>CM065591.1:14392528-14878415 GCA_033119425.1 Bufotes viridis | reverse complement strand
CTGATGTCACTCTGGAGCGCCCGGGAGCCGCACGGATGGTAAGTATACTGCTCCCCACTACACTTTACCATGGCAACCAGGACTTTAGCGTCCTGGCTGCCATGGTAACCATTGAGAAAAGCTAAACGTCGGATCGGCGATGCGCCGAAACGACGTTTAGCTTAAGGTCGGATCCGGATTAATGCCTTTCAATGGGCATTAATTCCGGATCCGGCCTTGCGGCAAGTGTTCAGGATTTTTGGCCGGAGCAAAAAGCGCAGCATGCTGCGGTATTTTCTCCGGCCAAACAACGTTCCGGTCCTGAACTGAAGACATCCTGATGCATCCTGAACGGATTTCTCTCCATTCAGAATGCATTGGGATAATCCTGATTAGGATTTTTCCGGCATAGAGACCCGACGACGGAACTCTAGGACGGAAAACAAAAACGCCAGTGTGAAAGGAGCCCTAAGCTATTTATTAGAGGGGCTCAGCCCTCCCAGGAGCTAAGGAAGGTGGGCTGGTTCCTCCTCGTGGTTCTAGGTGCCTTAGAGCACTATGCACTACAGGCCCAGCCGGCACATGGTCCTGTTCATGCATGAGCCCTTAGGTCCAGAAATATTTGGACAGTGACACAATCTTCGTGATTTGCGCTCTGCATGCCACCACATTGGATCTGAAATGAAACGACTGAGTCCTGACTACGGCACTAGTCCAAGACATCATGCGCCCGCTATAGGCTATCGAAAGGGCATCTGTCTGCACCTAAGTGCAATCACTAGAATTACACGGAGCCAGTTATATAGTATGTTAGGCTACATTCACACGACCGTATTTGTTTTGCGGTCCGCAAATTGCGGATCCGCAAAAAAAAAACGGATTACGTCTGTATGGCATCTGTTTTTTTGGGCGGATCCATTGTAACAATGCCTATCTTTGTCCACAAAATGGACAAGTATAGGACATGTTCGATTTTTATGGGAACGGACATACGGATAGTACACAGTGTGCTGTCCGCATTTTTTGCAGACCCATTGAAATGAATGGGTCAGCATCCTATCCGCAAAAAAAAAACGGAACGGACACGGAAACAAAATGCATTTATGTGAATGTAGCCTTAGGCCTCATGCACATGAACGTTTGGCTCCGCATCCGAGCAGCGTATTTTGCGGCTCGGGTGCGGACCCATTCACTTAAATGGGGCTGCAAAAGATGTATAACATGTCCTATTCTTGTCCGTTTTGCGCAAAAATTTGGGGCGCTACATAAAATGTAAATAAATGTAGATAAAAACAAAATGGGATGAAACAACTGAGATGCAATTGAAGTGGAGACTTTCAGGTGTAACTCGAGGGGTGGAACAAAAAGATCCTGTGAAACGTTTAGGAATTGCAGCCATTTTTCTACAAAACCTCCTCATTTCAGGGGCTCAAAAGTAATTGGACGAATTAACATTACCGTAAATAAAATGTTCCTGTCCTTTGTAGGCAATGGCTGCCTGAAGTCTGGAGCCCATGGACATCAGCAGACGCTGGGTTTCCTCCTTTTTGATGCTTTGCCCGGACTTCACTGCAGTTGTCTTCAGCCTTAACCCCTTAGTGACCAGCCTTTATTGGGCCTTACTGACCAAGCGCTTTTCTTCCTTTTTTCATCGTCGCCTTCCAAGAGCTATAACTTTTTTTTTTTTTTTTTACATTTTACTACTTTTGTGCAATAAAACCCCTGTTTTTTTTATAAAAAAGGAAGAAAAACTATTTGCATCGCTGCTTCCCAAGCTACCCATAACTTTTTTATTTTTCTTTCTAAAGAGTTGTGATTTTTGTAGGACGACGTGTAGTTTTTATTGGCATCATTTTAGAGTAATTTAGGCTTTTTGATCACTTGTCATCTTTTTTTTTTTTTTTCCTTTACGGAGTTCACCGTAGGGGATATTTTACATGATATTTATGTAGTGTGGGTCGTTACAGAAGCTGCGATACCAAACATATGGGGGAGATTTTCTTTTTGATATTTTTTTCATTGAAAAGCGTATTTTCAATTGAAAAAAGCATTTGTGCTCTTTTTTTTTAACCACATAATAGGAAATAACAGGCAATATTCTGATAAATTTTAAAATACAATGTACCTTCCCTATAGTGCACTGCTTTACTGACACTGACCAGCAGGATGCGCTAGAGAGGCACAGCCTGCTGGAAAACACTCAAGGCTAGCTTGGGGCCTATATCAGACCCCAGCCAGTCTTTACACACATCGGCACCATGCAATCGCATTTGCGAGGTGCCGATGGGAGACAGAGGGAGTCCGCTCCCCCTGTCACAGCTTACATGCAGCGGGCACCATTGTCCGTGGCATGTAAGGGGTTAAACAGCCAAGATCGGAACTCCTACCGGTCTGGGCTGTTAGAGCAGGAGCGCGGCTCTCATGTGAGAGCCAAGCCCTCGCTCCCCGCTGCACTGTTTAAACTGGACTGCTGTAAAAGGCATATGGGTGGTCACTAAGGAATTAAGTTTGGTTTTCAGCAAATGATATTCGTGCTCGATTGGGTTGAGATCTGGTGATTGACTCGGCCATTACAGAATATTCCACTTCTTTGCTTTAAAAAAAACTTTTGCGTTGCTTTCATAGTTTATTTTGGGTCATTGTCCATCTGTTCTGTGAAGCGCGGTCCACTCAACCTTGAACTTGAATTAGAGCAGAAGGTCTATCCCTGTAGACTCCAGAATTCATCCAGCCGCTTCTGTCTTCAGTCACATCATCAATAAACTCTAGGGACCCATTGCCATTGGAAGCCATGCATGCCCATGCCATCACACTGCCACCACCATGTTCTCCAGAGGATGTGGTGTGCTTGGGATCCCATCTGGTACAGGCTGGCTTCTTTAGAATTATTTTTTTGGGCAAAGTCTAATCTGGCCTTTCTATTTTTGAGGCTGATGAATGGTTTGCACCTTGTGGTGAACCGTCTGGATTTGCCTCTCATGAAGTCTTCTCTTTATGGTAGACTTAGATACTGATGCACCTACTTTCTGGAGAGTGTTCTTCACTTGGGTGGATGTTGTGAAAGATTTTTCTTCACCATGGAAAAGATTCTGGATCATCCACCACTGTTGTCTTCCGTGGACGTCCAGGCCTTGAGTTCCTGAGCTCCCCAGTACGCTCTTTTTTTTAACCAAAATGTACCAAACCATTGCTTTGGCCACTCCTAAAATTTCTGCTATGTCTCTGATCTATTTCTTCTTCTTTTTTTCATCCTAATGATAGTATTTCACTTCCATTGAGAGCTCCTTTGACCGCATTTTGTGGCTTTACAGCAGCAGCTTCCAAATGCCACACCTGGAATCAGCTCCAGACCTTTTACCTGCTTAATTGATGATGGATTAACGAGGTAATAGGCCATTAAATAGCTTTTGAGATAACTGTCCAATTACCTTTGGTCCCTTGAAAAAGAGGCAGCTACATGTTAAGGCTGGTTTCAAACGTGCGAGTGTCACGCTCCGGACTCACAGCGCAGCTCCCGTCCTGAACTTCCAGCACTGACGGGGTCGCATAGCATTATGTTGATTTCTGATGCTATGTAACCCTTACAGTTGCTTGAATGTATTGGATAACACTGACAAAATGCTGTCAGCGTTATCCCCCACATTCCAGAACTGTAAGGTTTACAAAGCATCATAAATCAATATAATGCTATGTGACCCCGGCAGTGCTGGGAGGTTCAGGACGGGAGCTGCACTGCGAGTCTGGAGCGTGACACTCGCTCGTGTGAAACCAGCCTAAAGAGTTGTAATTCCAAAACCCTTCCTCCAATTAGGAGGGAATATCCTCAAATTAAAGCTGAGATTCTGCACTTTAAGCGCATATTGATTGTATAACTGGATCTTGAAGATGTTTTGGTTAATAGCTAAAATGCCAAAACTTGTGTCGATATCCAAATATTTCTGGACCTAACCGTATATTATACTTCCCTACTCTCCACAAATGCCAAGCGGTGCGGAAATTAGGAGAGGTAGGAATCTGCAGTGTGTGGTCTGGATCTGTAGGTTATTATGGTTCTGGGGTCTGTATTTGTTTAGAGGTGTCCTGGTCTGGTGATTATATTTGATTAGGGGGTCTGGGATCTGTATATTTTTGGGAGGTCTGGTCTGGTGTCTGTATTTGATTAGAGTTCTGGTCTGGGAACTGTGTTTAAGGGGTCTGTAAAAGAGTAATGGTCTAATCTAGGGTCCATATGTGTTTAGAGGTCTGGTCTGAGGTCTGTATTCATTTAGGGGGTCTGTATTTGTTTACAGGGTGTGGGGGTCAACATTTGATTAGGGGTATGTTCTGGGATTGTATTTGATTAGGGTCTGTATTAGTTTAGGCGGCCTGGTCTGAGTCTGTGTTTGTTAAGAGGATCTGGTCCGGGATCTGTATTCATTCAGGTGGTCTGATCTGGAGTTTGTATTTGATAAGGGGTCTGGTCTGGGGTCTGTTTTTCTAAATAGTTTGGGGGTCTGATCTGTGGTCTGTGTATGTTTATCAGATCTGGGGCCTCTATTAGTTTAGGATGTCTGGTATGGGATCTGTATTTATTTAGGGGGTCTGTATTAGTTTAGTGTCTGGTACGGGATCTGTGTCCAGGGGGAGAAATTTCCTGGTGGGCTAATGCCCAAGGGGCCGTCTGAGCCCTCCTCATGGCCGGCCAGTGGAGGTTTTTAGGAATGTATTTTGTGCTGATCGGGGCAGTATTTTGTGAGGGAATGTGGTATTTGGCTCTGTTGGGGTGGCATAATGTGCCGCAGTATGGTATTGCTGGCCCTGCCTTTCATCAATTTGGACCCGACTACAAAACGGGGCCACTTTTAGTTCCCAACCCGCTTCTGTCTGTATCCATTTAGGGGTCTGGTCTGGGGTCTGTATTCGACTAACGGTCTGGGGCCTACACCCATCTTCTATATGGATGGGAGTTTTGATGCTCAGAGGTCTGGGAAAGCTGAGTGAGAACCCTTGCATGGTAAGAGAAGGTTGTCAGTTGTCACCAGCATTAATAAGCGTCACTAGCATCAATAAGCGGCCACCACTACCTGTGGATGCAGAGGCAGGAGTCGCACCCAGACCCTGGTCCCTGAGAGGACCCAAACACCCGGCTGTCACATAAGAAGGCATTAGGATTATAAATGGCACATGGTTGGTGGGGCCCAGAAATTTGTCATTAGGACCCAGGAAATTCAAGTTACGCCTCTGTATCTGTGGTCATTTTCTGCCTGCACGTAGACCTTGCTGCCACTAGAGGGCTCTACAGCCAAACAGGATAATAGCTGTGCTACTAATAGCCATACAGTGGACCCCGGACAGGACTATTTGCCCCCTCGTTACCATCCTCTTGCTGGGCCAGTCAGTGGTTTATACCTACATCTTTTTACAACCTTATTTCCATCAGTTCAAACCAATAAAATTGGGGCAAACACATAGCAAATGTCCTTGGCATTTATGAAACATTCGTCTATCGTTTGGTTATTTATTTATTTTTTAAATCAATAAAGGTAAAGTTACAATAAGGTTTCTATTCACTGACAGCAAGCAGAAATCTTGAAAATGAGTAAAAGCATATTAGAAAGTCTCAGAGCTTTAGGTACACTTGTCAAGAGAAGGGTCCAGATTAGACACGTGAAAACCTCTCTAAATGTACAAACAGTTTTTTGTTTTTTTTTCGGGGGCAGTCAGAGACGTTGTGGTCCTGCCTGTTGCAGACCGCATTAACCAGCTATCTAGTTAGGATTACACCTCTCTAGGGCCCCATTAATCATGCTTTATCATCCCGCTCCAGTGCATTACAGAGTGCCCTGTCTGTGCTATCAGTGAGAGAATAAAATCAATGGACTCATATCAAAGTGTGCGGCAGATTACACCGCCACACGACCGCGGGCTCATCCTTTATTTGAAGAAAAAAAAGAGTTATGAGCTGGAAAGGGAGAAGGGAGACTGGACCCCAAAGTTTTAAAAGAGTTCTCCACCTTAGGCCTCATGCAAACGACCGTATGTATTTTGCGGTCCACAAAAAACGCATCCGCAAAAAATACGGATGACATACGTGTGCATTCCGTATTTTGTGGAACGGAACAGCTGGCCCCTAATAGAAGAGTCCTATCCTTGTCCGTAATGCGGACTATAATAGGACATGTTCTATTTTTTTGTTTAACGGACATAAGGAAATGAAATGCACAACTTCCGTTTTTTTTTGCAGACGCATTGAAGTGAATGGTTCCGCATACGGTCCGCAAAAAAAACGGAACGGACACGGAAAGAAAATCCGTTAGTGTGCATGAGCCCTAATAATGCAGACTGAGATGGAGGAATGATAGTCTTGACTTTTGACAAACTGGTTCTTCTTCTTGGTTAAAGGGGTTGTCCCATCTCAGACGCGATATGCCCCCATTGTCTTATAGGTGCGGGTCCCACCGCTGGGACCCGCACCCATATCGAGAACGGAGCCCCAAAAGTAAAGGAGGGCGCACTGTGCATTTATTTTCTATGGGGCCAGCACTGGCTCGACTATTTCTATCGGTTCCATAAAAATGAATGGGAGCATGGGCCGCGCATGCGCGGTGCACTCCCATTCACTTCTATGGGAGAGGCGGGGAGCAGCGTTTGGTGGTGGACGGATCCCGGGAAATCTGGGGTCCTCCAGCCACAGCTCTTCCCGCTCCATTCTCGATATAGGTGCGGGTCCCAGCTGGGGGACCCGCACCTATCAGACAATGGGGGCATATCCTAGCGATATGCCCCCATTGTCTGAGATGGGAATATCCCTTTAATGCCAATCCAGCTAGAAACTGAGCTGTAGAGAAAGGGGGCAGCTGGGAGAGCACAGAAGGGAGGCTGGACCCCCAAATTATTTAAAGAGGTTCTACACCTAAAAGTATTCTAATGAAAAATCTGGTTAATAGTGCAGGCTGAGACGAGGGGACAACTAGTTCCTCTTCTTAAGGCTACATGCACACGACCGTTGCCTGCCTCCGCGTCCGCTCCTCCTGCAAATTTTGCGTCCGTCAAAAAAAACGGATGACGGACCGGTTTTTTTGACGTATCTGATTTTTATGGCAGATCCATTGTAAAAATGCCTATCCTTGTGCGCAAACGTGAAAAAAAAAAGGACATGCACTATTTTTTTGACGGAATTAAAACACGGACCACGGATGTGGAACAAAAACGGTTGACCATCCGCATTTTTTGACGGACCCATTGAAATGAATGGGGAAGCATCCTATCCATGAAAAAAAACGGAACGGACGCGGAAACAAACAACGGTCGTGTGCATGAGGCCTAACTAAAACACAGCCATAGAGAAGGGGTGCAGTTGGGAGAGAACAGAAGGGAGGCAGAACCCCCAAATTATGTAAAGAGTTTCTATACTTAAAAAATATTGTCATGAAAAATCTGGTTAATAGTGCAGGCTGAGATAGTGGAATAACGAGTTTTTCTTCATGAATGCCAATCCAGCTAGGAATGCGACTATAGAGAAGTGGTGCAGCTGGGAGAGCAGAGAAGGGAGGCAGAACCCCCAAATTATTTAAAGAGCAGGGGCGTAGCTATAGGGGGTGCAGAGGTAGCAGTCGCTACCGGGCCCAGGAGCCTGAGGGGGCCCAAAGACCCTTGTGTCGCATAAGAAGACATACAAAGCACTGAGGGAAGGGGGCCCCAAGCTGGACTCTTGCACCAGGGCCCATGAGCCGTTAGCTACGCCCCTGTTAAAGAGGTTCTACACCTAAAAGTATTCTAATGAAAAATCTGGTTAATAATGCAGGCTGAGACGAGCTAATAGCTGGCTATTCTTCATTAATGCCAATCCAGCTGGGAACTGAGCCAAAGAGAAGAATTGTAGGTGGAAGAGTATAGAAGGGAGGCAGAACCCGGAGATTATTTAAAGGAGTTTTAAATCTAAAGGTTTTATCCTGAAAAATCTGGTTAATAAGGCAGGCTGAGATGGTGGAATAACTATTTCTTCTCCTTCTTCTCCTTCATGAATGCCAATCCAGCTTGGAACTTGGCCATAGAGAAGTGGTGCAGCTGGAAGAGTATAGAAGGGAGGCAGGACCACCAAATTATGTAAAGAGGTTCTACACCTAAAAGTATGAAAATGGAAAATCTGGTTAATAGTGCAGGCTGAGACGTGGGAATAACTGCTTCTTCTTCATCATTAAAGAGGACCTTTCACTGGTCCACAGTTTATCAGTTAAAGCTATGTACATGGAGAGCGGCACCCAGGGATGTCCCTGCACTTACTTGTATCCCTGGGTGCCGCTCCGTTCGTCCTCTGTAGCCCCCGGTACCGGCGCTCCTGCTGCTGTAATTTTGCCTGGGGCGGAGACTTCTTCTTCTGCCCTGGGCGTCTCCTTCTCCCAGGGCTGGAGCGCTGGCCAATCGCAGCGCTCAGCTCATATTCAGGATATGATACCGGGGGCTACAGAGGACGAACGGAGCGGCACCCAGGGATACAAGTAAGTGCAGGGACATCCCTGGGTGCCGCTCTCAATGTACATAGTTTTAACTGATAAACTGTGGACCAGTGAAAGGTCCTCTTTAAGGCCAATCCAGCTGGGAACTGAGCTGTAGAGAAGAGATGCTGCTTGCGGAGAATAGATGGGAGGCAGGACCTCCAAATATTTATGAATGATCTACACCTAAAAAAGTGTTCTAAAGACAAATCTGGTTAATAGTGCCGGCCATGTTGGGGGAATGAAAGCCATAATCTTTATCAAGCTGATTTTCTTCCTCTTTGATGCCAACTGATCCTATGCCTAGCTATACCTCCAAGTAGAGCCATTTTAGACAGACTGGTTGCTATCAGTGATAAGCAGCAGGGGCAATATTCGAATTTGCGATTTTTTGCGAATATTTGGGCGAATATTCGTCATGTATTCGCAAATTTGTGATCTCCAGTCATTATTTTCTTGATTGCAATACGAAAATTCGCAATCAACACTACTCCTAAAGTCAAAGATATTGCAGCCTTCTCATTGGCCCACAAGCAAAAAGCAACGAGGGATCAGGGGTACTGATATCAAAAATCTAGAATATTCGCGATTACGAAGATATAGCGCTGTATTCTAGATCTTAACGAATTCTCGAAGTGTTGATATTCGCGATAAAAATTCACGATTAGAATATTCACAATCAACACTTGCTATACAAACTCTACCTTGGGTCCTGGCTCTAGTGCATGTCCGCAGATCCAGAGTGTCTCTAAATCAGAGCAGAGCAGAGAAGGGCACGGATGCTTTGTGATCGCGCTCAATGCCAGATCTTACCGCTGTAGTAATCCGACTTTTCTACATAAAGATACAGCTAGAGAAGTTCTTCACGTAGATGTACGTCCAGGACACAATATAGAGGGTACAGTGCATGTTCTCGTATGTTACCAAGTGTATCACTTCAAGGGATTCTCCTCCAAAATGTGGTTATGAAAAATCTGATTACTACTGCAGAGATGAGGCGAGTACCTTAAAGGGGTTGCATCAGATGATCACTGCAGAGATGAGGCGAGTACCTTAAAGGGGTTGCATCAGCTGATCACTGCAGAGATGAGGCGAGTACCTTAAAGGGGTTGCGTCAGCTGATCACTGCAGAGATGAGGCGAGTACCTTAAAGGGGTTGCATCAGCTGATCACTGCAGAGATGAGGCGAGTACCTTAAAGGGGTTGCGTCATGAAGACAGCTGATCACTGCAGAGATGAGGCGAGTACCTTAAAGGGGTTGCGTCAGCTGATCACTGCAGAGATGAGGCGAGTACCTTAAAGGGGTTGCGTTAGCTGATCACTGCAGAGATGAGGTGAGTACCTTAAAGGGGTTGCGTCATGAAGACAGCTGATCACTGCAGAGATGAGGCGAGTACCTTTAAGGGGTTGCGTCAGCTGATCACTGCAGAGATGAGGCGAGTACCTTAAAGGGGTTGCGTCAGCTGATCACTGCAGAGATGAGGCGAGTACCTTAAAGGGGTTGCGCCAGCTAATCACTGCAGAGATGAGGCGAGTACCTTAAAGGGGTTGCGTCAGCTGATCACTGCAGAGATGAGGCGAGTACCTTAAAAGGGTTGTGTCATGAAGACAGCTGATCACTGCAGAGATGAGGTGAGTACCTTAAAGGGGTTGCGTCATGAAGACAGCTGATCACTGCAGAGATGAGGCGAGTACCTTTAAGGGGTTGCGTCAGCTGATCACTGCAGAGATGAGGCGAGTACCTTAAAGGGGTTGCGTCAGCTGATCACTGCAGAGATGAGGCGAGTACCTTAAAGGGGTTGCGTCAGCTGATCACTGCAGAGATGAGGCGAGTACCTTAAAGGGGTTGCGCCAGCTGATCACTGCAGAGATGAGGCGAGTACCTTAAAAGGGTTGTGTCATGAAGACAGCTGATCACTGCAGAGATGAGGTGAGTACCTTAAAGGGGTTGCGTCATGAAGACAGCTGATCACTGCAGAGATGAGGCGAGTACCTTAAAGGGGTTGCGTCAGCTGATCACTGCAGAGATGAGGCGAGTACCTTAAAGGGGTTGCGTCAGCTGATCACTGCAGAGATGAGGCGAGTACCTTAAAGGGGTTGCGTCAGCTGATCACTGCAGAGATGAGGCGAGTACCTTAAAGGGGTTGCGTCAGCTGATCACTGCAGAGATGAGGCGAGTACCTTAAAAGGGTTGTGTCATGAAGACAGCTGATCACTGCAGAGATGAGGTGAGTACCTTAAAGGGGTTGCGTCATGAAGACAGCTGATCACTGCAGAGATGAGGCGAGTACCTTTAAGGGGTTGCGTCAGCTGATCACTGCAGAGATGAGGCGAGTACCTTAAAGGGGTTGCGTCAGCTGATCACTGCAGAGATGAGGCGAGTACCTTAAAGGGGTTGCGTCAGCTGATCACTGCAGAGATGAGGCGAGTACCTTAAAGGGGTTGCGTCAGCTGATCACTGCAGAGATGAGGCGAGTACCTTAAAAGGGTTGTGTCATGAAGACAGCTGATCACTGCAGAGATGAGGTGAGTACCTTAAAGGGGTTGCGTCATGAAGACAGCTGATCACTGCAGAGATGAGGCGAGTACCTTAAAGGGGTTGCGTCAGCTGATCACTGCAGAGATGAGGCGAGTACCTTAAAGGGGTTGCGTCAGCTGATCACTGCAGAGATGAGGCGAGTACCTTAAAGGGGTTGCGTCAGCTGATCACTGCAGAGATGAGGCGAGTACCTTAAAGGGGTTGCGTCAGCTGATCACTGCGGGTCCAACTGGGAGAAGCTACACCCCCCCCCCTTTAGGTCATATAGATAGGGTATCATGAGACAACCCCTTTAAGTCCAGGACAATCATCTTGAGCCCACCCCCATAGTTTACAGTATATGAGTAGTGAGAAGCGGAATAGGCAATATTCAAATTTGCGATATTTCTCGAATTTTTGGCCGAATATTCGCCATAAATTCGCAAATTCATGACCTACTGTCATTATTTACTTGATTGCGAAAATTGGCAATGTAACATATTTGTGATAAAAATTTGTGATTAGAATATTCGCGATCAACACTTTTCGTGAATACGAATATATAGCGCTATATTCTAAATATTAGCGAATTCTCGAAGTGGCGATATTCGCAATTAAAATTCACAATTGGAATATTTGCGCTCAGCACTATATGAGCCCACAATACTCATCTCCACATCTACCTGGAGGTATGCCTTGCCGCCATGAGGTTGTGCTTGCTGTAAGTGAATGGAAAAATGATTATGGCACATGGTGGGGGAGTCCCCTCTTCTAGCAGGGGCTCACATTTTGGCAGACCTTGCCCCTCTCTGGAGGTTTCAGGGACAGTTACAGTCAGCTGATTGACGGCTACACTGTGCAAGATCTCTGCTTGGTGTCAGTAAATGGAGCCATCCAGAGTCTGAAAATCTGATCAGACCTAATCATTTTCACAGCTGAGGGTTTGTTACAATAGTATCCAGGGCAGACAATCTTCGGTGAGCTGAACCCATCAGTGCACAGATCCCTCCCATGTCTTGATAGATTGTTACAATGTATCAGTGCAGGAAAACTATATTTCCTTTCAACGACAGCAAGCAGAGATATTGAACACGGTGAAGAATTGCTTCATAAAGAATACCAGAAAGCTGAAGCACATTATAGGCATTAGCTCCAGTCGTTACAGTGTATCAGCGCAGTCACAATGGACCTGCCTGGATGATTGTTCACATTGGATACAATTGTAAGGAAGTTTCAAGCCCGGTCCTTTCACTGACAGCAAGCAGAGATATTCAACACGGTGAAGAATTAAAGTTGCAGCCCTGAGGGATGAGCTCAGCCTTCCCTGGTGGGGGGCACAGACCACTCTGCCTGGCACACAGCCCCCCCCCCCCCCTTGCAGGACTGGGGGCGCACACTGTGGGGGGCACCGAGCTGTGAGGACCTGGCACCACACAGTGCAGCCGCCTGTACCACACCGCCGGGGAGGGGGGCGGGGAGGTGAGAGTCTCCCACCTGCTGGGCACCGCGGCTCGGTCTCATTCTCACACACGCTCCGTCCCCCCCCCCTACTCGCAGCTGCAGTGGTAGATTCCGCCCTGCTCCTCATTCTTGTGCTGGAGCCCCCGCAGACAGCGGAGCCAGTGCCAGGTGCTGCCCGGGCTGTGCGCGTGCTCTGGATGGAAGCTGCCCCAGGACTGGGCTATGGCTGCCACTATACTGGGCTGCATCGCTCTGCTTTGTGCCACAGGTGAGTGCCGCATGGAACTTTGCTCCCCTGCAGACTGGCATCTGCCCAGAGGACACCTGGGGTGGATGGGCATTGTCCTGGGTCACCCCCTCCATTGCCTATCATTGAGCCTTCTGTGCCCTAGGCTCAATGCAGATGGCACAAGGAGGCTGCTGATGGAGGGCAATGGGGGCGATAAGGCATGGCCGGGGGCAGGGTTGTGGGTGATGCAGGTTCGGTGGGCAGCGGGGTCATCTGGGCATTGTCATGGGCCTTGCTTGCAGGAATGCCAATAATGTAGGGGGGCATCGGCTCACTGTGGGCATGACCTGAGGTCCAGTGACAAATGCGGTTGTGCCAGTGGTGGGCACGGCATGTGGTGTGCCGGCAGCAGACCGTAGGGATATCTGATTACTGCTGTGGGCATTTTTATGGGTATGACCCCCGGGGGCTTGTCATGGATCCCTGGGTGTGGGCACAGCATAGTTCGTGCAATATGTGTTCTGTAAATCAACAGATTGTTGGCACCGTGTTCCCTGTTATGTGTATCCAAGGTGACAGTGGAGTGTGGGCACAGAGTACAGAAATTCTGTACATTGCTGTGCCCGTGGATCTGGGGGGCTGCATGTACCCGCCGTTATCTGCACCCCGTTTCAATGCATTGTAATCACTATGGAGTGGGCACTCCTGGTGTCCTGGGTATGACGAGCTATCTAGTGTCACTTCCGAAGATCATTTCATGTCTTATGTTGGCACCGTAATGGGTACTGGGCATCCCTAATAAGGTGCCCACGCTGACAGCCTCACTGGGCACAGACACTAGACAGTATTAAAGTTTGTGCTCAGGTGGGCGCCCAGGCAGCCAGCATTCCCAGTGAAACCATGGCACCGCTGAGGGTAACACTGAGGTTGTGGATTTGGGGTGTTGGCACTGGGTGCCCAGCAGTGACCTGAGAGCGACACGTGGTACTGATCTGCAGCTGTGGGTGCCCTGGGACTGAAAAGTTGTATTGTTATAATGTATGATCCGATCGTAAGACAATGCCACGTACAGCCGGGTAAACCCATACAGTGCGCCCATGCATATGACGGGGTGCCAGACAACCATACACAAGACTCTGCGCCCGTACACACAGCACTGTACCCATATATATGACTCTGCGCCCGTACACACAGCACTGTGCCCATACATACAACTCTGCGCCCGTACACACAACACTGTGCCCATACATACAACTCTGCGCCCGTACACACAGCACTGTGCCCATACATACGACTCTGCGCCCATACATACGACTCTGCGCCCGTACACACAACACTGCACACATATATATGACTCTGCGCCCGTAGACACAGCACTGTGCCCATACATACGACTCTGCGCCCGTACACACAGCACTGTGCCCATACATACGACTCTGCGCCCAAACACACAACACTGTGCCCATACATACGACTCTGCGCCCGTACACACAGCTCTATGCCCATACATACGACTCTGCGCCCGTACACACAACACTGCACCCATACATACGACTCTGCGCCCGTACACACAACACTGTGCCCATACATACGACTCTGCGCCCATACATACGACTCTGCGCCCATACACACAACACTGTGCCCGTACACACAACACTGCGCCCATACATACGACTCTGCGCCCGTACACACAACACTGTACCCATACATACGACTCTGCGCCCGTACACACAACACTGCGCCCATACATACGACTCTGCGCCCGTACACACAACACTGTGCCCATACATATGACTCTGTGCCCATACATATGACTCTGTGCCCATACATACGACTCTGCGCCCGTACACACAACACTGCGCCCATACATACGACTCTGCACCCGTACAGACAACACTGCACCCATACATATGACTCTGTGCCCATACATATGACTCTGTGCCCATACATACGACTCTGCGCCCGTACACACAGCACTGCACCCATACATATGACTCTGCGTCCGTACACACAACACTGTGCCCATAAACATGACTCTGCGCCCGTACACACAAAACTGTGCCCATACACATGACTCTGCACCCGTACACACAGCACTGTGCCCATACACATGACTCTGCGCCCGTACACACAGCACTGTGCCCATACACATGACTCTGCGCCCGTACACACAGCACTGTGCCCATACACATGACTCTGCGCCCGTACACACAGCACTGTGCCCATACACATGACTCTGCGCCCGTACACACAGCACTGTGCCCATACACATGACTCTGCGCCCGTACACACAAAACTGTGGACATACAAATTACCCTGCACCCGTACACACAACACTGCTGCCATACATACCGCACTGCTGCCATACAACACTCATACACACAACTTGTGGACTTTCATACAACACCACATCCTTACATCACCTGTATACACTGCACTGAACACATCTGCACACTGCACCCATGGACACAGAGCCCTTATTCACTGCCCTGAACTCATACACACACTGCACTGCGCCCTTACTTACTGTGCCCATACACACTTAGATCATTTAGACTCTGCTGTTCCTGTATACACTGCACTGAACTCATGCACACACTGCACTGCACCTAAAAACCCTGCACCTATTCACCCTGAGCCCATACACACTCAGCCTATACACACTGCACTGCAGCCATACACACTGAGTCCATACACACTGCACTGCAGCCATACACACTGAGTCCATACACACTGCACTGCAGCCATACACACTGAGCCCATACACACTGCACTGCAGCCATACACACTGAGCACATACACACTGCACTGCAGCCATACACACTGAGCACATACACACTGCACTGCAGCCATACACACTGAGCCCATACACACTGCATCCATACATACTGAGCTCATACACACTGCACTGCAGCCATACACACTAAGCCCATACACACTGCACTGCAGCCATACATACTGAGCCCATACACACTGCACTGCAGCCATACACACTGAGCCCATACACACTGCACTGCAGCCATACACACTGAGCCCATACACACTGCACTGCAGCCATACACACTGAGCCCATACACTCTGCACTGCAGTCATTCACACTGAGCTCATACACACTGCACTGCAGCCATACACACTGAGCCCATACACACTGCACTGCAGCCATACACACTGCACTGCAGCCATACACACTAAGCCCATACACACTGCACTGCAGCCATACACACTGCACTGCAGCCATACACACTGCACTGCAGCCATACACACTGAGCCCATACACACTGCACTGCAGCCATACATACTGAGCCCATACACACTGCACTGCAGCCATACACACTGAGCCCATACACACTGCACTGCAGCCATACACACTGAGCCCATACACACTGCACTGCAGCCATACATACTGAGCCCATACACACTGCACTGCAGCCATACACACTGCACTGCAGCCATACACACTGCACTGCAGCCATACACACTGAGCTCATACACACTGCACTGCAGCCATACACACTGCACTGCAGCCATACACACTGAGCCCATACACACTGCACTGCAGCCATACACACTGCAGCTCATACACACTGCACTGCAGCCATACACACTGAGCCCATACACACTGCACTGCAGCCATACACACTGAGCCCATACACACTGCACTGCAGCCATACACACTGAGCCCATACACACTGCACTGCAACCATACACACTGAGCCCATACACACTGCACTGCAGCCATACATACTGAGCCCATACACACTGCACTGCAGCCATACACACTGCACTGCAGCCATACACACTGCACTGCAGCCATACACACTGAGCCCATACACACTGCACTGCAGCCATACACACTGCACTGCAGCCATACACACTGAGCCCATACACACTGCACTGCAGCCATACACACTGCACTGCAGCCATACACACTGAGCCCATACACACTGCACTGCAGCCATACACACTGAGCCCATACACTCTGCACTGCAGTCATTCACACTGAGCTCATACACACTGCACTGCAGCCATACACACTGAGCCCATACACACTGCACTGCAGCCATACACACTGCACTGCAGCCATACACACTGAGCCCATACACACTGCACTGCAGCCATACACACTGCACTGCAGCCATACACACTGAGCCCATACACACTGCACTGCAGCCATACACACTGAGCCCATACACACTGCACTGCAACCATACACACTGCACTGCAGCCATACATACTGAGCCCATACACACTGCACTGCAGCCATACACACTGCACTGCAGCCATACACACTGAGCTCATACACACTGAGCCCATACACACTGCACTGCAGCCATACACACTGAGCCCATACACACTGCACTGCAGCCATACACACTGAGCCCATACACACTGCACTGCAGCCATACACACTGAGCCCATACACACTGCACTGCAGCCATACACACTGAGCTCATAAACACTGCACTGCAGCCAAACACACTGAGCCCATACACACTGCACTGCAGCGATACACACTGAGCCCATACACACTGCACTGCAGCCATACACACTGAGCTCATAAACACTGCACTGCAGCCATACACACTGAGCCCATACACACTGCACTGCAGCCATACACACTGAGTCCATACACACTGCACTGCAGCCATACACACTGAGCCCATACACACTGCACTGCAGCCATACACACTGAGCACATACACACTGCACTGCAGCCATACACACTGAGCACATACACACTGCACTGCAGCCATACACACTGAGCCCATACACACTGCATCCATACATACTGAGCCCATACACACTGCACTGCAGTCATACACACTAAGCCCATACACACTGCACTGCAGCCATACAAACTGAGCCCATACACACTGCACTGCAGCCATACACACTGAGCCCATACACACTGCACTGCAGCCATACACACTGAGCCCATACACTCTGCACTGCAGTCATTCACACTGAGCTCATACACACTGCACTGCAGCCATACACACTGAGCCCATACACACTGCACTGCAGCCATACACACTGCACTGCAGCCATACACACTAAGCCCATACACACTGCACTGCAGCCATACACACTGCACTGCAGCCATACACACTGCACTGCAGCCATACACACTGAGCCCATACACACTGCACTGCAGCCATACATACTGAGCCCATACACACTGCACTGCAGCCATACACACTGAGCCCATACACACTGCACTGCAGCCATACACACTGAGCCCATACACACTGCACTGCAGCCATACATACTGAGCCCATACACACTGCACTGCAGCCATACACACTGCACTGCAGCCATACACACTGCACTGCAGCCATACACACTGAGCTCATACACACTGCACTGCAGCCATACACACTGCACTGCAGCCATACACACTGAGCCCATACACACTGCACTGCAGCCATACACACTGCAGCCATACACACTGCACTGCAGCCATACACACTGAGCCCATACACACTGCACTGCAGCCATACACACTGAGCCCATACACACTGCACTGCAACCATACACACTGAGCCCATACACACTGCACTGCAGCCATACATACTGAGCCCATACACACTGCACTGCAGCCATACATACTGAGCTCCATACACACTGCACTGCAGCCATACACACTGCACTGCAGCCATACACACTGCACTGCAGCCATACACACTGAGCCCATACACACTGCACTGCAGCCATACACACTGCACTGCAGCCATACACACTGAGCCCATACACACTGCACTGCAGCCATACACACTGCACTGCAGCCATACACACTGAGCCCATACACACTGCACTGCAGCCATACACACTGAGCCCATACACTCTGCACTGCAGTCATTCACACTGAGCTCATACACACTGCACTGCAGCCATACACACTGAGCCCATACACACTGCACTGCAGCCATACACACTGCACTGCAGCCATACACACTGAGCCCATACACACTGCACTGCAGCCATACACACTGCACTGCAGCCATACACACTGAGCCCATACACACTGCACTGCAGCCATACACACTGAGCCCATACACACTGCACTGCAACCATACACACTGCACTGCAGCCATACATACTGAGCCCATACACACTGCACTGCAGCCATACACACTGCACTGCAGCCATACACACTGCACTGCAGCCATACACACTGAGCTCCATACACACTGCACTGCAGCCATACACACTGAGCCCATACACACTGCACTGCAGCCATACACACTGAGCTCATAAACACTGCACTGCAGCCAAACACACTGAGCCCATACACACTGCACTGCAGCCATACACACTGAGCTCATAAACACTGCACTGCAGCCAAACACACTGAGCCCATACACACTGCACTGCAGCCATACACACTGAGCCCATACACACTGCACTGCAATCATACACACTGAGCCCATACACACTGCACTGCAGCCATACACACTGAGCCCATACACACTGCACTGCAGCCATACACACTGAGCTCCATACACACTGCACTGCAGCCATACACACTGAGCCCATACACACTGCACTGCAGCCATACATACTGAGCCCATACACACTGCACTGCAGCCATACACACTGAGCCCATACACACTGCACTGCAGCCATACACACTGAGCCCATACACACTGCACTGCAGCCATACACACTGAGCCCATACACACTGCACTGCAGCCATACACACTGAGCCCATACACACTGCACTGCAGCGATACACACTGAGCCCATACACACTGCACTGCAGCCATACACACTGAGCCCATACACACTGCACTGCAGCCATACACACTGAGCCCATACACACTGCACTGCAATCATACACACTGAGCCCATACACACTGCACTGCAGCCATACACACTGAGCCCATACACACTGCACTGCAGCCAT
Source organism: Bufotes viridis (assembly GCA_033119425.1). Classification (NCBI taxonomy): domain Eukaryota; kingdom Metazoa; phylum Chordata; class Amphibia; order Anura; family Bufonidae; genus Bufotes; species Bufotes viridis. Next base: position 14,858,847 of record CM065591.1, on the reverse strand, counting down.
ACACACTGAGCCCATACACACTGCACTGCAGCCATACACACTGAGCCCATACACACTGCACTGCAGCCATACACACTGAGCCCATACACACTGCACTGCAGCCATACACACTGAGCCCATACACACTGCACTGCAGCCATACACACTGAGCCCATACACACTGCACTGCAGCCATACACACTGAGCCCATACACACTGCACTGCAGCCATACACACTGAGCCCATACACACTGCACTGCAGCGATACACACTGAGCCCATACACACTGCACTGGAGCCATACACACTGAGCCCATACACACTGCACCGCAGCCATACACACACTGAGCCCATACACACTGCACTGCAATCATACACACTGAGCCCATACACACTGCACTGCAGCCATACACACTGAGCCCATACACACTGCACTGCAGCCATACACACTGAGCCCATACACACTGCACTGCAGCCATACACACTGAGCCCATACACACTGCACTGCAGCCATACACACTGAGCCCATACACACTACACTGCAGCCATACACACTGAGCCCATACACACTGCACTGCAGCCATACACACTGAGCCCATACACACTGCACTGCAGCCATACACACTGAGCCCATACACACTGCACGCAGCAGCAGCCACTTTACTCTTGCTTTGTGTTGCAGACTGAAAAGAGCTTGTAAAGCAACAGACGAGGGTCTGTACAGCTGGGGGGGGGGGGGGGGGAGGGGTGTACGGGGCTGGTGTGGCATGGAGCATGGCACACTTCGAGGTCCAGCCATCCCGCCAGTAGTATTATAGCACTTATTCCTGGTACACTACATGCAGATGTGCCCGGGTGCCCTGTGCCGGTTCCTCTCCCTCAGTTATGAAGCTGTATAATAAGGCGGAGAGATTATTATGCGTGACACCATCCCGGCTGACATCAGCACCTCCAGCCGGCGCCACGCATCACATTTGTATGTTATCATTCTTGCCTCCCGCTGACCGGAATATTAACCAGGAGGATTGATCGGCACCCGGGAGAAGGCTTTGATTGCTTTATGCAAATATTACATTTCAGATCCCAAAGGTGGTGATTAAAGTGCCGGGCGCTGCGTATTGGCAGGAGGCGCGATTTATCAGCCGAGGTCGCGGCGGACTGGCATTGCACCATTGTGTCCGCTCAGCTCCCCCGACATGTCCTGTATTCCCCATAAAAATAAGAATTCAGCAGCTCCTTTTCTCGTAACTCTGCTTTTTGCCATTCCTCTGTTATTCCCCCTGGAAATGTATGAATACATTTAGAACTGAGAGTTAACCATTCCTCTTGTCAGAAGGGGGCGTCCCTACATGGAGTGATACTGTCAGCTATGATTGGAGAGTGATAACGTCCTTAAGCATTTCCAGGAGGAGGAAAAGAGGAACAATACAGCATCATGTCAGCAGATCGTACAGGTCCTTTCTATCTAACTCTGACTCTATGGTAACTGCATGTACTCCACCAGGTGACAACCACTGCAGTTCTCACAGGGGGCGTTCACCCAGCTTTTCCAGTCCGAAATGGCAGACGTGCCGGTCACAGTCAGCAGGGTGTGAGGAGGGGGTCGGGTTTTTAGGCAGATTTGCTGGGTCTGCAGTTCTGTCCTGTGGGAAAGGTCTCCTCGGGTTATCTGGAGGAGGATGCTGCCTCGTCTCATTATGTAGCAGATGCAGGAGGTGCAAGAAGCCGCGACCTCCCCTCTGCATAACAAAGCCCTGCCCTCAATATAGGGATTTACATGGCCGCTGTTCACACGCTACACAAAAAGACCAAAAAACGAAGGTTATATGGCTGTTATATAGGGGCTCGGCGGCTGTTATATAGGGGCTCTGCGGCTGTTATATAGGGGCTCTGCAGCTGTTATATGAGCACAGTGATTATTATGGGGGCTCTGCGGCTGTTATATGATCACAGTGATTATTATGGGGGCACTGCGGCTGTTATATGATCGCAGGGATTGTTATGGGGGCACTGCAGCTGTTATATGATCACAGTGATCGTTATGGGTGCACTGCGGCTGTTATATGATCACAGTGATCGTTATGGGGGCTCTGCAGCTGTTATATGATCACAGTGATTGTTATGGGTGCACTGCGGCTGTTATATGATCACAGTAATCGTTATGGGGGCTCTGCGGCTGTTATATGATCACAGTGATTGTTATGGGGGCACTGCGGCTGTTATATGATCACAGTGATTGTTATGGGGGCACTGCAGCTGTTATATGATCACAGTGATCGTTATGGGGGCACTGCGGCTGTTATATGATCGCAGGGATTGTTATGGGGGCACTGCGGCTGTTATATGATCACAGTGATTGTTATGGGGGCACTGCGGCTGTTATATGATCACAGTGATCGTTATGGGGGCACTGCAGCTGTTATATGATCACAGTGATTGTTATGGGGGCACTTCGGCTGTTATATGATCATAGTGATTGTTATGGGGGCACTGTGGCTGTTATATGATCATAGTGATCGTTATGGGGGCACTGCGGCTGTTATATGATCATAGTGATTGTTATGGGGGCACTGCGGCTGTTATATGGTCACAGTGATTGTTATGGGGGCACTGCGGCTGTTATATGATCACAGTGATTGTTATGGAGGCACTGCGGATGTTATGTGATCACAGTGATTGTTATGGGGGCACTGCGGATGTTATGTGATCACAGTGATCGTTATGGGGGCACTGCGGCTGTTATCTGATCACAGTGATTGTTATGGGGGCACTGCGGCTGTTATATGATCACAGTGATTGTTATGGGGGCACTGCGGCTGTTATCTGATCACAGTGATTGTTATGGGGGCACTGCGGCTGTTATATGAGCACAGTGATTGTTATGGGTGCACTGCGGCTGTTATATGAGCACAGTGATTGTTATGGGGGCACTGCGGCTGTTATGTGATCACAGTGATTGTTATGGGGGCTCTGCGGCTGTTATATGATCATAGTGATTGTTATGGGGGCACTGCGGCTGTTATATGATCACGGTGATTGTTATGGGGGCACTGCGGCTGTTATATGATCACAGTGATTGTTATGGGGGCACTGCGGCTATTATATGGTCACAGTGATTGTTATGGGGGCACTGCTGCTGTTATATGATCACAATGATTGTTATGGGGGCACTGCGGCTGTTATATGATCACAGTGATTGTTATGGGGGCACTGCGGCTATTATATGGTCACAGTGATTGTTATGGGGGCACTGCTGCTGTTATATGATCACAATGATTGTTATGGGGTCACTGCGGCTGTTATATGATCACAATGATTGTTATGGGGGCTCTGCTGCTGTTATATGATCACAGTGATTGTTATGGGGGCTCTGCGGCTGTTATATGATCACAGTGATTGTTATGGGGGCTCTGCGGCTGTTATATGATCACAGTGATTGTTATGGGGGCTCTGCGGCTGTTATATGATCGCAGGGATTGTTATGGTGGCACTGCGGCTGTTATATGATCACAGTAATCGTTATGGGGGCTCTGCGGCTGTTATATGATCACAGTGATTGTTATGGGGCCACTGCAGCTGTTATATGATCACAGTGATTGTTATGGGGGCACTGCGGCTGTTATATGATCACAGTGATTGTTATGGTGGCACTGCGGCTGTTATATGATCACAGTAATCGTTATGGGGGCTCTGCGGCTGTTATATGATCACAGTGATTGTTATGGGGGCTCTGCGGCTGTTATATGATCACAGTGATTGTTATGGGGGCACTGCGGCTGTTATGTGATCACAGTGATTGTTATGGGGGCACTGCAGCTGTTATATGGTCACAGTGATTATTATGGGGGCACTGCGGCTGTTATATGAGCACAGTGATTGTTATGGGGGCACTGCGGCTGTTATATAATCACAGTGATTGTTATGGGGGCACTGTGGCTGTTATATGATCATAGTGATTGTTATGGGGGCACTGCGGCTGTTATGTCATCATAGTGATTGTTATGGGGGCACTGCGGCTGTTATATGATCACAGTGATTGTTATGGGGGCACTGCAGCTGTTATATGATCACAATAATTGTTATGGGGGCACTGCGGCTGTTATATGATCACAGTGATTGTTATGGGGGCACTGCGGCTGTTATATGATCACAATGATTGTTATGGGGGCACTGCGGCTGTTATATGATCACAGTGATTGTTATGGGGGCACTGCGGCTGTTATATGATCACAGTGATTGTTATGGGGGCACTGCGGCTGTTATATGATCACAATGATTGTTATGGGGGCACTGTGGCTGTTATGTGATCACAGTGATTGTTATGGGGGCACTACGGCTGTTTTGTCATCATGGTGATTGTTATGGGGGCACTGCGGCTGTTATATGATCACAGTGATTGTTATGGGAGCACTGCGGCTGTTATATGATCACAATGATTGTTATGGGGGCACTGTGGCTGTTATGTGATCACAGTGATTGTTATGGGGGCACTACGGCTGTTTTGTCATCATGGTGATTGTTATGGGGGCACTGCGGCTGTTATATGATCACAGTGATTGTTATGGGGGCACTGCGGCGGTTATGTGATCACAGTGATTGTTATGGGGGCACTGCGGCTGTTATGTGATCACAGTGATTGTTATGGGGGCACTTCAGCTGTTATATGATCAGTGATTGTTATGGGGGCGCTTCGGCTGTTATATGATCACAGTGATTGTTATGGGGGCACTGCGGCTGTTATGTGATCACAGTGATTATTATGGGGGCACTGCGGCTGTTATGTGATCACAGTGATTGTTATGGGGGCACTGCGGCTGTTATATGATCACAGTGATTGTTATGGGGGCACTGCGGCTGTTATATGGTCATAGTGATTGTTATGGGGGCACTGCGGCTGTTATGTGATCACAGTGATTGTTATGGGAGCACTTCAGCTGTTATATGATCACAGTGATTGTTATGGGGGCACTGCGGCTGTTATCTGATCACAGTGATTATTATGGGGGCTCTGCAGCTGTTATATGAGCACAGTGATTGTTATGGGGGCTCTGCGGCTGTTATGTGATCACAGTGATTATTATGGGGGCACTGCAGCTGTTATATGATCAGTGATTGTTATGGGGGCACTGCGGCTGTTATATGATCACAGTGATTGTTATGGGGGCACTGCGGCTGTTATGTATTCACGGTGATTGTTATGGGGGCACTGCGGCTGTTATGTGATCACAGTGATTGTTATGGGGGCACTGCGGCTGTTATATGATGACAGTGATTATTATGGGGGCACTGCGGCTGTTATATGATGACAGTGATTATTATGGGGGCACTGCGGCTGTTAAGTAATCATGGTGATTGTTATGGGGGCACTGCGGCTGTTATATGATCACAGTGATTGTTATGGGGGCACTGCGGCTGTTATATGATTACAGTAATTGTTATGGGGGCACTGCGGCTGTTATATGATCACAGTAATTGTTATGGGGGCACTGCGGCTGTTATATGATCACAGTGATTGTTATGGGGGCACTGCGGCTGTTATATGATCACAGTGATCGTTATGGGGGCACTGCGGCTGTTATATGATCACAGTGATTGTTATGGGGGCACTGCGGCTGTTATATGATTACAGTGATCGTTATGGGGGCACTGCGGCTGTTATGTGATCACAGTGATTGTTATGGGGGCACTGCGGCTGTTATGTAATCACGGTGATTATTATAGGGGCACTGCGGCTGTTATGTGATCACAGTGATTGTTATGGGGGCACTGTGGCTGTTATGTAATCACGGTGATTGTTATAGGGGCACTGCGGCTGTTATATGGTCACAGTGATTATTATGGGGGCACTGCGGCTGTTATGTAATCACGGTAATTGTTATGGGGGCACTGCGGCTGTTATAAGATCACAGTGATTGTTATGGGGGCACTGCGGCTGTTATATGATCACAGTGATTGTTATGGGGGCACTGCGGCTGTTACGTGATCACAGTGATTGTTATGGGGGCACTGCGGCTGTTATGGGGGCATCAGGACATTGGCTGCAGTGATGCCCGGGTGAGATTTTGGTGAGGACACGGGCATATGGCTCGCTGCCTGCCTGATAATAATTGTTGTGTGGCACGGCCGAGCGATCACACAGGACAGGGCGGTATTTGTAACGTCACCGTGTAAAGGTCAAGTCTGAGGAAAAGCAAAAAAAAAAAAAAAGTGAGCAATAGGACAGAAAGGGTTGTGCGGTATCACCCAGCTTTCCTGCAGTCCTGCACGGCACCGATAGCAGTATAGGAGAAGACGGAGCGATAGTAACTGTAATGTCAGCCATACTGACCGCCACCAAGCCTTTTCCGAAACAGAGGAAAACAACTGAGGTTTTCAGTAGTCAGTGCGGACTGGGAGAACGCCCCCCTTGACCAGTGCCCTGGGAGGTCGGCCTCAGAAGCGGCTGGGTCTCTCCTCTGAAGATTTCCAGCCAGGAACATAAACAGGAGTGACGTGAAATGTTGATGATGAGCACTCCCTGAAATTACAGACATAGCTGAGTGTGAGGGGAACACCCCCCATCCGTACAAGGGTGGGGGCGGGGGGGGAGAGATCAGTGATGACAGCCAAGCTATGCATGCATAGGAGGCAGTATAAAGCCTCATTCACATATCCGTGTCCGTGCTCAAATCCGTGAGCTGCGAGCAGGTGGTCAGTGAAGGATCCGTGTTGGCTCCGTGTGTCTGTTTTTTGCTGTCCGTGTTGCATCCGTGTTTCAATGACACTGAACAGCTGAAAAATAATTTTCAAAGCATCTCTTCTTAATGATCCGTGGTTTTCACAGACCCATAGACTCTAATGGACGTGATGGATCCGTGAACACGGACAAAATAGAGCGTGCATCCGCGCTAAAAACACGGACCCACGGACTATGCGAGAACACTGATGTATCAATACACACATTAAAATTAAAGGGGACGTGTGCTGTCCATGGAGAACACGTACAGCACACGTCTGTGAAACACTGACATGTGAATGAGGATATATAGCAGTCATATTCTTGTACATAGGAGCAGTATTATAGTAGTTATATTCTTGTACATAGGAGGCAGTATTATAGTAGTTATATTCTTGTACATAGGAGCAGTATTATAGTAGTTATATTCTTGTACATAGGAGGCAGTATTATAGTAGTTATATTCATGTACATAGGAGGCAGTATTATAGTAGTTATATTCTTGTACATAGGAGGCAGTATTATAGTAGTTATATTCTTGTACATAGGAGCAGTATTATAGTAGTTATATTCTTGTACATAGGAGGCAGTATTATAGTAGTTATATTCTTGTACATAGGAGCAGTATTATAGTAGTTATATTCTTGTACATAGGAGCAGTATTATAGTAGTTATATTCTTGTACATAGGAGGCAGTATTATAGTAGTTATATTCTTGTACATAGGAGCAGTATTATAGTAGTTATATTCTTGTACATAGGAGCAGTATTATAGTAGTTATATTCTTGTACATAGGAGCAGTATTATAGTAGTTATATTCTTGTACATAGGAGCAGTATTATAGTAGTTATATTCTTGTACATAGGAGCAGTATTATAGTAGTTATATTCTTGTACATAGGAGCAGTATTATAGTAGTTATATTCTTGTACATAGGAGCAGTATTATAGTAGTTATATTCTTGTACATAGGAGCAGTATTATAGTAGTTATATTCTTGTACATAGGAGGCAGTATTATAGTAGTTATATTCTTGTACATAGGAGGCAATTTTTATTAGTAAAAACAAGCAAAAATACAATAATACATTTCAGAATCAGAATGAACAAACAATTATTAAACTGAAATCATACATATCATCAAAATAATAAATTTATAATAACTTTAACTTAAGAGTCCATTGCAAATAAATGGGAAAAAAAGATGAATAAATAAACATAATTTAAGGTACATGAACCAAAATTATTCCAAATATACATTCCTCCATAATTTTTCATTCTCGCCCTTTCTCCTAACCTCTATAGATCTGATCCACCTTAGCTCCGACAGGATGAGGTTTACGGCTTTCTCATGATTGAAGGGCTCACTGTGGATGGACACTCTGTTCTTGTATGCCAGTGATAGTATTTGATGGTGGTGATAATCAGATGCATGGTCCCCGGTCAATGTCAGCTACCTGTGATGTCACACCATACACAATGTCAGGGTAGGTTAGAGACTGCAGCCTTGGGATTTTTAACTTACTGGTTATCTCCTGCCATATCTGTCGCCCTCCCCAGCACTCGGTTATAAAATGCTGCATAGTCTCCTCCTGCTGACAGCCCAAGGGGCACATGCGATCTGAGACACTTAGGAACTTTAAATTGCCTCTGACAAAAAGCTTCCCATGGACTGACAGCCAGGCGATGTCAAAAACTTTGCAGGAAGCCTTGGTCCGTTGAGGAACCTGAGACTTTTCTGCAAGGTGGCTGTTGTGCAGTCTCTCAGTGCTGGCTGCAAGTTATAGAAGGTCCTACAGATCCTGATATATAGATCCTTCCTGGTCTTAGTCTCCAGATACACCTTCTCTATTCCCCATTTCTTCACACACTTTAGACCATACTCCAGGTACTGGGGAGGATGCCACGCGTCAACCGACCCCTCTTGAGACTGCCGCCTCGCACCCAAGACTCTGCAAAAGGCAATATCCAGTCCCTGACACTGTTCACCCACAGGGAGCTGCTGTTTGAGTCCAGGCAACCAAAATTAACTTTCAGAAACATGGAGTCAAAGAACACCCTTGGATTTAACATATCCAGCCCACCCTCTCTCCTCTGTAGGTAGGTGATCCCTCTTTTTATTGGGTTCAACCTGTTCCCCCACAAAAGTTGGAAGAACAGGCTAAAGAGCCTAGCCGAGAAAGGTTCTGGCAAAGGAAAGACAACAGAGACGTACAAGAAGACGGGGACCAGGTAAGTCTTCAACATAGTAACCCTTTCTCTATAGGTCAGCCTCCAGTTCTTCCATCGCTGAACCTTTGCATTTCCGGATTCCAACTTTTCTTCCCAATTTAGTTTGGCATTATCTTCCCTCCCAAATTTGACCCCAAGGATTTTAATATAGGTGGAGGCCTTTGCAAATTGTGGCAGATCAAAGTCTGGATCAGTACTTGAAGTCCAGAGAGCTTGACTCTTCTCAAGGTTGACCAGAGACCCTGAGGCCTCCGAGTAACTTCTGATGGCTGCAGACAACATCTCCACCTCTCGAGGCTCAGATATCACCACAGTCACATCATCCGCATAGGCAACTACTTTCAAAGGCAAGCAGCGGGGACCGGCACCCCTGAAAATCACACTCCTGCAGCGACCTCAGGAACGGGTCCAAGGCAAACACATACAGCAGTGGACTCAAAGGGCAACCCTGTCTCACCCCTGCCTCTACTTCAAAAGTGTCCCCTTGCCAACCATTGATTAGAGGAAAGCTCTTCGCCTCACAATATAAAGTTTTCAGCCAATCTACAAATTGTCCCGAATACCGTACTTTGACAAAGTGGCCCATAGATACTCGTGATCCACTCTGTCAAAGGCTTTAGCCTGGTCCAGACCTACAACATATCTCCCACACCTCAGAGCTTTACATCTCTCAAACATCTCCCTTATCGAGAGGACTGCTCCAGAGATGTTCCGCCCTTTTACTGTGCCGAACTGACAGCCTGCCAACAGTGCCCGGGACAAACAGACTAACCTAGAGAACAAAATTTTTGCCAGAATCTTCCTGTCGACATTCAAGAGGGCAATCGGCCTCCAGTTCTTGATGTCACTAGGCTCCTTACCTTTAGACAGCAGAATTAACGAGGACACCCTCATGGACGGAGGCATCAGGTGACTTTCTAGACAATTTTTGTACACGTCCATGAGGATTGGAGCTAAGTGGTCTCTGAACTTCTTATAGAATTCTGCTGTAATACCATCTGGACCTGGTGCCTTCTTCAGATGTAACTGGTCAATGGCCACTTTAACCTCCTCCACCGTTAATTCTGCTGTCAAAGGAGAAAAGTCCACATCGTTAGTATCAGGGCCTGGAGTTGCCTCCAAGAATTGAGTCATCTTCTCTTTATCCAAAACCTTCTTCTGAAATAAGTCAGCATAGTAAGATCTCACCACCCCCAGGATACCCTCCCGAGATTCCTGCAAAACACCCTGGGAGTCAGTGAGACCTGCCACCGATTTATTAGCCACACGCTCCCGACAGTTCTCAAAGGGATCAGGAGCCCCTAAGGTCCCATAATCCCGTTCCAGAACCAGGGAGGTGTACCTGCTGTACTGATACTGCCTTATTTCAGATTTCAGTCGGTCGATCTTTTGTTTTTCATCCCCACCCGCCGAATACAGTGACTCCAATTCTTTCCGCAGCCTGAGATACTGGCTATACTTACTCTTCCCTCTTTTAACTGACAGTCTCTGTAAGAGGGATCTGATCTCCACCTTGACATCCTCCCACCAGTCGGCCACGTTGTTATAAAAGTCCACTCTCTGTAGCTGAACCTGGAAAAGGGAGTGGACACAATCCTGGACATAGACATCATCCAGGAGGCTGGAATTAAGCCTCCATAGCCCTCTACCAATATCAGAGCGTCTAGTGGCTCCCAAGCAAAAAACAAAGCCAGGTGGTCAGAGTAGGGGACGACCTTCTCACTTATCCCGCTAACAGTCTCTGTAGGGTTCACAAACGCCATGTCGATTCTACTGCTCCTGTCAGCACAAGAATATGTGAAGTTTGGCTTCCTGCCGCCCCATGTGAAGACATCACTTAGGCCAGCCTGCGATATTATGTTACTTAAGACTCTGGAGTCTCTGACCACCGCTCTGCCCGAGGACCTGTCACCTGATGACAAAGTAACATTAAAGTCCCCCGCCATTACCACAGGTATAGAGGTGAAAAGGTACTGCTTCACATCATTAAACAGCTGGATTCTCTCAGCCACTGTCTGTGGGCCGTAGATGTTAATAAAGCGGAGCCGTCTACCATGGATGGTCACTTCCAGCACCAGGCACCTTCCCATAGCTACCTCCGTTAACCTGTGCACAGTCACGTCATTGGTGTTAAACAATATGGCCACCCCGGCATAAGGCTCCACAGCCAGTGACCAGTAAGAAGGACCAGACCGCCATTCACTCTCAGCCTCACGTAGATGCCCCAAGGTGTTCAAACGCGTCTCCTGCAGAAAGATGACATCTGCATCCAGGTATCTGAGGTGATCGTATACCGCGTGTCTGGTCCTTCTTACTTTGATGCTGTTCACATTGCTCGAAGCAACTTTTAGAGAAAACCCAGCCATTACAAGACAACAGAGAAAGAGCAGATAAGCGACTCCCATCATCATAGGTCAGGATCAGAGGCTTCCTGCCGACCACCAGTCTCCATATCTGACTCTACAGGGGCTTCTACAGGAGGGGGCTTCTTCTTTGTTGGGGGTCCCCTGTGTCTGCCTCACACTCATTATCTATTCTCTTCTGCTCTTCCTCATAATCACCATCAGACTCGGATAACGCCTCATACCTGTTTGATAGGACCATGACTCCTGCACCGGTACTGACTTTCTTCCTGGTGTTTTGGCCCAGGTTATGTTCCTCCTCAGACTTACGGGAAGACTTATCTTTCTTCCTCCTTTTGTTCCTCTTTGCCTCTTCATATACAGTAGGTGATACAGAGGCGGCTGCCTGAGGCTGGTCCTGAGTGACCACCTCCATGGTGCCCTGTGTGTTCTCTGAAGGCTGAGGTTCGGTGTTGTTTCACCTGACCCCTGTTGTACCTCATGCCTCGTCAGTATGGCCCCTGACATCAAAGCCTCCTCCTCTATGGCGTCTGCGGCCTCCACTAACTCCTCATCTGGAAGCTCCCTGCATACGTTATGCCAGGCATCTGGGCAATCCTTATGTGAGTGGCCTATCTGTCCGCAGAGATTGCACCTAACGTTCTTACACGTGGCACTCAGATGGCCGAGCTCACCGCACAGGTTGCACTTGACCACTGTGCACACATTTGCCACATGACCGACCTTGCCACACTTGAAGCACTTTCTAGGTTGCCCAGGATAGAAACAGACGCCCTTCTCTCTACCAATAAAGAAGGAGTTAGGGAGATGTAAGGTGATGTTATTGTGCTGGCGCAGCTTCACCAGCACCTTCCACCCTCCAGTCCAGACACCATCATCGTCCCTGTTCTTGGTGAGGTCGGACACGAGGTCACAGTGCCTCCGGAGCCACACCACAATGTCCTGGGGAGGAACAGATTCATTCCAGAAGATGACATTCACAATAACAGTGTCTGGCTTGGAAATGGGAATGAAAATGAATTTATTCCAGCCCTCGGTGTCTCTAACCCTGGCAAAGTTTGCCCAGAACCTATCCAGACTAGACATAAGCTTAAAGCTGACATCATAGCCCTGCCTGTCTGGTAGATTTATCACGGCCAGGATGTCCTCTGGAGCAAACCCCATCTGGTGGCACAGGAGTTCCCTCACCACAAACCTCCTATCGGGAGGTCTTCTTTGGTGCCTCGGTGTTTAAACCTCACCACGTTCCTCCTCTTAAACGCCTGGCCTGTATAGCCTGCACTGGAGGTGAAGGATGGAGCGCCGCGGCTCCAGGCGTTTCTGGGGGTTCCTGACGGGGCTCACTACCCTGAGTATTCGGGCGAGTGTCTCCACTAGAGGGACCTGACGGGGGTCACTACCCTGAGTATTGGGGCGAGTGTCTCCACTAGAGGGGCCTGACGGGGATCACTTCCCTGAGTATTGGGGTGCACGTCTGCACTAGAGGGGACAGTCTCATCCGATGTGGGTTTTGTTAAGGGGGAAATTACAGACATCATTCTGTACACATTCCTGACCGCCATCCACCTCTATATCCCACACAGACTGTACAGTATCCCCAGCCCCCGACCCCTCAGGTACATTATCAATGTCCCCGGCCTGTACCCCAGTAACAGAGCTCTCCTGCGTCTCCGCATCACCCTGAACCATGGATACATGTCCACTGTCCTGCTGTTGGCCTGGCTCTGCTGGGACTTGTGGTGCCACAGCTTCATGATGTTGCTCAGGGACAGCTGAAGGTGCTTGCGGCTGCACTTGCCCACCTCCCTTCTGGAAAGAGAAACTTGCAGGTTTCAGGATTGGTTGTGTCACTCGCCGGGGCTCATCTGGGGACACGGACCCTGATTGTGCTCTAGAGGAGCGGGATCCAGAGTCACTGTTCTGTCTCTGCTGTGAGAAGCGTTCCTGGTTCCTGTAGGACTCGGCCAGGGGCCCCATCCTCTCCAGGACACAGTCCATCTCCTTCACCACCTGTGCCAGCTCTATGCTCAGTGAGTGCAGCTTGGTATCATACAAGGTGTTACTATCGAGTGCGCAGTTTTCAGGTTGTATACACAGTCTATCTGCATCTGCAGCAGTTGTTTGTGGTGCTTTAACTCCCCATTCTCCTTACCAGAGCCGGGATCTCCTCCGCCATCTGCAGCTCAGGTGCTCGCGTGGTCTCCTTCACCTGCTGTCCTGGTCGGGGCAGGGGTCCAGGCTGTGTGGATTCACTGGTCTCCTGCAGCTTTGCTATTCCAGCGTTACTGCTAGTACTTGCAGTTGCATCTGCTGAGGCCTGTTCACACTTTGCAGTGTTTGTAGACATGGCATTCCTGGTTACCTGCAGAGGCATTGCTGCAGATCTGGTGCGGCCTTGGCAGGCCATGCTGGAAACCACAACTTGCTGTTTCAGGTTTTCTTGCAATGTTTGTTTCTCCAGTGATGTCCGTCTCTGTCTGTGTGCAGGAGAGGGAGCTGCTCACCTGCTGCACGGCCTGTGCTCATCACCCCTGCACCTTGCTGGCTGGACTTGGGATCCACTTCCATCTTCACTGCACTCACTTTCTTCTCTTCTTCTTTCTTCAGAACAACAATATTTCCTTCATTCTGCTGCTGACTGGAAACTTTGGGATTAGTATCCACTTTAGAAATGGTTTGGGAGTTTTCTCCCAGTGTAGGCCTGGAAGCCTGGGCCTTGCTGAGGGAAGTTCCCCGCCCGGGCTGGCCACACCCTGGGCTCTGGACAGACATCCACAGGCTCAGGAGAGCTACTCACACACGTCCTCACAGCTAGGAGGCAGTATTATAGTAGTTATATTCTTGTACATAGGAGCAGTATTATAGTAGTTATATTCTTGTACATAGGAGGCAGTATTATAGTAGTTATATTCTTGTACATAGGAGGCAGTATTATAGTAGTTATATTCTTGTACATAGGAGCAGTATTATAGTAGTTATATTCTTGTACATAGGAGGCAGTATTATAGTAGTTATATTCTTGTACATAGGAGCAGTATTATAGTAGTTATATTCTTGTACATAGGAGGCAGTATTATAGTAGTTATATTCTTGTACATAGGAGGCAGTATTATAGTAGTTATATTCGTGTACATGGGGTAGTATTAGAGTTGTGATATTCTTGTATTTTAGGTTTTGTTAGCTCCAATGGTAATGAGAATTTCAGGCTTGTGCTTAATCCACCGACACGATGGGCGTCACATTTACATTATCTTGTCTGCTCTGTCTATAAATATATATGATATGACTGATGTAAGTGCTATTTCCCTTGTTGATAATTTTTGCCTCTTTATAATGTATTACTTTGTCCTTGTGGTGCTTTTATGACGTGCTTTTGGTTTATTTTTGCCTTTAGCCTCTGTATGTTTCCGCCGTGTGTACTGTATATGGAGGGAGACGTATTGCAGGTTAGGGATGGTAGACAGGCGCTGCACTTCTAAAGAATTAATGTCTGAATAATGTTTTCTAACTCTACGACTTCTTTCACTTTTTGGGTGATGATCTTTGGCATCAATATGCCAATCACACATGCAAAGTGGCGTTCATTACTGTCCTGACAGCTTATCCGAGCTGCGGCTGCTGTGATGCATTGTGGGAGATGTCCTCTCTCTAAGGCCTCATGCACACCACCATATTTTTTGTTTGCATCAGATCCGCTTTTTTGGTGGCTGCTGCGGACCCATTCATTTCTATGGGGCTCCAAAAACATGGACAGAACGCCGCGTGCAGTCTGTATCCTATATATGTCCGTTCTGCGTCTCCGGAAAAAGATAGAACATGCCTTATTGTCCGTATTGCAGACAAGAATAGGCATTTCTACGATAGTGTGTGACGTGCGAAAAGGGAAAGTGCCGACCGCAAAACACTTACGTTCGTGTGTGTGAGGCAAACGTCATGTGTTGTGAATGTAACAAGAGGAAATCGCTTATGTAAATAGATAACTACAACACCCAATATGCGATGACAGCTGACGCTGAATGGCCGCGCTACGAGTTGCAGTTTCGCTCAAGCGTTGAAAAGCCAGTAGTTGTAAACCAATGATTGTAATCAGCTCCCTACCTGAAGCCTGATGTGTTCCCGCTGAAGGTTTGCTACAGTGTACCCTGTAACCAATCGCAGCAGCAGCAGCAGCAGCAGCAGTACACTCCTCTCTCCGGTCCTGAACTCCTACCTGATACCTGTATTGCAGCTAGAGCAGGTAGAGCTGGGGGATATGGCCTTATACTGTATGAACCTGGCAGTTCTCGATTTTAGTCTCTATTTTCTTTTTTTTTTTTGGCTAATTGGATAAAAAAATTGAAGCCTACAATGTTCTCTGTGCTCCGCGAGGTGACAACTCACATCAGACTGCGACTGCGGCCCATCTGTTGGAGTATCCTGGCTGTGACTGCGCTGTGTTATGGGGGAGCCTGATGGTGACTGGTGCACTGTTATGGGGAGCCTGATGGTGACTGGTGCACTGGTATGGGGGATCCTGATGGTGACTGGTGCACTGTTATGGGGGAGCCTGATGGTGACTGGTGCACTGTTATGGGGAGCCTGATGGTGACTGGTGCACTGTTATGGGGAGCCTGATGGTGACTGGTGCACTGTTATGGGGGAGCCTGATGGTGACTGGTGCACTGTTATGGGGGAGCCTGATGGTGACTGGTGCACTGTTATGGGGGAGCCTGATGGTGAGTGGTGCACTGGTATGGGGGAGCCTGATGGTGACTGGTGCACTGGTATGGGGGAGCCTGATGGTGACTGGTGCACTGGTATGGGGGAGCCTGATGGTGACTGGTGAACTGGTATGGGGAGCCTGATGGTGACTGGTGCACTGGTACGGGGGGAGCCTGATGGTGACTGGTGCACTGTAATGGGGGAGCCTGATGGTGACTGGTGCACTGTTATGGGGAGCCTGATGGTGAGTGGTGCACTGTTATGGGGGAGCCTGATGGTGACTGGTGCACTGTTATGGGGAGCCTGATGGTGATTGGTGCACTGTTATGGGGAGCCTGATGGTGACTGGTGCACTGTTATGGGGAGCCTGATGGTGACTGGTGCACTGTTATGGGGGAGCCTGATGGTGACTGGTGCACTGTTATGGGGGAGCCTGATGGTGACTGGTGCACTGTTATGGGGAGCCTGATGGTGACTGGTGCACTGTTATGAGGGAGCCTGATGGTGACTGGTGCACTGTTATGGGGGAGCCTGATGGTGACTGGTGCACTGTTATGGGGGAGCCTGATGGTGACTGGTGCACTGTTATGGGGAGCCTGATGGTGACTGGTGCACTGTTATGGGGGAGCCTGATGGTGACTGGTGCACTGTTATGGGGGAGCCTGATGGTGACTGGTGCACTGTTATGGGGAGCCTGATGGTGACTGGTGCACTGTTATGGGGGGATCCTGATGGTGACTGGTGCAGTGTTATGGGGGGAGCCTGATGGTGACTGGTGCACTGTTATGGAGAGCCTGATGGTGACTGGTGCACTGTTATGGGGGAGCCTGATGGTGACTGGTGCACTGTTATGGGGGAGCCTGATGGTGACTGGTGCACTGTTATGGGGAGCCTGATGGTGACTGGTGCACTGTTATGGGGGAGCCTGATGGTGACTGGTGCACTGTTATGGGGGAGCCTGATGGGGACTGGTGCAGTGTTATGGGGGGAGCCTGATGGTAACTGGTGCACTGTTATGGGGAGCCTGATGGTGACTGGTGCAGTGTTATGGGGGAGCCTGATGGTGACTGGTGCAGTGTTATGGGGAGCCTGATGGTGACTGGTGCACTGTTATGGGGGGAGCCTGATGGTGACTGGTGCACTGTTATGGGGGAGCCTGATGGTGACTGGTGCACTGTTATGGGGGAGTCTGTCTAGGGTCGGCACAGTATTATAGGGGAGCCTGGCTGTGGCCGGTGCCCGGTTATGACTGAGGGTACATACTATATGGTGCACTCACACACTCTTCCTATGGCATGGAGATGCCACCCTGTGCCTAGGGGCATGGACAGGGCAGGCTGCTGTCTCCTCAGCTCCTCTCAGCCTCTGTATATCTTCTGCCTTCACCTGCGGAGGCGCTTTCTCCCATGCCCAGTGATTGTCTGCAGGACTTTCGAGCTCTGGACCGCCGCTGCACCCGATATTGGGCAGCGTTAGCACAAGACCTCCGGAATTTTAAGGTGACGTCTCCAATAATCCGTAAACTCGTGCAAAAGTTGGTGGGTCAGGGGAGGGGGATGGGTTTTGGAAGCCCCATTTTTAAAATGTTAAGGACCTGAAGCACAGCTCATAGTACGTTTACCCTAAGTTCACACCTGAGCGTTTTACAGCGCGTTCAAACGCGCTGTAAAACGCTCAACACATGAAAACCAATGCTTTCCTATGGCCCTGGTTCTCACTTGCACTGGGTTCAGACCTGGGCGTTCGTGCAGCGCGTTTAATTCGCGCGTTTTCAACGCGCGAATTAAATCGCGCTGCACAAAATAGGAATCGCGCGTTTAACGCGCGTCCCTATTAAACTCTGTTTATGGGGACGCGCGTTAAACGGGCCAAAAAACGCAAACATACTTGCTTTTGCGTCGGCTGTTTTTTTGCGCGTTCGAACGCGCATAAAAACGCGCAAGTGTGAACCAGGCACATAGGAATGCATGGGTACTGTACAGTTGTGCGTTTTTATGCGCGTTTGAACGCGCTGTAAAACGCCCGACGCATAACCAAGTACTTGAGCTTTTTTTGGGGCGTTTGTCACGCGTTTTGTGATTAACAACACAGTAGTGAAACGCGCGTTTAAAGAACGCTCAGGTCTGAACCCAGGGTTACAGTGCTCCCTCAGCGCGCGTTATATTTTTTTGGGGAGGGGGCACAGATATTCATCACGGAGCTGTATACGAGAGCCCCCTCTCCGTGGGGCCGTGTGGTGACGCTTTGTTACCGTTAATAATTTATGCGTTACGTGTTTAGACCACAGAGATGGTAGAGACTGCCGGGGGTCCGACCTGGGGTTAGAACCAGCGCCCCCGAGTGCCCTGTGTGAATGGAGCCGTAATGAGCGCCGCGGCGTATGGAGCGCTTTACATTCTGCGGTCCCCTTCTTCCGATGATGTAATGCTTCCTCGCCGAATCTCTTGACTGATGGCGAGGACGGAATGTGTTAATTGCAGATTTCCACTTTTTGAGACAAATGAATTCGTTAATGAAACGCGCGTCTCATCCTGCCGGCAGCCGCCGCGGAGAATGCAAATCAGCGGTGGAGGGACGGAAGATACAATCCCGCCCTGGTGTTATCAGGCCGGATCTCCTCCAGCTGTTAGGTCTGCTCCCCGCTCTCATTGTGCGCCATTTCTAATCCACTTTTCTTTCAGGAGGGCTTAGTAGAACCGAGGGCTTCTCACAGCTGAGGGTTTGTTACAGTTTCATCCAGTCTAGACAATGCCCTGAGCGCTAAACCGCCTGGACATTTTACCTGCGCTGATACGTTGTAACAAACGCTCAGAAACAGGAGAAAGATTTATGCGTCTGATGTGTTCAATTGCCTAGACTGGATGCGATGGTAGCAAACTCTCAGCTGCGAGGAGTATTAGGTCTCGTCAGGACCGAGCAAGGATGTTTCCAATCACTGACAGGAAGCAGAGATCTTTTGAAATGCAGCACAGACCTCCTTTCCGTCTGTTACAATATGTCAGTCTTGGCCGGCGCTCACTCAAGGGTTGTCAAGACCGGAGGCGAGCGCTGCGAAGCCTCCTCTATGAGAAGTGGGAGTGGGCCGCTTCCATTCACTGACAGCAAGCAGACACGTTGAAAAGGGTAGTGATGGAAACGGTACGTGTATTAGAAAGTTCAGAGTTTTTTCGTCATCCGCGTTCTATCCTCCAGAATCTGACGCCAGACTAAGGGCTCATGCAGGTGAGCGAGTGCCTGTGCTGCGGACCGCTACTTGCGCAGGTTGTGCACGCCATTTGTGAATACGGACCAATTCACTTGAATGGCTCCGCGATCTGCAAGAGACAACAAGATAGAAGTGAAATCCGTGCGTTCGCATCGCTCCGTATCTTGCAGATTTCGGACCCACATCTGTGATACGCAGTGCAAACGGTAGGAGCCCGTATATCGTGGATGACCGCGTGCGATTGGCACCAGATTTTATTACATTTTCTTGGTAAATTTGGCACATCTTCAGACCTGACACGTTTGTCTAGAAATGTTACTGAACCCCCCCCCCCTACAGGAGTAATGGTACGTACCTGCAATGGTCCTGAAAACGGCCCCTATATCCGTAGGTGGATTCACCCGATGATCGCACCTTGTTACAACGGTTTTTCCATAGTCACAGCGGATAAATCTGGTGAGCGCGTAGTTAACCACGCCACTCTTCCAAATCTGTGACAGCGCCGTAAAATCTGAAAAAAGTCGCACCTTTTTGCAAAAACACTTTTGCAAATTCTAGCGCAAGAGAACTGACAAATCTCGCTTCTCCCCGATGTCTCCCCGGCGCCCACACCGATTTTTCTCATCACTTTTTTATTTATTTGGCGAACAGCGAGAAATGAGGCAAATTTGCTGCACGTCCCCATTTTCAGCTGTTTTTCAAAAATTCCAAAAACTCACTCTGCTTAAAGGGGTTGTCTATCATCTCCCACATTGGTGTCACATCGCTAGCCTACGCCCCCAATGTCTGCATTCTTACTTCACATGTATGCAGTGAGCTCCCTCTAGTGGTGGCTGCAGAAACACACAATCTTATTCTTTCTGCAAGTGACTCTTATCAGAAACCAAACTATGAGGGAGTCATCATATTTCAGGAGTCAATTTGACTCGCTAATATTTATCGGCTCAGGAATGAGGAAGGAAAGGGGGGGGGGGGAATTTATCAAGACTGATGTTTTGTACGTCTTGTGCGCCAATTTTTTTTGAGGCCCCACAATGCGCCAGGAAGTGAAAACTATGCCAGAAAGGAGCTGTCAAAGATTGGGACTATCATTGGGGTCACTATAAAATTTTAGTAAATTTGCTGGGTACGAAGGCCACGCCCCTAAGTGCAGTGAGCAGGGGAATCCATCAGAAAGTTAAACTTTTTTTGTGCAGGCAACAAAACTTTAGTTTTTTAAGATGCGCGTGCGCCAGGGAGGGGAGTAGTTCTGGCCCTGTCCACAGCGGATGTTACGTCCCTTCCATAGCCCAGGCTGGAAACCTGAAAAAGGACGTGGGAGGAAGCCAGATCCCGGGAGGCCGATCCATGTAAGGGCTCTTTCACACTTGCGTTCTGAGGATCAGGCGGGCACTTCCGTCCCGCCGGATCCGTCAGAACGCAAGTGGACTGACAGCATTTGATTTCCTGATCAGTCTTCGAAATGCTTTCACTGTTACCATGGCAGCCAGGACGATACTGGAGTCCTGGCTGCCATGGTACTCCGCAGCAGTGTACTTACCTGCGCTGCGGCCGCCGGGCGCTCCTTAATGACGTCACAGGTCCGGGCGGCGCATAGATCAATGCGCCGCCCAGACCTGTGATGTCATAATGGAGCGCCCGGCCGCAGCGCAGGTAAGTCACACTGCTGCGTTAGGCTTACCATGGCAGCCAGGACTCCAGTAGCGTCCTAGCTGCCATGGTAACCGATCGGAGCCCCAGCTTACACTGGGGCGCCGATCGGAACGGCTGCTGCGCATGCGCAGCGCTAAACGTCGGATCCGGCGATGCGCCGAATCGACGTTTAGCTTAATTCCGGATCCGGAATAGTGCTCTTCAATGGGCATTAATTCCGGATCCGGCATTGCGGCATGTCTTCCGGCTTTTTGGACGGAGACAAATCCGTAACATGCTGCGTTTTTGTCAACGTCCAAAAAACGTTGACATACTGAGCGGAAGACATCCTGATGCATCCTGAACGGATTTCTCTCCATCTCAGGATGCATTGGGATTATCCTGATCAGTTTCTTCCGTCCTAGAGCCCGGAGGACGGAACTCTAGGACGGAAAGAAACAACGCTAGTGTGAAAGAGGCCTAACCTCGAGTACATTAGAAATGTTTTCTTTCCCACTAGCGAGTTATGAGAAATTACGATGAGATTGAAGACCTATTTGTACCTGAAAAACTCCTCTACAGAAAACAACATTTTTTTTTAAATGTGGCATTGCGCGGACATTTCTAGCCACAGTGCCTGCCCGCCTGCTGGGATTTTGCTGGGCCAACCTGAAATAAAAATGACAAAAGATCCCGTTCATATCGAGCTGCAGGGCATGTGTTCTGTAATAAGGTGAAATGCGTTGTGCGCAGCCACAGAACAGCTTCATAAACCTCTCTGTGTGCATTGTACCGTAATATGACAGCGCACGATCCCGTCTCCTGGCTGTCACTTGTCATTTCTGATTAATGGGAGTTCTGCCTCTGTGCAGCCGACTTATTTCACATGGACATGTTTCCAGAAGCTTCCGGGTTTTCTAAAGTTTCTGATTTATTATTGGAAGTTATGCACTATTTATACCAGTTATATTCTAGTACATAGGAGCAGTATTATAGTAGTTATATTCTTGTACATAGGAGGCAGTATTATAGTAGTTATATTCTTGTATATAGGAGCAGTATTATAGTAGTTATATTCTTGTACATAGGAGGCAGTATTATAGTAGTTATATTCTTGTATATAGGAGCAATATTATACCAGTTATATTCTTGTACATAGGAGGCAGTATTATAGTAGTTATATATATTCTTGTATATAGGAGCAGTATTATAGTAGTTATATTCTTGTACATAGGAGCAGTATTATAGTAGTTATATTCTTGTATATAGGAGCAGTATTATAGTAGTTATATTCTTGTACATAGGAGCAGTATTATAGTAGTTATATTCTTGTACATAGGAGCAGTATTATAGTAGTTATATTCTTGTACATAGGAGCAGTATTATAGTAGTTATATTCTTGTACATAGGAGCAGTATTATAGTAGTTATATTCTTGTACATAGGAGCAGTATTATAGTAGTTATATTCTTGTACATAGGAGCAGTATTATAGTAGTTATATTCTTGTACATAGGAGCAGTATTATAGTAGTTATATTCTTGTACATAGGAGCAGTATTATAGTAGTTATATTCTTGTACATAGGAGCAGTATTATAGTAGTTATATTCTTGTACATAGGAGCAGTATTATAGTAGTTATATTCTTGTACATAGGAGGCAGTATTATAGTAGTTATATTCTTGTACATAGGAGCAGTATTATAGTAGTTATATTCTTGTACATAGGAGCAGTATTATAGTAGTTATATTCTTGTACATAGGAGCAGTATTATAGTAGTTATATTCTTGTACATAGGAGCAGTATTATAGTAGTTATATTCTTGTACATAGGAGCAGTATTATAGTAGTTATATTCTTGTACATAGGAGGCAGTATTATAGTAGTTATATTCTTGTACATAGGAGCAGTATTATAGTAGTTATATTCTTGTACATAGGAGCAGTATTATAGTAGTTATATTCTTGTACATAGGAGCAGTATTATAGTAGTTATATTCTTGTACATAGGAGGCAGTATTATAGTAGTTATATTCTTGTACATAGGAGCAGTATTATAGTAGTTATATTCTTGTACATAGGAGCAGTATTATAGTAGTTATATTCTTGTACATAGGAGGCAGTATTATAGTAGTTATATTCTTGTACATAGGAGCAGTATTATAGTAGTTATATTCTTGTACATAGGAGCAGTATTATAGTAGTTATATTCTTGTACATAGGAGCAGTATTATAGTAGTTATATTCTTGTACATAGGAGCAGTATTATAGTAGTTATATTCTTGTACATAGGAGCAGTATTATAGTAGTTATATTCTTGTACATAGGAGGCAGTATTATAGTAGTTATATTCTTGTACATAGGAGCAGTATTATAGTAGTTATATTCTTGTACATAGGAGCAGTATTATAGTAGTTATATTCTTGTACATAGGAGCAGTATTATAGTAGTTATATTCTTGTACATAGGAGCAGTATTATAGTAGTTATATTCTTGTACATAGGAGGCAGTATTATAGTAGTTATATTCTTGTACATAGGAGCAGTATTATAGTAGTTATATTCTTGTACATAGGAGCAGTATTATAGTAGTTATATTCTTGTACATAGGAGGCAATTTTTATTAGTATAAACAAACATAACAATACATTCAATCAGAATGAACAGAAACAATGGTCATTTACCAGAAATCATACATATCCAACAGTATAAATAATAATTATAGTAACTTTAACTTAACAATAGTCCATCGCTGTTAAAGGGAAAGAAAGTAAATAAATCAGCAATACTTTGCATTATGAAGATAAGCCCACATCCACCAGATGTACATTCCTCCATAACCTCCTGTTTCTCTCCTTTTTCCTACATTCTAAGTTCTTTATCCACCTCAGTTCTGACAGGATCAGGTTCACCGCTTGCCTGTGATGGAACGGTTCGCTATGTACTGACACTTTTGTTCTCGTATGCCACTGGTAATATTTGATGATGGTGATGATCAGGTACATGGTTCCCCGGTCAATGTCGGGTATACTGGCTGGTACCCCATAGATGACATCTGGGTATGTAAGACACTGCAGTCTTGGGATTTTTAATCTGGAGGATACTTCCCGCCATATTTTCCGACCTTCCTCACACTCAGAAATGAAATGCGCCATGGTCTCCTCCTGTTGACATCCTAAGGGACAGTGACGCTCTGACACACTCAGATGTTTTAGATTCCCCTTAACATAAAGCTTTCCATGCAAGGACAGCCAGGCTATATTGAAAAATTTAGCGGGAGCCTCACTCCATTAAGAAACCTCAGACTTTCTTTTAAGGTTACCGTGGTACAATCTTTTAGTACTGGCTGTATGTAAAAGAAAGTCCTACATATGGTCAGGTACAGTTCTTTCCTGGTCTTACTCCCAATAAACACTTTAGCGATGTTCCACTTTCTCAAGCACCTAAGACCATACTCCAGGTACTGGGGAGGAAGCCACGAGTAAACCGACCCCTCTTGAGACTGCCGCCTTGCACCCAAGACTCTGCAAAGGCAATATCCAGTCCCTGACACTGTTCACCCACAGGGAGCTGTTGTCCGAGTCCAAGCAACCAAAATTAACTTTTAGGAACAAGGAATCGAAGAACACCCTTGGATTTATCATATCCAGCCCACCCTCTCTCCTCTGTAGGTAGGTGATCCCTCTTTTTACTGGGTTCAACCTGTTCCCCCAAAGAAGCTGGAAGAACAGGCTAAAGAGCCTAGCCGAGAAAGATTCTGGCAAAGGAAAGACAACGGACACATATAAGAAGACAGGGACCAGGTAAGTCTTCAACATTTTAACCCTTTCTCTATAGGTCAGCCTCCAGTTTTTCCAACGCTGAACCTTTGCATTTCCGGCATCCAACTTCTCCTCCCAATTTAGACTGGCATTATCATCCCTCCCAAATTTAACCCCTAAGATCTTAATATAGGTGGAGGCCTTTGCAAATTGTGGCAGATCAAAGTCTGGATCAGTACTTAAAGTCCAGAGAGCTTGACTCTTCTCAAGGTTGACCAGAGACCCTGAGGCCTCCGAGTAGCTTCTGATGGCTGCAGACAACATCTCCACCTCACGAGGCTCAGATATCACCACAGTCACATCATCCGCGTAGGCAACAACACTCAGGGGCAGGCAATGGGGGACCGGCACCCCTGAAAATCACACTCCTGCAGTGACCTCAGGAACGGGTCCAAGGCAAACACATACAGCAGTGGACTCAACGGGCAACCCTGTCTCACCCCAGCCTCAACCCTGAACGTGTCACCCTGCCAACCATTGATTAGAGGAAAGCTCTTCAGCCTCACAATATAAAGTTTTCAGCCAATCGATGAATTGTCCCGAATACCGTACTTTGACAAAGTGGCCCATAGATACTCGTGGTCTACTCTGTCAAAGGCTTTAGCCTGGTCCAGACCTACAACATATCTCCCACACCTCAGAGCTTTACATCTCTCAAACATCTCCCTTATCGAGATGACTGCTCCAGAGATGTTCCGCCCTTTACTGTGCCGAACTGACAGCCTGCCAACAGTGCCCGGGACAAACAGACTAACCTAGAGAACAGGATTTTTGACAGAATCTTCCTGTCGACATTCAAGAGGGCAATCGGCCTCCAGTTCTTGATGTCACTAGGCTCCTTACCTTTAGACAGCAGAATTAACGAGGACACCCTCATGGACGGAGGCATCAGGTGACTTTCTAGACAATTTTTGTACACGTCCATGAGGATTGGAGCTAAGTGGTCTCTGAACTTCTTGTAGAATTCTGCTGTTATACCATCTGGACCTGGTGCCTTCTTCAGATGTAACTGGTCAATGGCCACTTTAACCTCCTCCACCGTTAATTCTGCTGTTAAAGGAGAAAAGTCCACATCGTTAGTATCAGGGCCTGGAGTTGCCTCCAAGAATTGGGTCACTTTTTCCTTATCCAAAACCTTCCTCTGAAATAAGTCAGTATAGTAAGATCTCACCACCCCCAGGATACCCTCCCGAGATTCCTGCAAAACACCCTGGGAGTCAGTGAGACCTGCGACCACTTTGTTTGCCACACGCTCCCGACAGTTCTCAAAGGGATCAGGAGCCCCTAAGGTCCCATAATCCCGTTCCAGAACCAGGGAGGTGTACCTGCTGTACTGATACTGCCTTATCTCAGATTTCAGTCGGTTTATCTTTTGTTGGTCCCCCATCTGCCGAATACAGTGACTCCAATTCTTTCCGCAGCTTGAGATACTGGCTATACTTACTCTTCCCTTTTCTAAATGACAGTCTCCTTAAGAGGGATCTGATCTCATCCTTGACGTCCTCCCACCAGTCAGCCATGCTATCATAAAAGTCTACTCTGTCAAGTTGTTGCTGAAAAAGAGAGTGGACACAATCCTGGACATGAGGATCCTCCAGAAGGCTGGAGTTAAGTCTCCATAGCCCCTACCAACATCAGGACGCTTAGTGGCTCCTAAGCAGAAAGACAAGGCCAAGTGATCAGAGAAAGGGACGATTTTCTCACACATCCCACTAACCACTTCTGTTGGGTTCACAAAAACCATATCAATGCGACTACTTCTGTCAGCGCATGAGTATGTAAATTTTGGTTTCCTACCACCCTGTGTGAACACATCGCTGAGGCCTGCCTGCTGGATCATGCTATTAAGGACCTTGGAGTCCCTGGTCACTGCTCGGCCGGAGGATCTGTCACCGGATGTCCTAGTGACATTAAAATCTCCAGCCAACACCACTGGGACTGAGGTAAAAGATATTGCTTAACCTCGGTAAATAACTGGATCCTTTCCGCCACTGACTGTGGGCCATAGATATTAATGAGCCGGAGTCTTCTGCCATGGATTGTGACCTCCAGGACCAGACACCGACCCATAATAACTTCTGTCAGTCTGTGTATGATGACGTCATTGGTGGAGAACAATATCGCAACCCCGGCATAAGGCTCCACAGCCAGCGACCAGAAAGAAGGACCAGACCTCCATTCCCTCTCAGCCTCACGTAGAAGTCCTGATGTGGTCAGACGCGTCTCCTGCAAGAAGATGACATCTGCATCAAGAGATCGCAGGTGGTCATACACTATGTGCCTTGTCTTTCTTACTTTAATACTGTTCACGTTGCTGGACAGCAATTTTAAAGAGAACCCAGCCATCATCACACAACATAAAAGGATAGAGCAGCGATGTCATACCCATCATCATAGGTCGGAGTCGCCCTGCTGACCACCCGTCTCCATGTCTGACTCTACCTGGGACTCTGCAGTATGGGGTTTCCTTTTGGTCGGGGGATCCTCAGTGTCCCTTTCACATTCGTCATCTATTTTCTGCAGTTCTCGCTCATAATCTCCCTCAGACTCTGACAGGACCTCGTACCTGTTGGATACGACCATCACCTCTGACCCCTTATGGACTTTCTTCCTGACACTATCGGCCGTGCTGTACTCTCCCTCAGGCTTACGGGAGGACTTGTCTTTTTCCTCCTCTTGTTGCTCCTAATTTCCTCAAATACTGCTAGTGATGAAGAAGAAGAGGCCACCTCTGACTGTTGCTGGCCCTCAGGGACAACCTCCATACTGCCCTGTGCAGTATCTGGGCCCTCATGTTCTGGAGCTGCAGTACCTGATCCCTGCTGGACTTCTTGTCTGGTCAGAATGGACCCTGACATTAAGGCCTCCTCCTCTACAGCATCTGCCTCCAACAATTCCTCATCAGGAAGCTCCTTACATATATTGTGCCATGCGTCCGGACAATCCCTGTGAGGGTGACCCATCGTGCCACATAGATTACATCTGATGTTCTGACAGTTTGCACTTATGTGGCCGACCTCACCGCACAGGTTGCACTTGACCACAGTGCACACACTCGCGACATGACCGGCTCTGCCACACTTGAAACACTTCCTGGGCTGACCTGGGTAGAAGCAGACGCCTTTCTCTCTCCCAATGAAGAAAGAGTTTGGTAGATGCCACGTGACATTATTATGCTGGCGCAGCTTCACCAAAACCTTCCACCCTCCAGTCCAGATACCGTCATCATCTCTGTTGGTGAGATCAGACATCATGTCACAGTGCCTCCTGAGCCACACCACAATATCCTGGGGAGGGACGGCTTCATTCCAGAAGATGATATTTACTGTGACAGTATCTGGCCTGAATATTGGAATAAAAATTAATTTATTCCAATCGGCAGTGTCTCTGAACCTGGGGAAATTAGCCCAGAACCTATCCAGATTAGACATAAGCTTGAAGCTGACGTCATAGCCTTGTCTATCTGGTAGATTAATGACTGCCAAGATGTCCGCTGGCACAAACCCCATCTGGCGACACAGGAGTTCCCGGACCACAAGCCTCCGATCTGGGAGGTCTTCTTTGGCACCTCGATGTTTGAATCGCACTACATTCCTCCTTTTAAAGGCCTGACCAGTATAGTGAGCGCCGGAGGAAAGAGATGGAGCGCCGCGGCTCCAGGCATTACTGGGGGAACCTGGCGGGGTTCAGGGCCCTGACTTATTGGGGGTGTCTGCACTAGGGGGCCACTCACACCTTCTGTGCTTGAGGGTAAAGGTGGAAAATCACCCTCATTACTCTGCGGAGATTCCTCCAGCCCGTCCACCTCTATGCCATCCTCAGATATCTCCCATACAGACTGTGCATTCCCCCAGACACTGACCCCTCAGGTACATGCCCACCATCACCCCCAGTCTCTGCCCCAGCAGTAGAGCTCTGCTCTGCCACCCCATCACCTGGATGTACAGATAGATGTCCATTGTCCTGCTGCTGCTGCGCTGTGCCTCCTGGGACTTGTAGTGCTGGTGTCTGAGGTCCATGCGTCTCCTCAGGGACAGCTGCAGGTTCTTGTGGCCGCTGTTGCACACTGTCCTGTTTATGGATCTCTCCTTTTGAAAAGAAAACTTTGCAGCTTGCAGCACAGGTCTTGTCACCGGCTGGGCCTCCTCAGGGATAACGCTGGAGTCCAGTTCAGCATGAGAAAATCCAGATTCAAGGTTCAGGCCTTGGCTGGCAAAACGCTCCTGGTTCCTATAGGACTCAGCAAGTGGTCCCATCCTGTCCAGGACAGTGTCCATCTGCTTCACCAGGTCACCAAGTTCCAGGCTGAGTGCATGTAGCTTACGGTTGTATATGGCTGCACAGGTCGGGTTCGCAGTCTTCAGCTTATACACACAGTCAATCTCCATTTGCAGCATCTGTTTGTGTCCCTTCAGCTCCTCCATTTTCCTCACCAGGGCAGGGATCTCCTCTGCTAGCTGCAGCTCAGGTGCACAGGTCTCTCTCGTTTGGTCTCCAGTCTTGGGCAGCTTCTCAGGCTGTTTGAACTCTGCAGACCTGGAGCCTCCAGGAGATTTCTCTGCTGGTCTCTCTTGCACCAAAGCCACAGATCTTTCAGCATTATTGGTGCTGGCACTTCCAGACTGAGACCTGGTGCGGCCCAAGCGTGCCACGCTGCTCGCCACCTCACACTGCTGCAGGTTCTGCTGTAATGTCAGCCTCTCCAGAGATGTTCTCCGCTGCCTGTGTGCTGGAGGGTGAGCGGCACACCTGATGCATGTGCTGCGCCCGTCTCACCTCCTGTGCACCCTGCAGGTTTGGATTGCCACTTTTCACAGAGGATACTTTTTGGGAGTCACTGTACTGTACTGGACGCTGCATGCCTGGGCTGGAGGACTGCTTCACCTCACAGGTCTTAGAGGTACTCACTGCTGCTGAATCTTTCTTTCCTGCTGGAGCCACAACCGTTACTCCATCTTTCTTACTTGCACTGGTGTTTCTTCCATTCTGGTCATTCCTTGTCACAGGATTCACTTTTGGACTTGTATCCATACTGGAAAGAGCCTGGGAGTTTCCCCCAGTGGAGGCCTGGAAGCCTGGGCCTTGCTTGGGAAGTTCCCGCCCAGGGAGGCTGGTCCCTGGGCTGGATAGAGACATCAGGAGAACCACCAACACACGTCCTCACAGCTAGGAGGCAGTATTATAGTAGTTATATTCTTGTACATAGGAGGCAGTATTATAGTAGTTATATTCTTGTACATAGGAGGCAGTATTATAGTAGTTATATTCTTGTACATAGGAGCAGTATTATAGTAGTTATATTCTTGTACATAGGAGCAGTATTATAGTAGTTATATTCTTGTACATAGGAGCAGTATTATAGTAGTTATATTCTTGTACATAGGAGCAGTATTATAGTAGTTATATTCTTGTACATAGGAGCAGTATTATAGTAGTTATATTCTTGTACATAGGAGGCAGTATTATAGTAGTTATATTCTTGTACATAGGAGCAGTATTATAGTAGTTATATTCTTGTACATAGGAGCAGTATTATAGTAGTTATATTCTTGTACATAGGAGGCAGTATTATAGTAGTTATATTCTTGTACATAGGAGCAGTATTATAGTAGTTATATTCTTGTACATAGGAGCAGTATTATAGTAGTTATATTCTTGTACATAGGAGCAGTATTATAGTAGTTATATTCTTGTACATAGGAGCAGTATTATAGTAGTTATATTCTTGTACATAAGAGCAGTATTATAGTAGTTATATTCTTGTACATAGGAGCAGTATTATAGTAGTTATATTCTTGTATATAAGAGCAGTATTATAGTAGTTATATTCTTGTACATAGGAGCAGTATTATAGTAGTCATATTCTTGTACATAGGAGCAGTATTATAGTAGGTATATTCTTGTACATAGAGAGCAGTATTATAGTAGTTATATTCTTGTATATAGGAGCAGTATTATAGTAGTCATATTCTTGTAAATAGGAGCAGTATTATAGTATTTGTATTCTTGTTTAGTGGTT
This sequence comes from Bufotes viridis, assembly GCA_033119425.1. Lineage (NCBI taxonomy): Eukaryota > Metazoa > Chordata > Amphibia > Anura > Bufonidae > Bufotes > Bufotes viridis. Next base: position 14,828,189 of record CM065591.1, on the reverse strand, counting down.
ATATTGATTGGTCCGCGTACATATACTATGGGACCCTGCAGTGCCTCTTTAGGTCTCTAACAGGATACATTGCATTCTGTCTAACAGTGAAGTTTTGTTTAGCTTGCATGTCGTTGCTGTAAAGTGTTTTTTTTTAGATCCTCGAATTGTGTGAGAAGTTCATTAAGGAGAAAAGAACAAGTCAGACACCCACAGAATTAAATGGCACTTATGTAATGTGCGTCATGTGGCAGCACGGCCTTGGCTCCTTATGTACACACGTGGCCTCCATTTCTGTTTTATTAAGTTCCTATCAGTTTCATGAGACCATTATCTATCTATCTATCTATCTATCTATCTATCTATCTATCTATCTCATCTGCTGTCTATCTGTCTGTCTCATAGCTACCTCTCTGATACCATCTGTTAGATTAGAACATAAAGTCAGTTAGTGAAGCGTCTTGTTGCTATGGGCAGCACATCTTTTATTCACCGCTACATCGTGTACAAGACCCTTCTTAGTGTAATAAGTCTGGTGTTTTTTCAGGCTGCATGTAAACAGCTTAAAGGGTTCCTGTCATGTTTTCATCAAAAAATCTATTTTGCGCAGCAGCATTATTATGCATAAAGCAATCTTTTGTTTCTTCACATACCACTGTTTTCCCTGAGTTTTTCCCTTAGTTACGGTTGTTTTAAACATTTACAATATGAGGATTTTCTCAAGATGGCTCCTCTACCAGTTCTCTGAGGCCAAAACTGCTTTCCCTCACTTCACATACACACTTGCTGTAGCCAGCAGCTTTCTGCCAGCCAATCAAATTGGATTACTCAGAGACACGCCTCCTCACTCTGAAGCCTAATGCAGCCATGCAGTGTGAAGGACCGCCCCTCTGTCTTCTCTTTATACTAAAGGGAAGACAGACAAGCCCCAGCAACGGTCTTTTAGGGAGCAGTGGAAAGGGACAGAGGACATTAATGAAAGCTGTTATTATAAGGTAATTACAGATCTTTTGACAATCATTGACAGACTAACTCAGGTACACATGCCGAGCTCTAATAAACTAGCATATTGAAAAAAAAATGACAGTTACCCTTTAATTAAACACTGTGTCAGACTAGCTGTGACCTTATATAGGCTCCTGAAGCATGTGGCGCCCCCTCAGGCTGTCTGTATGTACTGCAGCCAATTTTGCTTTAAGAGTGGAGGTTCATTTACACCGCCCAAGAATCCGGCAGATTACAGAGAATGAACGTTCCTGCAAATGGTCGTTCCCGACAATCTGGCCATGTAAATGTGCCTCTGATCACCCGATGAGCGAGCGAAACGCTTGTTCGTGGGGGGATCCCGTCGTTCATTCAGGTATCACCGATCATGGCTCGTGGGCAGCAGATTGTGTGGTCTAAGGAGCGATCTGCTGCTCAGAAACCATGATTCTGTATGAGGATGATGGATCGCAGTAGCAATCTCTCGTCCTCAGACAGCTGCTTGTAAATGTTCCTTCTTCACTGAGCGAGCCGCCGACTGTCAAGAAGGAACGCTTCCGTCCCGCCAGTTGGTCGCTGACTTGGCCCAAGTGAATTCAGCTTTAATCTTCGATATTTTTCATCCTTGAGGGGTCGCCTCTAATAAAACTTTGATGATCTATCCTAAGCTTACGTTTTCAATGGGGACAAATGGCCCCGTTTCAGTTTAAAGAGGTTTTCTAGGATTTTGATATTGACGGTGTCTCCTCAGAATCGGTCATTAGTATCTGATCAGTGGGGATCTGACCTCTGGAACCCCTGAAGTGCTCCCTGAACGCTCCATCCTTTTCCTAGGCCATCACGTACATCAGTCACATGGCCTAGGCGCCACGCAGTCCCATTCAAGTGAATGGAGCTGAGCTGCAATACCATGCACAGCCACTGTCCAATGGAGGGCGCTGTGCTCGTTGAGCTGTGAGGAGGCCATGCTGCTCACTGAAGCTCGATGGAGAGCTGTGGCTTCCTCAAACAGCTCATCGGTGGGGGTGGCAGGAGTCGGACCTAAAGGTCATCAATATGAACATCCCAGAAAATCCCTTTAAGAAAGAGTCTTACAGTTTCACAAATTGGAGTCTGAAATCCAAACCTTAGAATTGAATTAATCTAATAATTCCTGAAGGGAAGGATCACTGTAAACAGCCACGGTCATACAGCCTCCAGAATTCACGCCATTGGTTCTGGCCGCTGTAGGGTGGTGAGGGCGCGTTTTTTTACATCTGGACATTGTCACATCCGCCGCGTCCTCCCAGCAAGACAAAATATGTTGTCAGATCCAATATAGTTTTGGAAAGCCCCCATGGCGTTAACCCATTCCATTACCCTTAAGGGGGTGTTCCCATCTCACTAGTTTAAAGGCTATGAACACCTTTGGGGGCAGTTTTTTTATTGTTACATAGTACCCATTTTGAGCTTAAAATAATTTTTTTAATTGGTCCTTATTAAAAAATGTGGAGCCATTTTCTCTGTACAGAGCTGAGATGCTCTAGTAGCAGCCTGTGGATTTTCTGTCTTTTCCGTCAGACCAGGAGCAGAGGGACTCCTTATCTCTGCTCTCTGACCTCATAAACACTTATTATAGCTCAGTCCTTATTTTACTGATAGGAATGTGGCTTAAATAAGTGTTTAGGACCTCTCAGTAGCTGGGAGATGAGGTTGATTGGATGACCGGCGCAAAGTAAAAGTAACAGTCACACAGCTAGAAAACAGTTAACTTTGTGACAGAACAGCTCAATATTTTCAATAAAAGCCAATTGAAAATATGATTTTTAGCCAAACGTGAGTAAAATGCAATCATAAACAATCTTTAAGGCCTGTCCATATGATATGTGCTATCGGTGTATGTTCCCCCTCTGTGACCTTCATCTATTGAGTAGAAGCCACTTCTTCATACGATACCCTAGATATTTAGTTTTCAGCTGGATTGCCCTGTTAAGCGGACCTTTAGCGGACTCAAAGTGGTTGTTTTTTTATTTTTTAAAAGGCCCAGAAAGGGTTAAGAATAGAAAATAAGTATTATTAACTTTCCTGAATCCCTGCTGATGCTGGTCCAGTGCTGCCCCACTGCTCTACACTTCCTGGCCCTTCTTTGACACACAGGAAATAGCTTGGTTTATGGGACCTGCTGGGTCCCGGACAGCCTCTTTAAGGGACTACCATCAACCTAACTGGGCTGAGAAGCTGGAGCCGATTGTAAATTATATCTGAATCTTACCAGCTGAGGGGGGCAAGTAGTTTGAGGTTAGTAGGTAGGGGTGATGGATTTTTTGACCTTTCTATGACCCATTTAAAAGCCTCGCCTGGAAACCCCCTGTGATATGTGTGTTTTTTCGTTGTGCTGTAGTGTCTGGTCCTCCTGTCTTCGCGCGGTGGTTTCCCTATGAATTATTTATGTTCCACTTCTTCTCCCGGGTTTTCATCTTTTGAAAATTTGCTTTAGAAATTACAGAAGCGATGTGTTGGCTGTTCTGCGCAGCGTCTTCTAACGCGTCTCACAGTCAATGTGTCGTACTCCACCTTAACTAACCTACTGTTTATTCAGCTGGGAAAGCTGGGTGGCTATAATGGCTGCTACATGGGTTAACACTCAATCATTCCTGGAGTTCTTCACTACGTATTTTCCCAGGTAGGCAATGGTACAAACCGTGCTCCCTTAATGCAGCGTAACTTAAAGGGCACCGCCCACTGTATTAAACCAGGCATAATGCCTGGTAGGGTTGATCTTGCTGATTAAAATGATATCTGTCTTGTGAAAATCTGTAGCAGCGTTCCCAAGATAAAATACTTTTATTCTTTTAAGCTCATGGGGACGTTAGTGCACAGAGGGGTGTGGCCAGCATGGGAAAGCTAGACCCCGCCCCTCAGGGGACTGAAGCCCTCATTTGTATAAAGAATAAAAGTCTCTTTTAGGGAACGCTACATCCGATTTTTACATGACAGGTAACATTTTAATCAGCAGAATCAACCCTGTCAGGCAGTATGTCTGGTTTAATAGTTTGGATCCTGCTGACAAATTCCTTTTAATATATTTTGCTGAGGACTGGGAAAGCTGGGTGAGATTACTACTTGTAGGACTTTCCTGGAATCCTGAGTTAGAAATCTTCTCATGAGTCAGTTAGTGATCTCTTATCGCCACATTTGGGAAAGTTGGGTGGGAGATGTATTGGTTGTCACTCAGCTTTGCTGGAGTCCTGAACTGCAAATGGGTAGATTCAGTCACCATTCAGGAGACCGGCAGAGCTGTGTGATGACCTCTGTGACGGTTGTTGTAGTTTTTAACCAGTTTTTAAGAAACCGAGCCTAATGTTTACCAGTAAAAATGGCGCCATACGGGGTTGTGTCCCTGCACTGACGTGTTTTCTTCCTGTGCACGTGTTATAACAGTTTTTCTGGATGTGTGAAGATGTCCTCATGTATTAGGAAGAATGTGATTTTTTTTTTCTTGCAAGTAGCAGTGACTCCCACTTACTGTACGGCTGATGGTGAGTCAGAGGTAACGCCCCCCCCCCAGGTGAGAACAAGCACCAGAATCATGTGGTCGGGACTTTAGCGGAAGCTCAGTGTCCCCTCTTTCACATGTGATCAGATATGAATAGATCATCAATAATTAAGTCCTGAAATAACCCAAATGTACAACTAAAAGGCGTCTAAACCCTAGGCTACATTTTCACGACCGTATGTGTTTTGCGGTCCGCAAAACACTGATCCGCAAAAAATACAGATGACATTATTTTGGCATCCGTTTTTTTTTTCCGGCTTCATTGTAAGGCTACATGCACACGACCGTGTGTTTTGCAGTCTGCAAATTGTGGATCCGCAAAAAAAAAAAAGGATGGCGTTCCGTATGGCATCCGTTTTTTTGGAGGATCCATTGTAATAATGCCTATCCTTGTTCGCAAAATGGACAAGAATAGGACATACTCTATTTTTTTTGCGGGGCTATGGAACGGACATACGGATGCGGATAGCACACGGTATGCTGTCCGCATTTTTTACGGACCCATTGACATGAATCGATCCACATGCTATCCGAAAAAAATAAATAAAATGGAACAGACACAGAAACAAAGTACGTTCGTGTGCATGTAGCATGTAGCTGTTTTGCGGAATCCGAACAGCTGGCCCCTAATAGAATGGTCCTATCCATATTGCCGACAATAATAAGAAATGTTCTGTTTTTTGGCGGAACGGACATATGGAAACGGAATGCACACAGAGTAACTTCCGTTTTTTTCCGAACCCATTGAAATGAATGGTTTTGCATACGGCCCGCAAAAAAAACGGACACAGAAAGAAAATACATTCGTGTGCATGAGCCCTTAGGGTGCTTTCACACTTGCATTCTGAGGATGCGGCGGGCACTTCTGTCAGAACGCAATTCGCCTGAAAGCATTAGAAGACTGATCAGGATCCTGATCAGTCTTCGAAATACTTTCAGGTTACCATGGCAGCCAGGACGCTACTAAAGTCCTGGCTGCCATGGTACTCCGCAGCAGTGTACTTACCTGTGCTGCGGCCGCCGGGCGGCTCCTTCATGACGTCACAGGTGCCCGCGGCGCATAGATCTATGCGCCGCCCGGACCTGTGACGTCATGAAGGAGCGCCCGGGTGTCGCAGCGCAGGTAAGTACACTGCTGCGGAGTACTTACCATGGCAGCCAGGACTTCAGTAGCATCCTGGCTGCCATGGTAACCGAACGGAACTGCTGATGCACATGCGCAGAGCATAAATGTCGGATCCGGCGATGCACCGAAACAACGTTTAGCTTAATGCCGGATCCGGATTAATGCACTTCAATAGACATTAATTCCGGATCCGGCGTTATGGCATGTCTTCCGGATTTTTGGACGAAGACAAATCCGCAGCATACTGCGGTTTTGTCAACGTCCAAAAAACGTTCACATACTGAACGGAAGACATCCTGACGCATCCTGAACGGATTTCTCTCCATTCAGAATGCATTAGGATAATCCTGATCAGTATCTTTCCGTCCTAGAGCCCCGAGGACGGAACTCTAGGACGGAAAACAAAAACGCCAGTGTGAAAGAGGCCTTATTATGTACAAAAGGTGTCCAAAAATGGTACGAAGGCTTCTCGCCCATCCGACCGTGTACTGTCGAGGGGTAAGAACCCGAAACAGTCGCCTGTAGATTTTTAACGGCCAGGGAACCAATGGGCCTAATTTTAACGGCCGTTTAGACAGAAGTGCACCCGTCTAATGGGGGTTAAAATGGGTCCATAAAATAACAAAAATAGTTCACACTGGAGGAGAGACAACCCCTTTAACGGAATGTGAGTTTTAGCATTCTACTGAGAACAGCGCCCCACCTCTGCGCTGGTTATACGTGGTATTGCAGCCCTGATAAAGGTGAGAGTCGTCTTAAATTCTTTTCCTTTCGTCTTCCCGGCGCTCTCCCTTCCCCCACTGCCTTCTGCTTGAATCTGGGTGACTGCAATAAGAAATCAGATTTTTTTGACAAACTGTGATCTTGGGGAGGTATGACCGATCCTGGCCAGCAGTAGACCAGGACCCCCCACCGATCAGTTTTTGGAGAAGACACCAGCGCATGCAGTAGCGCCGCAGCTTTCTCGCAGCTTAGCCGCTAGGCCATATGACGTCATATGTACTGCACTGTGCCTGGTGAGCGGAGAGAAGGCCACGGCGCTACTATGAGCGCTGCTGCCTTCTCAAACAGCTGATCAGTGGGAGTCCCGGGTGTCGGACCCCCGCCGGTCAGATGCTGACGATCTATCCAGAGGATAAGTCATCGGTTACAATATGTCGGGAAACCCCTTTAACATCCAGAGTCCTAACCTAAAACTTCTCACTAGGGCTGGATACAAAACTGTAACAAGCCCTCAGCTGTGAGAAGTACGAGGTCAGGACTGTGGATGCTGAAGTAGAAGGTTCCCATTCACTGACTGCAAGCAGAGATCCTGAAAATGCTGGGGAACCGAACCACAAAGTGTGCTGGAAAGTTGCAAACTGTTTCATTATAGGAGAATAGATTTATAGGCGTGGGGCCCCTGTAATCTGGAATCTCCAGTAATCCGGCATACCGCCTGGCGCGGGCTTAGTTTGGGGGATGGCGGAAGGTCCCGGATCGGGGGAGGGGAGAATGGAAATGAAATCAGAAGTCTGTGGAGATGATGGGAAAGGACTTTACAGTCTCATCTGCTCCAGTGACGACGTGCTTTACGCCGCTCCGGCAGCCACCTGGCATTGGCTTGTGTGCCTGACTTTATACAACTGTGGCACTGGGTGAGCCTATTCGGAGGGGGTTCACATACTTATGGCCACATGGCGCATTTTGACATCCACGTGGAGGATATCCCTAGATCACTGTATATGCACCTCACGTAGCAACCATAGGAATGTCATCCTGAACTTCCTGATTTATGATTGGAATGCCAGGACTACAGTCAAGACTGACACGTCATTGCATTAGGCCCCGTGAAAGAAGGACCTGCCAGTAGCAGTAATTTGGCGGTAAAATCGCATCGTGCCACAGTTTCGGTCTCCCCCGGCGGTGTACGTGACAATTTTACCGATTTTACGCCAGGTTGCGGGCCGGTGGTTGTCGCCCAGTGTAGATCTCTGTACAGGATGCTGGAAAATCTGTACCAAGGGTTAAAAAGCGTCCGTCACGTACGAGATCCGGAGAAATGGCAGCCCCAGCCTTGGCGATGGCAGCGCTGTTAATGAGTCCTTTGTTTAGGAGGGTGCCGTGCCAGGCGCTCATTAATTTATGCGCACACACAATTACGAGACGGATGAAGATTTCAGCGCGGCAGAGCGCAGACTAAACACTGCGCAGACACAGGACGGGCACAATGGCGGACAGGCGCTGTCAGGGGGCGAACCCTTCATGTACCAAGAGCCAATTTTCAGTGCAAAGGACAAGGTCGGCCCAAAGGCACCAATGAGATCGCTGCTCTCATGTTCCCAACGGCCTCTGAGAAATGAGAGCCAGAAGCTGATTGGCTGCTGTGGACAGTGGCAGCGTTGTATTGGTGACGCCCCCAGGATCTTGCAGTAGAGGCGACAGTGACCAGTGTAGACCGTCGTATGTGAGCGCCAACTGTAGGGAGGCACCTTGGGTGGCACAATTCCTTACCCCTTACTGTATGGGTCGGACCTACATCAGTCGTGACAAGTGTTTCCCAAAAAAGAATATAACAGTGCCCCCTATATAACTGCCAGCCACAGTGCCCCCTATATAACTGCCAGCCTTAGTGCCCCCTATATAACTGCCAGCCACAGTGCCCTCTATATAACTGCCAGCCTCAGTGCCCCCTATATAACTGCCAGTCACAGTGCCCCCTATATACCTGCCAGCCACAGTGCCCCCTATATAACTGCCAGCCACAATGCCCCCTATATAACTGCCAGTCACAGTGCCCTCTATATAATTGCCAGCCTCAGTGCCCCCTATATACCTGCCAGCCTCAGTGTCCTCTATATAACTGCCAGTCACAGTGCCCTCTATATAACTGCCAGCCTCAGTGCCCCCTATATAACTGCCAGTCACAGTGCCCCCTATATAACTGCCAGTCACAATGCCCTCTATATAACTGCCAGGCACAGTGCCCACTATATAACTGCCAGCCTCAGTGCCCCCTATATAACTGACAGTCACAATGCCCTCTATATAACTGCCAGGCACAGTGCCCACTATATAACTGCCAGCCTCAGTGCCCTCTATATAACTGCCAGCCTCAGTGCCCTCTATATAACTGCCAGCCACAGTGCCCTCTATATAACTGCCAGCCTCAGTGCCCCCTATATAACTGACAGTCACAATGCCCTCTATATAACTGCCAGGCACAGTGCCCACTATATAACTGCCAGCCTCAGTGCCCTCTATATAACTGCCAGCCTCAGTGCCCTCTATATAACTGCCAGCCACAGTGCCCCCTATATAACTGCCAGCCTCAGTGCCCTCTATATAACTGCCAGACTCAGTGCCCTCTATATAACTGCCAGACTCAGTGCCCTCTATATAACTGCCAGCCACAGTGCCCCCTATATAACTGCCAGTCACAGTGCCCTCTATATAACTGTCAGCCACAGTGCCCCCTATATGACTGCCAGTCACAGTGCCCTCTATATAACTGCCAGTCACAGTGCCCTCTATATAACTGTCAGCCACAGTGCCCCCTATATAACTGCCAGTCACAGTGCCCCCTATATACCTGCCAGCCACAGTGCCCCCTATTTACCTGCCAGCCACAGGGCCCTCTATATAAAAGCCAGTCACAGTGCCCTCTATATAACTGCCAGCCTCAGTGCCCTCTATATAACTGTCAGCCACAGTGCCCCCTATATGACTGCCAGTCACAGTGCCCTCTATATAACTGCCAGTCACAGTGCCCTCTATATAACTGTCAGCCACAGTGCCCCCTATATAACTGCCAGTCACAGTGCCCCCTATATACCTGCCAGCCACAGTGCCCCCTATTTACCTGCCAGCCACAGTGCCCCCTATTTAAAAGCCAGTCACAGTGCCCTCTATATAACTGCCAGCCTCAGTGCCCTCTATATAACTGCCAGCCACAGTGCCCTCTATATAACTGCCAGCCACAGTGCCCTCTATATAACTGCCAGCCACAGTGCCCTCTATATAACTGCCAGCCTCAGTGCCCTCTATATAACTGCCAGCCTCAGTGCCCTCTATATAACTGCCAGCCACAGTGCCCTCTATATAACTGTCAGTCACAGTGCCCCTATATGACTGCCAGCCACAGTGCCCTCTATATAACTGCCAGCCACAGTGCCCTCTATATAACTGCCAGTCACAGTGCCCCTATATGACTGCCAGCCACAGCGCCCTCTATATAACTGCCAGCCTCAGTGCCCTCTATATAACTGCCAGCCTCAGTGCCCTCTATATACCTGCCAGCCTCAGTGCCCTCTATATAACTGCCAGCCACAGTGCCCTCTATATAACTGCCAGTCACAGTGCCCTCTATATAACTGCCAGCCTCAGTGCCCTCTATATAACTGCCAGCCTCAGTGCCCTCTATATAACTGCCAGCCACAGTGCCCTCTATATAACTGCCAGCCACAGTGCCCTCTATATAACTGCCAGCCACAGTGCCCCCTATATAACTGTCAGCCACAGTGCCCCCTATATAACTGCCAGCCTCAGTGCCCTCTATATAACTGCCAGTCACAGTGCCCTCTATATAACTGCCAGCCACAGTGCCCTCTATATAACTGCCAGCCTCAGTGCCCTCTATATAACTGCCAGCCACAGTGCCCTCTATATAACTGCCAGCCACAGTGCCCTCTATATAACTGCCAGTCACAGTGCCCCTATATGACTGCCAGCCACAGCGCCCTCTATATAACTGCCAGCCACAGCGCCCTCTATATAACTGCCAGCCTCAGTGCCCTCTATATAACTGCCAGCCTCAGTGCCCTCTATATAACTGCCAGCCACTGTGCCCCTATATAACTGCCAGCGACAGTGCCCTCTATATAACTGCCAGCCACAGTGCCCTCTATATAACTGCCAGCGACAGTGCCATCTATATAACTGACAGCCTCAGTGCCCCCTATATAACTGCCAGCCACAGTGCCCTCTATATAACTGCCAGCGACAGTGCCATCTATATAACTGACAGCCTCAGTGCCCTCTATATAACTGCCAGCCACAGTGCCCCCTTTATAACTGCCAGCCACAGTGCCCCCTTTATAACTGCCAGCCACAGTGCCCCCTATATAACTGCCAGCCACAGTGCCCCCTATATAACTGCCAGCCACAGTGCCCCCTATAAACCTGCCAGCCACAGTGCCCTCTATATAACTGCCAGTCACAGTGCCCTCTATATAACTGCCAGTCACAGTGCCCTCTATATAACTGCCAGCCTCAGTGCCCTCTATATAACTGCCAGCCACAGTGCCCCCTATATAACTGCCAGCCTCAGTGCCCTCTATATAACTGCCAGCCTCAGTGCCCTCTATATGACTGCCAGCCTCAGTGCCCCCTATATAACTGCCAGCCACAGTGCCCCCTATATAACTGCCAGCCTCAGTGCCCTCTATATAACTGCCAGCCTCAGTGCCCTCTATATAACTGCCAGCCACAGTGCCCCCTATATAACTGCCAGCCTCAGTGCCCTCTATATAACTGCCAGCCTCAGTGCCCCCTATATAACTGCCAGCCACAGTGCCCCCTATATAACTGCCGGCCTCAGTGCCCTCTATATAACTGCCAGCCTCAGTGCCCTCTATATAACTGCCAGCCTCAGTGCCCTCTATATAACTGCCAGCCTCAGTGCCCTCTATATAACTGCCAGCCACAGTGCCCCCTATATAACTGCCAGCCTCAGTGCCCTCTATATAACTGCCAGACTCAGTGCCCTCTATATAACTGCCAGACTCAGTGCCCTCTATATAACTGCCAGCCACAGTGCCCCCTATATAACTGCCAGTCACAGTGCCCTCTATATAACTGCCAGCCTCAGTGCCAGAGGGTCCTGGTAAATAAGCAGCCGATGCGTTGTGTCAGTCGTACTAATAACCAGAATGGTTGTGTCACAGAGAGAACGCCCCCGACTCCTGCCATAGACTGATGGAGTGATGCTGTATACCGCCTGCTCTAGAATAAGAATTACCTGTGTGCGGCACTGAGGGGCGGGGGGCGGGGGGGGGGGGTCAGATTGATTTATGAGAGGGTGAAGTGTAAAAGTAATGAATGAAGAACAGGGAGGTGACATCATAACTGCAGAGGGGCGATCAATAGCTGAGTTCAAAACGCGTCAGGATCTGATCATTAGAGAATGTACATGTATAGTATCTATCTCATATCTATCTATCTATCTATCTATCTATCTCATATCTATCTATCTATCTCATATCTATCTATCTATCTCATATCTATCTATCTATCTATCTATCTATCTATCTATCTATCTATCTATCTATCTATCTATCTATCTCATATCTATCTATCTATCTATCTATCTATCTATCTATCTATCTCTCATATCTATCTATCTATATCCTATCTATCTATCTATCTATCTATCTATCTATCTATCTATCTATCTATCTATGTATCTATCCTATAACTTTCTATCTCTCTCTCTCATATCTATCTATCTATCTAGAGATGATTTACTAATCTGAGCTGCGCCTATGGTGAGTAGTGTATGACACATGAAGCTTCCGCAATGCTTTGCTCTCTGCTGTCAGAAAACTATCCGGCTGCATCTTTGGATGTGACTAGAGTAGAAGATATCTGGCAATGAGGCTTCCACAATACGCTGTCTGATAAGCACAAACTGTAAGTGCAGCTCTGGATGTGACTAGAAGGTAATGACTTGTCTCCGTTCTCGCAGAGCTTTGTTCTTAGATAATAGAAAACTAAGAACTGGAGCATAATGCAAGCTGCAGGCAGACTCCCACAATGCACTGCTCCTTGGTTATAGCAAAGCGGTAGAATTATGAATGCAGCTCCGGTGGTTACTGGAGTAAATGACACAAAGGGAGAGGAATCATCTTGTGCGATATTTTTGAAATGAGTTTTGCTGAAGGGAACATTGCCGTGTTTGTGGCTCGTTTAATAAATGCCACACGATTCTGTGACGGAAACCTGAGTGCAGCTCCAGTTGTGTCTACAGTATAGGACATAAAATGGCTCACACAACGCACTGCACATGTCACAGGAAACCAGCGGTATTCTGAGTGCAGCTCTGGTTGTGTCTAGAGTATAAGAGATAAAGTGGCTCACACAACGCACTGCACATGTCACAGGAAACCAGCGGTATTCTGAGTGCAGCTCTGGTTGTGTCTACAGTATAGGACATAAAATGGCTCACACAACGCACTGCACATGTCACAGGAAACCAGCGGTATTCTGAGTGCAGCTCTGGTTGTGTCTACAGTATAGGACATAAAATGGCTCACACAACGCACTGCACATGTCACAGGAAACCAGCGGTATTCTGAGTGCAGCTCTGGTTGTGTCTAGAGTATAAGAGATAAAGTGGCTCACACAACGCACTGCACATGTCACAGGAAACCAGCGGTATTCTGAGTGCAGCTCTGGTTGTGTCTACAGTATAGGACATAAAATGGCTCACACAACGCACTGCACATGTCACAGGAAACCAGCGGTATTCTGAGTGCAGCTCTGGTTGTGTCTACAGTATAGGACATAAAATGGCTCACACAACGCACTGCACATGTCACAGGAAACCAGCGGTATTCTGAGTGCAGCTCTGGTTGTGTCTACAGTATAGGACATAAAATGGCTCACACAACGCACTGCACATGTCACAGGAAACCAGCGGTATTCTGAGTGCAGCTCTGGTTGTGTCTACAGTATAGGACATAAAATGGCTCACACAACGCACTGCACATGTCACAGGAAACCAGCGGTATTCTGAGTGCAGCTCTGGTTGTGTCCAGAGTATAAGAGATAAAATGGCTCACACAACGCACTGCACATGTCACAGGAAACCAGCGGTATTCTGAGTGCAGCTCTGGTTGTGTCTACAGTATAGGACATAAAATGGCTCACACAACGCACTGCACATGTCACAGGAAACCAGCGGTATTCTGAGTGCAGCTCTGGTTGTGTCTACAGTATAGGACATAAAATGGCTCACACAACGCACTGCACATGTCACAGGAAACCAGCGGTATTCTGAGTGCAGCTCTGGTTGTGTCTACAGTATAGGACATAAAATGGCTCACACAACGCACTGCACATGTCACAGGAAACCAGCAGTATTCTGAGTGCAGCTCTGGTTGTGTCCAGAGTATAAGAGATAAAATGGCTCACACAACGCACTGCACATGTCACAGGAAACCAGCGGTATTCTGAGTGCAGCTCTGGGTGTGTCTACAGTATAGGACATAAAATGGCTCACACAACGCACTGCACATGTCACAGGAAACCAGCGGTATTCTGAGTGCAGCTCTGGTTGTGTCTAGAGTATAGGACATAAAATGGCTCACACAACGCACTGCACATGTCACAGGAAAGCAGCAGTATTCTGAGTGCAGCTCTGGTTGTGTCTACAGTATAGGACATAAAATGGCTCACACAACGCACTGCACATGTCACAGGAAAGCAGCAGTATTCTGAGTGCAGCTCTGGTTGTGTCCAGAGTATAAGAGATAAAATGGCTCACACAACGCACTGCACATGTCACAGGAAACCAGCGGTATTCTGAGTGCAGCTCTGGGTGTGTCTACAGTATAGGACATAAAATGGCTCACACAACGCACTGCACATGTCACAGGAAACCAGCGGTATTCTGAGTGCAGCTCTGGTTGTGTCCAGAGTATAGGACATAAAATGGCTCTCACAACGCACTGCACATGTCACAGGAAACCAGCGGTATTCTGAGTGCAGCTCTGGTTGTGTCTACAGTATAGGACATAAAATGGCTCACACATCGCACTGCACATGTCACAGGAAACCAGCGGTATTCTGAGTGCAGCTCTGGGTGTGTCTACAGTATAGGACATAAAATGGCTCACACAACGCACTGCACATGTCACAGGAAAGCAGCAGTATTCTGAGTGCAGCTCTGGTTGTGTCTACAGTATAGGACATAAAGTGACTCACACAACGCACTGCACATGTCACAGGAAACCAGCGGTATTCTGAGTGCAGCTCTGGTTGTGTCCAGAGTATAGGACATAAAATGGCTCACACACGCACTGCACATGTCACAGGAAACCAGCGGTATTCTGAGTGCAGCTCTGGTTGTGTCTACAGTATAGGACATAAAATGGCTCACACAACGCACTGCACATGTCACAGGAAACCAGCGGTATTCTGAGTGCAGCTCTGGTTGTGTCTACAGTATAGGACATAAAATGGCTCACACATCGCACTGCACATGTCACAGGAAACCAGGGGTATTCTGAGTGCAGCTCTGGGTGTGTCTACAGTATAGGACATAAAATGGCTCACACAACGCACTGCACATGTCACAGGAAAGCTGCAGTATTCTGAGTGCAGCTCTGGTTGTGTCTACAGTATAGGACATAAAGTGACTCACACAACGCACTGCACATGTCACAGGAAACCAGCGGTATTCTGAGTGCAGCTCTGGTTGTGTCCAGAGTATAGGACATAAAATGGCTCTCACAACGCACTGCACATGTCACAGGAAACCAGCGGTATTCTGAGTGCAGCTCTGGTTGTGTCTACAGTATAGGACATAAAATGGCTCACACAACGCACTGCACATGTCACAGGAAACCAGCGGTATTCTGAGTGCAGCTCTGGTTGTGTCTACAGTATAGGACATAAAATGGCTCACACAACGCACTGCACATGTCACAGGAAACCAGCGGTATTCTGAGTGCAGCTCTGGTTGTGTCTACAGTATAGGACATAAAATGGCTCACACAACGCACTGCACATGTCACAGGAAACCAGCGGTATTCTGAGTGCAGCTCTGGTTGTGTCTACAGTATAGGACATAAAGTGGCTCACACAACGCACTGCACATGTCACAGGAAACCAGCGGTATTCTGAGTGCAGCTCTGGTTGTGTCTACAGTATAGGACATAAAATGGCTCACACAACGCACTGCACATGTCACAGGAAACCAGCGGTATTCTGAGTGCAGCTCTGGTTGTGTCTACAGTATAGGACATAAAATGGCTCACACAACGCACTGCACATGTCACAGGAAACCAGCGGTATTCTGAGTGCAGCTCTGGTTGTGTCCAGAGTATAAGAGATAAAATGGCTCACACAACGCACTGCACATGTCACAGGAAACCAGCGGTATTCTGAGTGCAGCTCTGGGTGTGTCTACAGTATAGGACATAAAATGGCTCACACAACGCACTGCACATGTCACAGGAAACCAGCGGTATTCTGAGTGCAGCTCTGGTTGTGTCTAGAGTATAGGACATAAAATGGCTCACACAACGCACTGCACATGTCACAGGAAAGCAGCAGTATTCTGAGTGCAGCTCTGGTTGTGTCCAGAGTATAAGAGATAAAATGGCTCACACAACGCACTGCACATGTCACAGGAAACCAGCGGTATTCTGAGTGCAGCTCTGGTTGTGTCTACAGTATAGGACATAAAATGGCTCACACAACGCACTGCACATGTCACAGGAAACCAGCGGTATTCTGAGTGCAGCTCTGGTTGTGTCCAGAGTATAGGACATAAAATGGCTCTCACAACGCACTGCACATGTCACAGGAAACCAGCGGTATTCTGAGTGCAGCTCTGGTTGTGTCTACAGTATAGGACATAAAATGGCTCACACATCGCACTGCACATGTCACAGGAAACCAGCGGTATTCTGAGTGCAGCTCTGGGTGTGTCTACAGTATAGGACATAAAATGGCTCACACAACGCACTGCACATGTCACAGGAAAGCAGCAGTATTCTGAGTGCAGCTCTGGTTGTGTCTACAGTATAGGACATAAAGTGACTCACACAACGCACTGCACATGTCACAGGAAACCAGCGGTATTCTGAGTGCAGCTCTGGTTGTGTCTACAGTATAGGACATAAAATGGCTCACACAACGCACTGCACATGTCACAGGAAACCAGCGGTATTCTGAGTGCAGCTCTGGTTGTGTCTACAGTATAGGACATAAAATGGCTCACACATCGCACTGCACATGTCACAGGAAACCAGGGGTATTCTGAGTGCAGCTCTGGGTGTGTCTACAGTATAGGACATAAAATGGCTCACACAACGCACTGCACATGTCACAGGAAAGCTGCAGTATTCTGAGTGCAGCTCTGGTTGTGTCTACAGTATAGGACATAAAGTGACTCACACAACGCACTGCACATGTCACAGGAAACCAGCGGTATTCTGAGTGCAGCTCTGGTTGTGTCCAGAGTATAGGACATAAAATGGCTCTCACAACGCACTGCACATGTCACAGGAAACCAGCGGTATTCTGAGTGCAGCTCTGGTTGTGTCTACAGTATAGGACATAAAATGGCTCACACAACGCACTGCACATGTCACAGGAAACCAGCGGTATTCTGAGTGCAGCTCTGGTTGTGTCTACAGTATAGGACATAAAATGGCTCACACAACGCACTGCACATGTCACAGGAAACCAGCGGTATTCTGAGTGCAGCTCTGGTTGTAACTAGAGAATAAGACATAAAGTGCTGAGGCTGACACAGTGCACAAAGTGACTAAGCTGATACAGTGTAGCAGAAGACCAGCAGCATTCTGAGCGCAGCTTTGAATGTGACTAGAGCATAAGACTTGCATCAGATGCTTTCAGGAAACTAGTCGAATTCTTAGGAACACTTTGTTGTTGTCAGCTCTGTGGGCAAGTGAACGTGCAGCTGAACATCGGAGGGACAGCGGCAAAGCCCAAGTGTGTAATTCCTCTGACGAGGTCACTGAGCGATTGCCCGGTAATTACGGGAGGAGACGACTGGAGACGTGGCTTTGTTGTCTTGCGGGCAGCGAAATGACATCTAATCCCTGACGGGCAGGCGGCGGCTCAGAAGGACAGGCGCCGATTATCATTCTTCGTCTGCCAAGCCCGCATTATGTGGGCAGCCACTGCACAGCGGGGGGCGCCATCAGTAACCCCGCACATAATCACATTACTGCGGCTGTCCCATGACGTCCCACAGGCCCCGGACGCTGAGTATTGGCGTCTCCTCTCCAGGTGTCACCCATCTTCTCTGGACTCCTTTACGATTATAGTTACATCCGTCTATAGGAAAGCTGGGTGACAACTAGTTAATTCCTCGTTACAACTTTTATAGGGGTTGTCAGCCTGCTTTCCTGGACTAAGAGTTAAAGCCGTCTATAGGAAAGCTGGGTGACAACCAACATGGTCGCCATTACAGTTTCTACAAGGTTGTCAGGCAGACTGAATGTCAAGGCGTCTAAAAAGGCTAGGTGACAACCCCTATGATAGTTGAAATGACGACTCTACTAGTTGTCACCCATCTTTCCTGGACTCCTTACAATTATAGTTACATCTTTCTCTAGGAAAGCTGGGTGACAACTAATAAAGTCATCATTACCACTATTCTAGGGGTTGTCGGCCTGCTTTCCTGGACTCCTTGACATTTAGGGCTCATGCACACAACCGTATTTTGCGGTCTTCAAAAAAAAAAACGGATGACATGCATGTGACGTCCAAGTTACATCCGTTTTTTTGTTTTTTTTGTGTATCCATTGTAACATTGCCTGTCCTTGTCCGCAAAACGGACAAGAGTAGAACATGTTCTATTTTTTTGCGGAATGGACTTGCGGACATACGGACACAGAATGCACACAGAGTCATTTCCGTTTTTTTGCGGCCCCATTGAAATGAATGGTTCCGCATACGGGCCGCAAACATAAAGGAACGGACACGGACAAAAAATAAGTTTGTGTGCGTGAGTCCTTAGTCTGAGTGACAACCCTGCATGAACTGTAACGGGGGCCATGTTGGTTGTCACCTGGCTTTCTCTGTAACTAAGATTTCTATTTACAGAGGAGTTTTATTATTTGGCTTACCTCCCATTTTTGATTTTCACACGGCACAGAAATGCCTAATGTGTAGCTATGGGCAGTGCGTTTATTAAAGGGGTCCTCCACCTAAATGACTATGGCCTCTGTGTCCTGCAGTCAGTGACAGACAGCTTGACAACCCCATATAAAAGACTGGAGTTGCTAGGTGGCATGTTCCCTAGCAACCAGACTGTCAGTTCAAATCAGAGACAATCTCGGCAAATGTCCAGGCTTGGAAATGGGTGTGGCCTCTGTGAACCGTCCCCAGATGTGGGCGTTCCAGGGCAGGGTTATGGCAGTTAATAAGCTGCAGATAATCGGGAAATATTTTGCCATCGTTCAGCCATGACATGTGACTCTTGTGGCCAATCACAGGCTGCGGTGGTCACGTGTGACAACACGTTCTGGACGGAGGTTTTTCTGAGTGCTGCCCATCCACCTCCTACTGGTTCCAGTTGAAAAACCGATTTGTTCTTTCCTGGCCCGAATTTTGCGTGGAAATTTCCGTTGAAATCTCAGCGGATTTGCTACGGCAAATCCGTTAGATGTGAACATACTCTGACCGTAACAAAAAGACACTGGGGGAGATTTATCAAAACTGGTGTAAAGGAAAAACTTGCCCAAAGCAACCAATCAGATTCCTCCTTTCAGTTTTCAGAGCTACTTTGGAAAATGAAAGGATCAATCTGATTGGTTGCTAGGGGCAACTAAACAAGTTTTCCTTTCCTTTTGATAAAATCCCCCTCCATTATATCAAATAGGATGAGAACTGTCTTTGTTGCCCATAGCAACCAATCACAGCGCAGCTTCCATTTTTCAAGAGCGGAATATCAAATAAAAGCTGTGCTGTGATTGGTTGCTATGGGCAACATAGGCAATTTTTTTTTCTTTTACACAGTTTTATTAATCTCCTTGATGACAGAAGCCATTTTGGGCGTCATTTAATCAAAGGGTCACCCAGGCTTCATAGGAAACCATAGTCCCCACTGCCCTCACCTTCCCTTCTCCCATTTTACGCTGTATTTTATCCACTTTCTGATCCTCATTGCCTTTAATGACCGTCTTTCTAAAAATTAATAGCAGGGTTGTCGTATCGGCGAGACGAGGTAGAACCGTCCATTTAAATCTAGGGCATTGAAGGTGCCTATACACATTCACCTTATAGCCGCGGGGCATTGTTATATTAATGACAAATCCGGCTGCTCCATAGAAAGCCTGGGGACGTTATCTACTAGTATCAGGCACATGGAAGGAGCCCAGGTGCTTAAACGTCTTTGTCACACACACTACGCAGCGCCGTAATCTAGTGTTCACGCCAGCAAGGCGGCAGATGCCGAGCGCACGTGTCCGGAACAATTATTTCGGCTCATTTGTAAAGCGTTCACCGTCCCACTGTGCAGATTCTCGGCATTAAACGGATCTCGGAGCGGCGTTATAGAACAGAAAAAAAATAACGCTTTATTAAAAGGTTTATTGGAGCAGTGAGATTATAAAACTGGCGGCGGGAGGAGGAGCGGGCCAGCGGCGGAGCAATCTGCCTCTGAGCTTTGATTTCTACGCACCGTTTGAAGATCGGTCGGGTTTGGCGCCGTTTATTGTATGTCCCTCTTTGCGATGAGAACCATAGATTGTAAATTACGGTGGAATGGAATATTTAAAATAAATATACATCCCAGTGTATCATATAATATACATCCCAGTGTATCATATAATATACATCCCAGTGTGTCATATAATATACATCCCAGTGTGTCATATAATATACATCCCAGTGTCTCATATAATATACATCCCAGTGTCTCATATAATATACATCACAGTGTGTCATATAATATACATCACAGTGTGTCATATAATATACATCCCAGTGTGTCATATAATATACATCCCAGTGTATTATATAATATACATCCCATTGTATCTTATAATATACATCCCAGTTTATCATATAATATACATCCCAGTGTATCATATAATATACATCCCAGTGTGTCATATAATATACATCCCAGTGTATCATATAATATACATCCCAGTGTAATGGTATTATATAATATACATCCCAGTGTATCATATAATATACATCCCAGTGTGTCATATAATATACATCCCAGTGTATTATATAATATACATCCCATTGTATCTTATAATATACATCCCAGTTTATCATATAATATACATCCCAGTGTATCATATAATATACATCCCAGTGTGTCATATAATATACATCCCAGTGTATCATATAATATACATCCCAGTGTAATGGTATTATATAATATACATCCCAGTGTATCATATAATATACATCCCAGTGTGTCATATAATATACATCCCAGTGTATCATATAATATACATCCCAGTGTGTCATATAATATACTTCCCAGTGTGTCATATAATATACATCCCAGTGTATCATATACAGGGCTGTGGAGTCGGAGTCGGAGTCGAGGAGTCGGAGTCGGAGGCAATTTTGGGTACCTGGAGTCGGAGTCGGAGTCGGCAAAAAATGGACCGACTCCGACTCCGACTCCTACTAGATTTAAATTGGAATAAAAAAAAATTGGAATAAAAAAAAAACAAGTTTAAATGTCCCAATTCAGATAAAGTTATAATTAATTACTTCTCTACTGTAAGAATAAAGGCCAATGCATGCAGTGCGTCACGTTACCGCTAAACAAAGACGTTAAGTGACCGTGAAGAAGCATGCTTTTCATATGCTTTACTGTGCAGTTAAAGGGACACTGACATGCTGATATATCTGCTGGTATTCATCAGAGGATCAGGAATACAACTAGACGACTGTTACCCCCAGTTGAGGTTTACTTGTGTTTAAAAACGTTTTAATCAATATGCAAATTCTCTACCTTTGTGCCCAAGGGGCAGGCGCACATGTAGAGTACTGGCAGCACTAGACAGGACTAGGTAGCGAGGAGGAAGAGAGAAAGCTGGCACAGCCTCAGCATAGCCAGACGAGGCTGCTGCCAGCACTCTACACGTGCGCCTGCGCAGGAATTCAGCGTTCGGCTAGCCTGAAAAAAAGGCCAGTGCAGTGAATAATAACGAGGGGAACAGCGCTGGGAAGCTGTACTGGGCGCGGCTGGGCACAAAGCCGCAGGGAGACGCTGCCCCATTGGGCACAAAGATAGTGAATTTGCATACAGATTAAAATGTTTTTTAAACACAAGTACAGCTTAACTGGGGGTAACATTAGTATAGTTTTATTCCTAATTCTCTGATGAATACCAGTATATATATATATCTTTAGCTGGAAAATCAGCCTGTCAGTGTCCCTTTAAGGAGCGGCAATACTTACACTTTCCATTGTCTTGTGGTCTGCTGTTACAGGGAACCCATGGTTATCCTAGCCTCTCACTGATAGCTGATTAAGGACTGGAGACACTTGTATAAGTGAAGGGAATGGATAGTCAATAGTTCAAGACTGAAGCTGTAAACCATTTGAAAAACTGCTATCATTCAGCTAAGGCTATAAAACATGTAAACTCAGATTGTCAGCTTAAATTTTAAACATGACTATGGGATTCTACTAGGAAAATCATATTTTAAAATAAATGCCCCTTCCCCTGCCCCTTCCTGGATCCTCCCACTGCTCTATCTTCAGCAGAAGATCAGCACACAAAGGAGAAGGCAGCAGCTTCTGTTCAACTACCTCTCTGTGCTAGAGGAGATTAGAAGAACTTGGTGGAACAGCTTCGTATTTGCATATTAAATACAGAGGAGTCAGAGTCGAGGAGTCGGAGTCGGAGTCGGAGTCGGAAGTTTCAAAATCTGAGGAGTCGGAGTCGGAGTCGGACAATTTATCTACCGACTCCACAGCCCTGATCATATAATATACATCCCAGTGTGTCATATAATATACATCCCAGTGTATTATATAATATACATCCCAGTGTATTACATAATGTATAATTCCAGTGTATCATATAATATACTTCCCAGTGTGTCATATAATATACATAACAGGGTATCATATAATATACATCCCAGTGTGTCATATAATATACATCCCAGTGTATCATATAATATACATCCCAGTGTATTACATAATGTATAATTCCAGTGTATCATATAATATACTTCCCAGTGTGTCATATAATATACATAACAGGGTATCATATAATATACATCCCAGTGTGTCATATAATATACATCCCAGTGTGTCATATAATATACATCCCATTGTATCATATAATATACATCCCAGTGTGTCATATAATATACTTCCCAGTGTGTCATATAATATACATAACAGGGTATCATATAATATACATCCCAGTGTATTATATAATATACATCCCAGTGTATCATATAATATACATCCCAGTGTGTCATATAATATACATCCCAGTGTATTATATAATATACATCCCAGTGTGTCATATAATATACATCCCAGTGTGTCATATAATATACATCCCAGTGTATTATATAATATACATTCCAGTGTGTCATATAATATACATCCCAGTGTATTATATAATATACATCCCAGTGTGTCATATAATATACATCCCAGTGTATTATATAATATACATCCCAGTGTGTCATATAATATACATCCCAGTGTGTCATATAATATACATCCCAGTGTGTCATATAATATACATCCCAGTGTATTATATAATATACATCCCAGTGGACCTGCTTCTTCCATCCACTTGTAGAGAAAGCCTGAGAGTACTGCTTCCTCCTCCCATTGATAGAGAAGCCTGTGAGACCTACCAAACACTAATATGGAAAGCCTGTGAGTCCTCCTCCCCCCACTCATAGAGAAGCCTGCGAGTCCTGCTCCCCCCACTCATAGAGAAGCCTGTGAGTCCTGCTCCCCCCCACTAACAGAGAAGCCTGTGAGTCCTGCTCCCCCCACTCATAGAGAAGCCTGTGAGTCCTGCCCCCCCCACTCATAGAGAAGCCTGTGAGTCCTGCTCCCCCCACTCATAGAGAAGCCTGTGAGTCCGTCTCCCCCCACTCATAGAGAAGCCTGTGAGTCTTGCTGCCCCCAATCATAGAGAAGCCTGTGAGTCCTGCTCCCCCCACTCATAGAGAAGCCTGTGAGTCCTGCTCCCCCCACTAACAGAGAAGCCTGTGAGTCTTGCTCCCCCACTCATAGAGAAGCCTGTGAGTCCTGCTCCCCCACTCATAGAGAAGCCTGTGAGTCCTGCTCCCCCACTCATAGAGAAGCCTGTGAGTCCTGCTCCCCCCACTCATAGAAAAGCCTGTGAGTCCTGCTCCCCCCACTCATAGAGAAGCCTGCGAGTCCTGCTCCCCCCACTCATAGAGAAGCCTGTGAGTCCTGCTCCCCCCCACTAACAGAGAAGCCTGTGAGTCCTGCTCCCCCCACTCATAGAGAAGCCTGTGAATCCTGCTCCCCCCACTCATAGAGAAGCCTGTGAGTCTTGCTCCCCCCACTCATAGAGAAGCCCGTGAGTCCTGCTCCCCCCACTCATAGAGAAGCCTGTGAGTCCTGCTCCCCCCACTCATAGAGAAGCCCGTGAGTCCTGCTCCCCCCACTCATAGAGAAGCCTGTGAGTCCTGCTCCCCCCACTAACAGAGAAGCCTGTGAGTCTTGCTCCCCCATTCATAGAGAAGCCTGTGAGTCCTGCTTCCCCCACTCATAGAGAAGCCTGTGAGTCCTGCTCCCCCCACTAACAGAGAAGCCTGTGAGTCCTGCTCCCCCCACTCATAGAGAAGCCTGTGAGTCCTGCTCCCCCCACTGATAGAGAAGCCTGTGAGTCCTGCTCCCCCCACTCATAGAGAAGCCCGTGAGTCCTGCTCCCCCCACTCATAGAGAAGCCTGTGAGTCCTGCTCCCCCCACTCATAGAGAAGCCTGTGAGTCCTGCTCCCCCCACTCATAGAGAAGCCTGTGAGTCCTGCTCCCCCCACTCATAGAGAAGCCTGTGAGTCCTGCTCCCCCCACTGATAGAGAAGCCTGCGAGTCCTGCTCCCCCCACTCAGAGAAGCCTGTGAGTCCTGCTCTCCTCACTCATAGAGAAGCCTGTGAGTCCTGCTCTCCTCACTCATAGAGAAGCCTGTGAGTCCTGCTCCCCCCACTCATAGAGAAGCCTGTGAGTCCTGCTCCAACCACTCATAGAGAAGCCTGTGAGTCCTGCTCCCCCCACTCATAGAGAAGCCTGTGAGTCCTGCTCCCCCCACTCATAGAGAAGCCTGTGAGTCCTGCTCCCCCCACTCATAGAGAAGCCTGTGAGTCCTGCTCTCCTCACTCATAGAGAAGCCTGTGAGTCCTGCTCCCCCCACTGATAGAGAAGCCTGTGAGTCCTGCTCCCCCCACTCATAGAGAAGTCTGTGAGTCCTGCTCCCACCACTCATAGAGAAGCCTGCGAGTCCTGCTCCAACCACTCATAGAGAAGCCTGTGAGTCCTGCTCCCCCCACTCATAGAGAAGCCTGTGAGTCCTCCTCCCCCCACTCATAGAGAAGCCTGTGAGTCCTGCTCCCCCCACTCATAGAGAAGCCTGTGAGTCCTGCTCCCACCACTCATAGAGAAGCCTGTGAGTCCTGCTCCCCCCACTCATAGAGAAGCCTGTGAGTCCTGCTCCCCCCACTCATAGAGAAGCCTGTGAGTCCTGCTCCCCCCACTCATAGAGAAGCCTGTGAGTCCTGCTCTCCCCACTCATAGAGAAGCCTGTGAGTCCTGCTCCCCCCACTCATAGAGAAGCCTGTGAGTCCTGCTCCCCCCACTCATAGAGAAGCCTGTGAGTCCTGTTTCTTCCTCACACAGTGGTTGATAGCTCTACACGTACTTAAACTCCTCCAGGAAGACTCTCAATATGGCGTTGTGTCTCCACTGTCTCACTATATCATTTAGGTCGTTGGCCCCTTTAAGGACAGCGAGTGACTGAGTACGAGGTGACCCCAGCCGGGCCGATGATGAGTGGCAGCCGCTCAGTGTCGCTGGCGGTCATTCAATTTAGCTGTAGCCTCCAGTGTCTTCAGGGCACTGCCTCCCCATTCTTGTCACGTACAGAGACTTTTCTTAGCCTCATTTATGTTGAGAGGCACTGTAAATCTCCTGACCTCCATCATATGGCCGTGGATCTGAGGGTAGAGCGATCGGAATGAAATTACACTGCCGAGAGAGTATTCCTTAGTAAAATACTGGAATTGGGACAAGTCCCCGAGTCGTCCTCCTGGGGATTTTATTGGTCTCTTCAGCAAACTCTGAAGGATCTTCAACTCTTCTTCAGGCGTCAGATGCTGAGGGACAGCCTTCATCCGTCACCCTTGGCCTCCATTGCAGCGCCTCTACCTTACTGCTCAGGGGAGCTGGAGGGGATTCGGTGGGGGCTAATGTCACTTACCTAAAGGCAGTTTAGTATGTAAATGTGCGCGCTGCGTGGTCCATGATCAGTACATATAGCATACCTATAAGTATAAATAATACCGCCATATGAAACCCAGTTATCAGCACTATGTACTGGACGGTTAAATACAGGACCGATCAGTCAGAAAAGGACTCGCTGGTGGTGACGGCTCCTCTGATTGTACCTGTCTACATTCCCCGTCTTGGCACTGACTGACAGGTTTGTACCAGCTTTGACATGCCCCTGCGGGTCGTTGCTGCCCAGGCTCCTCGCTTTTACATCACATGACAGCCACAGATTGCCCCTGCCACAACCACAGTGTCCATCATGCCAGCCACAACATTCCCATGTCCATGTAACGCGGTCAGTGTCCATATGGCAACCATAATGCTATACGTGACCCCCTTATGCCAGCCACAATGCCCCCATGAGAGCCACAGTGCTCTTATGACAGCCAGGATGCCTTATGAGAGTCCTAATGCCCCCTCCTCACGGTCCCTATGACAGCCTCAATGCCAGTCTCAAAACCCCGATGAAATCCACGACTGCCCTTATGCCATATTACCGCCATGACAGCCACAATGCTCTAAATGACTCCCATACCAGTCGCAGCACCCCCACGGCAGACCCAATTTTGTCAGTGTCTCTTACGCCTGCCACAACGCCGCTATGCCAGTCACAGTGCCCTCATGTCAGTCAGTGCCCTCATGCCAGTCACAGTGCCCTCATGCCAGTCACAGTGCCCTCATGCCAGTCACAGTGCCCTCATGTCAGTCACAGTGCGCTCATGTCAGTCACAGTGCCCTCATGTCAGTCACAGTGCCCTCATGCCAGTCACAGTGCCCTCATGCCAGTCACAGTGCCCTCATGTCAGTCACAGTGCCCTCATGCCAGTCACAGTGCCCATATGACAGCCAGAATGTGTCATTTGCCTCATACAAGTCACAATGCCTTGTAGCAGCCCCAGTGCCCCTATGACAGTCCCAATGTTGTCGCTTTCCCTGCCACAGTGCCAGCCACAATGCCCTCGTAGCAGCCACAGCCTGCGCCATACCAGCCACAGTTCCCATATGAATGCCACATGTTATCAGCGTCCTCTTTGCCTGCCACAATGCTCCTATGCCACGACCCGGACCACACCAGTCATAGGGCCTCCTTAACAGCCGCAACGTGCACTATACCAGCCACAGGGCCTCCTTAACAGCCGCAACGTGCGCTATACCAGCCACAGGGCCTCCTTAACAGCCGCAACGTGCGCTATACCAGCCACAGGGCCTCCTTAACAGCCGCAACCTGCGCTATACCAGTCACAGGGCCTCCTTAACAGCCGCAACTTGCTCTATACCAGCTACAGGGCCTCCTTAACAGCCGCAACGTGCGCTATACCAGCCACAGGGCCTCCTTAACAGCCGCAACGTGCGCTATACCAGCCACAGGGCCTCCTTAACAGCCGCAACGTGCGCTATACCAGTCACAGAGCCTCCTTAACAGCCGCAACGTGCTCTATACCAGCTACAGGGCCTCCTTAACAGCCGCAACGTGCGCTATACCAGCTACAGGGCCTCCTTAACAGCCGCAACGTGCGCTATACCAGTCACAGGGCCTCCTTAACAGCCGCAACGTGCGCTATACCAGTCACAGGGCCTCCTTAACAGCCGCAACGTGCGCTATACCAGCTACAGGGCCTCCTTAACAGCCGCAACGTGTGCTATACGAGCCACAGGGCCTCCTTAACAGCCGCAACGTGCTCTATACCAGCTACAGGGCCTCCTTAACAGCCGCAACGTGCGCTATACCAGCCACAGGGCCTCCTTAACAGCCGCAACGTGCGCTATACCAGTCACAGAGCCTCCTTAACAGCCGCAACGTGCTCTATACCAGCTACAGGGCCTCCTTAACAGCCGCAACGTGCTCTATACCAGCTACAGGGCCTCTTTAACAGCCGCAACGTGCACTATACCAGCCACAGGGCCTCCTTAACAGGCGCAGTGCCCCTATGAAAGCTAGAGCGCCACATGTCGCCACCCTGACTGTCCAACCAGATTGTTTATTACATATAACATTGTGATGTAATCATATTATAGCGCTATGTGTGGGCGGGGCCACAGGAATGCTCAAATTATTGCGATATCGATACATTGTAACAACCTGCGAGGGCGCGGATGGGCTTACGTAGGATTGTCATGGGATCCAATAGAAACAAACCTGCAGCTGTGTGGGCAGGATTAGGTCAGGATGGGTTTTCAGCCATGTGAGGCGTTAGGCTTTTTTCCTGCGCTGTCAGGTGTGGGGACCAGGGACAGACAAGTGCTGAGGCCGGTGATAAAGTTACTCTGGCAGCTGACGCCCCCGCTCAGCAGAATCGGATGATGAATTTTCTATTTGCATTTCTAAATCGAGGTGGAAGGAAATCCAAACATTCAGAATCAGAGGGAGCGGCGGCCGCCTCACACCGCGCTCTGCTCGCCTTTATAGACTGCGTTTCTGCTGTTACAAGAATTCGAGGCCTAAGGCCGAGTTCACACTTCTGTTATTTGATCAGTTATTGTGAGTTATTTGATCAGTTCATTCCGTCATGGATCAGCAAAAACGCTTCCGTCACGATAATACAACCGCCTGCATCCATCATGAACGGATCCGGTTGTATCATGTCTTCTATAGCCATGACGGATCCGTCTTGAACACCATTAAAAGTCTGTGGGGGACGGATCCGTTTTCTATTCTGTCAGAGAAAACGGATCCGTCCCCATTGACTTACATTGATCCGTCTTGCTCCGCACCACATCGCGTTCAGAAAAACGCAGCTTGAAGCTTTATTCTCTCCGCGATGGGAGCGCAACCAAACGGAGGCCACCGGAATAAAAGTACGACATGTTTGCCGTGCTGCCCCCAATATAGTCAATGGGGCCGGAGCGGTAGTCCGGGGGCACGCGCACACTAGCGGCAGCACGGATCCGACAGGCTGCTCACCCTCCGGAACAACCTGTCAGAGTTCCTTGCCGCTAATGTGAAAGTAGCCTTAAGCTACATGCACACAACCGTTGGTGTTTTGCGGTCCGCAAACCGCGGATCCGCAAAACACAGAATCTGCTCCATGAATTGTGGAACGGAACGCGGCCCATTATAGAAATGCCTATTCTTGTCCGCAAAACGGACAAGAATAGGACATGCTCCGGGCACGGAACGGAGCAACGGATGCGGACAGCACACGGAGTGAATAGGTCCGCGCCCGAGATGCAAAATATGCGGCTATCTATCTATCTATCTATCTATCTTCTATCTATCTATCTATCTATCTATCTATCTATCTATCTATCTATCTATCTCCTATCTATCTATCTATCTCATATCTATCTATCTATCTATCTATCTATCTCCATATCTATCTATCTATCTATCTATCTATCTATCTATCTATCTATCTCCTATCTATCTATCTATCTCATATCTATCTATCTATCTATCTATCTCCTATCTATCTATCTATCTATCTATCTATCTCCTATCTATCTATCTATCTATCTATCTATCTCATATCTATCTATCTATCTATCTATCTATCTATCTATCTCATATCTATCTATCTCATATCTATCTATCTCATTTCTATCTATCTATCTATCTATCTATCTCCTATCTATCTATCTATCTATCTATCTATCTATCTCATATCTATCTATCTCATATCTATCTATCTATCTATCTCATATCTATCTATCTATCTATCTATCTATCTCATATCTATCTATCTATCTATCTATCTATCTATCTCATATCTATCTATCTCATATCTATCTATCTCATTTCTATCTATCTATCTATCTATCTCCTATCTATCTATCTATCTATCTATCTATCTCATATCTATCTATCTATCTATCTATCTATCTCATATCTATCTATCTATCTCATATCTATCTATCTATCTATCTATCTCCTATCTATCTATCTATCTATCTATCTATCTATCTCATATCTATCTATCTATCTATCTCATATCTATCTATCTATCTATCTATCTCATATCTATCTATCTATCTATCTCCTATCTATCTATCTATCTATCTATCTATCTATCTATCTATCTCCTAACTATCTATCTATCTATCTATCTATCTCATATCTATCTATCTCCTATCTATCTATCTATCTATCTATCTATCTATCTCCTATCTATCTATCTATCTATCTATCTCATATCTATCTATCTATCTATCTATCTATCTATCTATCTCATATCTATCTATCTATCTATCTCATATCTATCTATCTATCTATCTCCTATCTATCTATCTATCTATCTATCAATCTCCTAACTATCTATCTATCTATCTATCTATCTATCTATCTATCTATCTCATATCTATCTATCTCCTATCTATCTATCTATCTATCTCCTATCTATCTCATATCTATCTATCTATCTATCTTATATCTATCTATCTATCTCCTATCTATCTCATATCTATTTATCTATCTATCTCCTATCTATCTATCTATCTATCTATCTATCTATCTATCTATCTCCTATCTATCTCATATCAAATCAAATCAAATCAAATCAGCTTTGTTGGCAGGAATAAATACATTTTAGCATTGCCAAAGCAAGTGGGAAATAATCAGGTAGGGTTGGGGGATGGGGACACTTCCAGGGTGGGGATATAGGAGTCCATGGTATATCAGGCTCCTCTCAGTCTATGGCAGGCAGTAACATATTGTGCTGCTATGGCCGCCGTGTTCTCCTCTTCCCCCAGCAGTATGGAGAGTCTCTCTTCCTCCTCCATGGAGGTGAAGTCTGGGCAGAGATCAGACAGTCTCCTGAAGTGAGAGTCCCTCACTGCTGAGTATTTGGGGCACCGCAGCAGGAAATGAGCCTCATCCTCCACGGCCTCCTGGTCGCACTGTTGGCACAGTCTGCTCTCCCTGGGCGTGTACCTCTGTCGGTGACGCCCGGATTCGATGAGCAGGCTGTGGGCGCTCAGTCTATAGCGGCTCAGGATCTGTCGGTCTCTTGGATTGGGGAGTTTCTCCAGATATGGGGCTAGTTTGTACTCCCTCTGCAGGCTCTGGTATACCGTCAGCTTCTGTGAAGTTTGTATGTCGTTCCTCCAGACGCTGATATACTCCTCTTTGCCCTTGTGTATCATCTTGTTGATTTCCCCTTGCCAGGCTGTACTGGTCGGTGGCTTGGGCAGGCTGGGTTTGGGTGACTTGTTGCCGGGTGCTTTGTCTTTCTGGGGCTTTTTGGTGTAGCAGGGCTTTGTGATGGTAGGAGCTGGGACTGCTGCTATGCAGGTGGGCTCTGAATGATAGCGCCCTCTTCTGGACAGCAAAGTAAAGTGGGAATCTGCCCAGTTCTGCCCGACAGGCGCTGTTTGAGGTGCTCCTGTGAACCTGGAGAAAGTGTTTGCAGAGTTCTAAGTGGAAAAGTTCTGTTGGTCCAGAGTCCCACTTTGCCCAGTCTGGGTATGTGTCTGGGCCCCAGACTTCGCTGCCATACAGGAGGATTGGGGCAATGATGGTGTCGAGGATTTTAAACCAGACGGTCACTGGTGCCTTCAGGTGATACAGACGCCTTCTGATGGCATAGAAGGTTCTGCTTGCCTTGTCTTTCAGTGTTTCCATGGCTTTCTTAAAGCTCCCTGATTGGCTGATTTCTAGGCCCAGGTAGGTGTAGCTTTCAGTTTCTGATAGTGGACAGTTGTTTAGCAGGAAGGGAGGTCGCCCGGCTGCTTTCCGGTTTCTTTTCTGGAACACCATGATGTTGGTTTTCTTTGGATTGATGGGCAGTGCCCAAGTGGTACTAAACTTCTCCAGGATTTTCAGGTTATCTTGGAGACCTTTCTCAGTTGGTGATAGTAGCAGAAGATCATCTGCATAGAGGAGAAATTTCACCTCGGTGTCATGGAGGGTGAGGCCGGGTGCTGAGGAGGACTCCAGAACCGCCGCCAGCTCATTGATATAGATGTTAAAGAGGGTTGGACTGAGGCTGCAGCCCTGCCTGACTCCTCGGCTCTGCCGGAAATAACCCCCTCTCCTCCCATTCACCTTCACGCTGCATCTATTCTCAGTGTAGGAACTTCTGATGACATCGTACGTTTTTCCTCCTATTCCACTTTCAAGAAGTTTCAGGAATAGGCCCGGGTGCCACACTGAGTCGAAGGCCTTCTTAAAGTCCACAAAGCAGGCATAGATCTTTCCATGCTTTGTATTGTGGACACGACTCTTGATGAGGCTCTTCAGGGTGTAGATGTGGTCCGTGGTGCGGTGGTTTGGCATGAAGCCTGCTTGGCTTCTGCTGAGGACGTTGTGCTGGGTGAGGAAGCTGAGGATCCTCTTATTCAGGATACTGCTGAGGAGTTTCCCAGGTTGCTGCTGACGCATATCCCTCTGTAGTTGGCGGGTCGTACCTGTCTCCACTCTTGTGTATGGGGGTGATGATGCCCTGGTTCCAGCTCTGGGGAAGTAGCCAGCACTCAGCACAACGTTGTAGAGTTTTACCAGTGCGGCCTGGATACCTGGCGGGCTGTATTTGATCATTTCTGGAAGGATCCCATCTGGGCCACTGGCTTTTTTATTCTTGATCACTGAGATCCTCTCTGTTATTTCCTGCAGTGTGATCGGTGGGTCTAGAGGGTTTTGGAAGTCTTTGATTTTGTCCTCCATGTCCTTCAGCTTTTTCACAATTTCTTTTTGTTCTGGGCTTTGGTCCTCCCATGAGATGTCTTTATAGAGATCCTTGAAGTACTGGAGCCAGATGTTGCC
The DNA here is from genome assembly GCA_033119425.1 of Bufotes viridis. Lineage (NCBI taxonomy): Eukaryota > Metazoa > Chordata > Amphibia > Anura > Bufonidae > Bufotes > Bufotes viridis. Next base: position 14,795,601 of record CM065591.1, on the reverse strand, counting down.
GTTTTGGATGTGGAGGTTGGTGTTCTTACTGGTTTTGTCCATATGTTTCCATAGCTCCCAAAAGGAGTTTTCCTGGAGAGCATCGTGGAGTTGGAGGATCTTGGAGGAGATGTGGCCTTGCTTTTTCTTTCTGAGGATGGTTTTGTATTGCCTTTGTATGTTGTTGTAGGCTTCCCTCAGACTGGGGTTATTCGGATCTTGGTGTTTCCTATTTGAGGCCGTTCTTAGCGCCTTCCTTATATCTTTACACTCCCTGTCAAACCAACTATTGGGTTGTTGCTTTCTTGGCCTTTTGTTGCATCTTTTGAGGTCAGACATTTCCGCCATTGTGTATAGTATATTTTTAAAGTCCCTTATTGCGAGATTTACTCCTTCTGGGTTCAGCTCATATACTTTACTATGGAAGCTATGGAGCATCTCCTGGATCTCTGCGCTGTTTATGGTCTCCATATACTTTGGGGCTGACATGTTAGACCATTTAAAAGATGGCGGTAGGCTGAAGAGGCTGGACTGCTGTGATGTTTGTGCCGGTGGTTTACTTGTGGTTTTAATGTATAGGAGCAGTTGGTTGTGGTCTGACAGGTGTGTCTGTGGGGTGACTATGAAGCCACCAATATTTGTGGGGTCCATATCTGTGATAGCATAGTCTACCACACTGTTGCCTACATGGGAGTTTAGGGTATATCTCCCGAGAGAGTCTCCCTTGGTGCGGCCATTGAGAATATGAAGTCCGAGGCTTCGACATAAGTTAAGCAATTTTCTGCCACTTTTATTGACTGTGCTGTCATAGCTGTTCCTCTCGGTGTGCACTGGGCTGTCACAGTCCATGTCTGCTCCGAATATATGGACATTTCCGTCAGTTGTCAGGTAGTCTCTCTCCCTCCCTGTTCTTGCATTGAGATCTCCAAAGATGAGAACATTACCCAGGGCCTGGAAATGGGCGGCTTCCCTCTGTAGGATCTCAAAGCTGTCAGGATTGAAGTATGGAGACTCTGGTGGCGCTATGTATGCTGCACAGAGGTAGATGTCATTCCGAGAGGTGAGGATGGAGCGGCCTATTCTTACCCAGATGTGGCTGTCTCCTCTCTTCACTGGTCTGATCTGTTCATGGAGCTCCTCTTTGTACCAGACTAATATTCCTCCTGAGCTCCGGCCCCGCTTGATGCCTTTGTTCTTCAGGGCAGGGACAGAGATCTCCCTGTATCCGGTGGGCACCATGGATTTATCCTCTGTCTTAGTCCATGTTTCTAGGAGGATCTGTATGTCGATGTGTTTTAGTCTTTGGGTAAAGTCTGGATCGTGCGTCATACATCCAAAGGCTGAAGCGTTCCGTCCCTGAATGTTCCAGCTGCTGATGATAAGAGATGTCAGTGTTTGTCCGTATACCTTGTAATGAGCTTTCCTGTGTAGGACAAGCTGGATTCTTGACTGGTGGCCATGTCTATCTATCTATCTATCTATCTATCTATCTATCTTATATCTATCTATCTCCTATCTATCTATCTATCTCCTATCTATCTATCTATCTATCTATCTCCTATCTATCTATCTATCTATCTATCTATCTATCTATCTATCTACCTATCTATCTATCTATCTCCTATCTATCTATCTATCTATCTATCTCCTATCTATCTATCTATCTATCTATCTATCTCCTATCTATCTATCTATCTATCTATCTATCTCCTATCTATCTATCTATCTATCTATCTATCTATCTCCTATCTATCTATCTATCTATCTATCTATCTCCTATCTATCTATCTCCTATCTATCTATCTATCTATCTATCTATCTATCTATCTATCTCATATCTATCTATCTCTCATATCTATCTATCTCTCATATCTATCTATCTATCTCATATCTATCTATCTATCTATCTATCTATCTCATATCTATCTATCTATCTATCTATCTATCTATCTATCTATCTATCTTATATCTATCTATCTCCTCTCTATCTATCTATCTCCTATCTATCTATCTATCTATCTATCTATCTATCTCCTATCTATCTATCTATCTATCTATCTATCTATCTCCTATCTATCTATCTATCTATCTCCTATCTATCTATCTCCTATCTATCTATCTCATATCTATCTATCTATCTATCTATCTATCTATCTCATATCTATCTATCTATCTATCTATCTCATATCTATCTATCTATCTATCTATCTATCTATCTATCTATCTCCTATCTATATCTATCTATCTATCTATCTATCTATCTACTGTAGAAAGCTGAGGTGTAGGGAGTAAGGATGAGCGAACCCAAACTTTACATGTTCGGGTTCGGTGTTGGGGGGGTGCAGGAATTCCGTTGTGGATTCCGTTATAACAGAATATAACTGAACTTGTAGACGGAATGCAAAACAGAAGCCTTTAAGAGTCATTCCGTTTGATCCGTCATAATAAAGGTCTATGGGCAGCACGGCGGATCCGTCTGGTTTTCTGTCGACAGGACTTTGTTTTCCGTCCTGCATAATGGAAACCAGACGGATCCGCCGTGCTGCCCATAGACCTTTATTATGACGGATCAAACGGAATGACTCTTAAAGGCTTCTGTTTTGTATTCCGTCTACAAGTTCAGTTATATTCCGTTATAACGGAATCCACAACGGAATTCCTACACCCCCCCCAACACCGAACCCGAACATGTAAAATTCGGATTCGCTCATCCCCAGTAGGGAGCTCTTTACCAGAGTCCACACATGGTAGAGCATTAAAGGGGGCATTTTGGGTAGACCCCTTCTCCCATGTGGCTGGACCTGCAGACCTTGTGTCGCGTCAATGGGTCGCATGACTTAAGGGGGATGTTGAGACGCTGGTGGAGGAGCAATGGAGTCAGAGTATGTTCCCGACGAGGGCCTGGAGGGGTTCTGCCCAATAGACCTCCAGAGATGGAAAACCCCTTTAATATTTGTTGCAATTCTCCCTTGACTTTGCTGAGAGAAAAAAAAGTCAAAAAAGTAAGATAACGATAAAAATTGTATGAATTAAAGGGGAGCTCCATGAAAAAATTCCATAGCTTCCCGTTGTATGTTTTTCCCCAGCGGCCATCACTGACCCTAGTGGAAGCTTCTTGTCCCGGATTTTCAGGTCACTGGTTAGCGGCAGAGAGTACGACTGCCGGGCGACAACTCCAGTTCTCCTGACTTCCTGTTACTGGAGAGCAGTGCATTGTGGGGGCTCAGGTAGTTCAGATGATGGGTCACATGCCTCACGGGGGTGGGGGGCTAAAATTGTCTGTGGCAGAATTTTGAAATGTGACGTAGAACGGGATCGGCATCGTTGTGCGTGCTTTGTTTGTGGCCACGCTCACACGCCCGCCGCCTCTACGTAAAGACATGTTTTATTTGGGAAGTGTGATAAATGAGCTCCGTTAAGCTAAATATAAGCTCCTCAGCAGCGCTCCACGCTTTCAATTCCAAAAAGATAATTCCGACATAAAGCCCGGACTCCGTCTCCGAAATTCAATTTGTTTTGTGCTCTTCAGTAAATAGAAGGAGTCAGAAGGAATGATCTGCGGAGTTAACTGTCCTGACCTTCCCGACCTCCGAGAACGAAGAGCGGGGGAGGGGACGGCGCCATCGGTTTACAGTGCAAAATGCTTATTTTTTACTGTCGCCCCTATACGGTTTGTCATAGAGAGGCTTCAGTTCACCCTGGTGCCTGCGCCAGCACCGGCGCTGTGAACAGGACAGGCGTGCGCCCCCCCCGCAGCAGTGTTCCCAGGTGCATCTAACTTACTGTAAGTGGCGGTAGGTCACACCACGGTGAAATCACGTATTTAAGTCAATCATGTGTGATACTGTCTGCTCAGCGGGTGTATCTAAGCCTATTGTGTATAATATGCTGAGCTGGGATTCCTTAGACTATCATGTGTGATGATGTTGACTGAGCCACGTATCTAAGCCTGCTGTAGGTGATACTGCACGCAGTGTTGGTGTATCTCGGCCTACCGTACTTGACACAGACTGCTGAGGCAATGTGATAGTGTCTGCTGAGCTTTGTATCCAAGCCTGCCATGTGAGATACTGTCTGCTGAGCAGTGTATCTAAGCTTGCCATGGGAGATACTGTCTATTGAGCTGTGTATCTAAGCCTGCTGTAGGTGATACTGCACGCAGTGTTGGTGTATCTCGGCCTACCGTACTTGACACAGACTGCTGAGGCAATGTGATAGTGTCTGCTGAGCTTTGTATCCAAGCCTGCCATGTGAGATACTGTCTGCTGAGCAGTGTATCTAAGCTTGCCATGGGAGATACTGTCTGCTGAGCGGTGTATCTAAGCCTGCCATGGGAGATACTGTCTGCTGAGCTGTGTATCTAAGCTTGCCATGGGAGATACTGTCTGCTGAGCAGTGTATCTAAGCTTGCCATGGGAGATACTGTCTGCTGAGCTGTGTATCTAAGCCTGCTATGTGAGATACTGTCTGCTGAGCTGTGTATCCAAGTCTGCCATGTGAGATACTGTCTGCTGAGCTGTGTATCCAAGCCTGCCACGTGAGATAATGTCTGCTGAGCTGTGTATCTAAGCCTGCTATGTGAGATACTGTTTGCTGTCTTGTGTATCTAATCCTCATCATGTGTGACACTGTCTGCTGAGCTGTGTATCTAAGCATGCCGTGTATGATACTGTCTGCTGAGCTTTGTAGCTAAGCCCATCATGTGTGATACTGTCTGCTGAGCTGTGTATCTAAGCATGTCATGTGTGATACTGTCTGCTGAGCTGTGTATCTAAGCATGTCATGTGTGCTGCTGTCTGCTGAGCTGTGTATCTAATTCCATCATGTGTGACACTGTCTGCTGAGCTGTGTATCTAAGCATGCCATGTACGATACTGTCTGCTGAGCTGTGTAGCTAAGCATGCCGTGTACGATACTGTCTGCTGAGCTGTGTATCTAAGCCCATTATGTGTGATACTGTTTGCTTAACTTTGTATCTAAGTGTGACAGTGTGTGTTGAGCCGGGTATGTAACTTACTGTGTGCTGGGCTGTGTATCTAAGCCTGCAATGGGAGATACTGTCTGATGAGCTGTGTATCTAAGCCTGCTATGTGAGATACTGTCTGCTGAGCTGTTTATCCAAGCCTGCCATGTGAGATACTGTCTGCTGAGCTGTGTATCCAAGCGTGCCATGTGAGATACTGTCTGCTGAGCTGTGTATCTAAGCCAGCCATGTGAGATACTGTTTGCTGTCTTGTGTATCTAATCCTCATCATGTGTGACACTGTCTGCTGAGCTTTGTATCTAAGCATGTCATGTTTGATACTGTCTGTTGATCTGTGTATCAAAGCCTCTTTCATGTGATCATGTATACTGTGCTGTTGAATGTAAGATTTTGATGAGCAATGTATCTAAGCATACCATGTGTGATACTGTCTGCTGACCTATTGTATCTAAGCTTATTGTATATTTTATGTGATGTTGAGCTGGTGTATCGAAGCCTTTCATGTGTGATACTGTCTACTGAGCTGTGTATCTAAGCATGCCGTGTACGATACTGTCTGCTGAGCTTTGTATCTAAGCTCATCATGTGCGATATTGTCTGCTGAGCTGTGTATCTAAGCATGTCATGTGTGCTGCTGTCTGCTGAGCTGTGTATCTAATTCTATCATGTGTGATACTGTCTGCTGAGCTGTGTATCTAAGCCCATCAGGTGTGATACTGTTTGCTTAGCTTTGTATCTAAGTGTGACGCTGTGTGTTGAGCCGGGTATGTAACTTACTGTGTGCTGGGCTAGTGAAGCTTTTCATGTGTGGTACTGTCCATTGAGCTTGTGTATCTAAGCCTATGGTGTGTGATACAGTCTTAGAAAACCACATGGCTAGGGCCAAATCAAGGGTTTGGACAAAAAAAATCCTAATTTTTAAAGAGAACTAAAGTAATCCTAATATTAGAATACCGCCCTGCACCAGCATGCAGTGCTTACGTAATACCACCATCTAGCGCCTAATGAAGGTACCTTACAGTATGTCTGTACTGTCCCTACTTGGTACCTGTTTAGTGCCTATATAAGGCTACTTTCACACTGGCGTTTTGGATTCTGTTTGTGAGATCCGTTTCAGGGCTCTCACAAACGGTCCAAAACGGATCAGTTCAGCCCCAATGCATTCTGAATGGATAAGGATCCGTTCAGAATGCATCAGTTCGGCTCCGTTCCGCTTCTATTCCGTTTTGGAGGCGGACACCAAAACGCAGCATGCAGCATTTTGGTGTCCGTCTGAAGAGGCGGAGCCTAACGGATCCGTTTTTTTACAATGTAAGTCAATAGGGACGGATCCGTTGTCAATGACACATTATGGTGCATTTGAAAACGGATCCGTTCCCCGTTGACTTTCAATGTAATTCAAAACGGATCCGTTTTGGACTTTGTCATTTTTCTTTAAACCTAATGCAAACGGATCCGTTCTGAACGGATACAAACGTGTTGCATTATAGGTGTGGATCCGTCTGTGCAAATAAACAGACGGATCCGCACCAACTCAAGTGTGAAAGTACCCTTATACTGCCATATAGTACCACATGAATGAAAATACAGATGTTCAGTGCTCACAGTCACCACTAGGGGGAGCTCACTGCATACAGACCATTGATTTCAATGAGAACTCTGTAATGTGATGGCGCTGCGGATACGTTGGCCCTTTGCTGTTGGGTTCCCACCACAGACCGTAGCGGGTGCCCGGGGTGCCCTGGGACACCCCGTGAACAGATTCTCATCATTGGGTTTTGAATATCTGTTAGAAGTGAATGTAAATTTGCCACATAAACGGCGGGATGTAAATTTCCTGATCTGTCGTATTTTCAGGCGCCGTCAGTCTATTTGCCTATAAGGATCATGCGATTATGCAAATAAAGTGCATCTGGTTAACGGCTGCATCAACCCTCAATCCTCAGTGTCGGAGCCGCTGCCTGTAATTTATAGCTGCAGAGTGGCGTATTATAGTACGAGAGTGTATAGCATTTTACTGGAGGGGGTTAACCCAGGCTTTATAGGCAGCAGGTGGATGATATGGATTAATATAGATTACTGGCCAGGATTTTATATAAATGGCTAACCATATAATACACAGATGGTCTAGGTCCGATGGGAACCTCTATTACACCTCCTTTCCAGGGCACACAGATGGACTTTTCTTTATAAAGTGATCCCTTTAAAGTGATGAACCACCTTTAATTAACATAGGCTCTTAAATGTAAGAGTAGAATCCAATTCAGGTTCATTTGTAGTGCCCTAGACCACCAGGGATCCTGACATTAATTCCTCCTGGGAAGTATGACTCACTGATACTGAGTAGAGTTGAGCGAACTTGTATTTTAAGTTCGGCGTCCAAAGTTCGGGTTCGGGTTATCGAAGCATCCCGTTATGGATTTCGCTACCGCGGACCATAACGGCATTTGGAATCCATAAGGGGATTCTTCGATGAACCCGAACCTTGGACAACACTAAGGACCTGGGGTGACGTCACCGTCATGTGATCAGTGCAGGGGGCGTGGCTCAGCACTGGATTGGATAAGAGGTGATCCAGTACTGAGCCACGCCCCCTGCACTGATCACATGACGGTGACGTCACCCCAGGTCCTTAGTGTTGTCCAAGGTTCGGGTTCATCGAAGAATCCCCTTATGGATTCCAAATGCCGTTATGGTCCGCGGTAGCGAAATCCATAACGGGATGCTTCGATAACCCGAACCCGAACTTTGGACGCCGAACTTAAAATACAAGTTCGCTTAACTCTAATACTGATATTTACCCTTTATGGCCCTAGACCACCGGGGATGCTGACGTTGAGCTCTTACTGCTCTAGACCACCAGGGATCCTGACATTGATTCTTCCTGGGAAATATGACTCATTGATGTTGATATTTACCCCTTATGGCCCTAGGCCACCGGGGATGCTGACATTAAGCCCTCACTGCTGTACACCACCAGGGATCCTGACATTACCCTCTACCCTAGACCACCAGCAGTCCTGTCATTAACTCCCTTACTACCATAGTCCAGCAGGGATCCTGGCATCAATGAGACCACTGGGCATCTTGGTATTGACTCCTTATTGCTAGAGACCACCAGGAATTTTGGTACTCCCTTCAACACATTAGACAAATGTTGATGTTGGTGTTGAACAGGTCCCCGGGTAAATGTGAGCATGAGTGAGACATACTGCCCACCAGGAGGTATTGTCCTATTCCATGGTGGTCTGGGGCATTAAGGACTTAATGTCACCTTCCTTGGTGGTCTATGGCAGTAATGTCAATGAGCCATGCTCAACCACCAGCTGAGAAGCCTTCTGGATGCCTGGCCCTTTGGCCATGGTAGGCTTCACTCAGTTTCCTCAAGAGGTCACCAGGGATCTTCTTCACATCAACCTTAGGCTGCCCTAGACCACCCTGGCCCCTGACATTAGTAGTCTGACTACCATAGACTACCAGGAATTTAGGTGGTGGCTTTAATATACTAAACAATCATGGATGTTGGTGTTGACACCTTAACTACGCTAAACCATTAGGGGTGTCGGCATTAACCCTTTCCCTACCGCACACTCAAGGGATGATCAAGGACATCATAGTGTTGCTCCCGTTTTTTTTTATTTTTATTTGGCTGGTTTGGTAGCAAAGGTAGCAGCCTTCCAGGGGTTGTCACCCACCCATTACTGCCCTCTGAATGCTCCGTCTACACTTCTGTGCGGGTGCGAGAACGAGATCCATGTAAAACCCCCACCCACGTCTTGTAAGAAGCTGGTTGACTTCTGCATAGAGTTCACCTCCAGTCTGAACGGTTCTAATTATCCCCCCATTTGTTCTGTTTCCTGATTATTGACTTCTGGTCACTTTGGTATCTGCAGAGGGTATGATTGATGACGGGGCCTCCCGTGCTCCGCTTTCTCCATCTATGAGGGCTCCATCCCAATAATTAACGCGCTACTTCAATATAAGAAGGCGTGACAAGAGCAGACTGATAGCGAGCGGAGCATTTTCCATGGAGAGAGGTCGGCGAGTGGCCATCTTAGACCTAATGATTACAGCCGAGCCACCGGCTTAAGCGTCACGGAACTTCTTTCCATCCATGTTCTGATGGGCGCGACGAAATATAAACAGAAAAAAAAATTATATTCGTACCTAGCCGTGTCTGACGAGCCAGTCAACGATACATGGCTTCTTGTAAAAAAATAAAATAAATATAAAAACAATCTAAACAAATAATAATATAAAATGAATAAATAATGATACAAATAGTAATGCAGAATACGGTAATTAAAATATGAATAATTAATGACCATAGTAATACATAATCAGTAATAATAATACTAATAAATAACAATACAATAATAAAATAGTTTAAGATTATGAGTAGAGATGAGCGAACTTAAAAAAAAAAGTTCGGCGTCCGGGTTGTGGTAATCGCCGCATCCCGTTATGGATTCCACTACCGCGGCGTGGCTCAGCACGGGATCAAATCCAGTGCTGAGCCACGCCCCCTGCACTGATCACATGACAGTGACGTCACCCCAGGTCCTTCGGCTGTTCAAGTTCGGGTTGGTGGAAGCCGCCCCCTATGGATTCCATATGCCGCGATAGTCCGCGGTAGTGGAATCCATAACGGGTTGCGGCGATTACCACAACCCGAACGCCGAACTTTTTTTTAAAGTTCGCTCATCTCTATGGCCCCATGCACACGACCGTTGTTTGTTTCCGTGTCCGTTCCGTTTTTTTTCACGGATAGGATGCTTCCCCATTCATTTCAATGGGTCCGTCAAAACATGCGGATGGTCAACCGTTTTTGTTCCGCATCCGTGATCCGTGTTTTCATTCCGTCAAAAAAATAGTGCATGTCCTATTTTTTCACGTTTGCGGACAAGGATAGGCATTTTTACAATGTATCTGCCATAAAAATAATCGGATCCGCAAAATTTCAAGGAGGAACGGACGCGGAGGCAGGCAACGGTCGTGTGCATGTAGCCTAATTATGAGGTCTCACAGCACTCCCTGCTTGTTCAGTCTCTGCACAAAGCTATTTCTGCTGATTAGTATTTAGGGAAATGTCAGTTTTACACCCAAAACTGTACGTTTACCTTATAGAAGAAGAAATTAAAGGGGTTCTCGGGCTACAGATATTGATGTCCTGTCCTCAGGATAGGTCAATATCAGATTGGTGGGTTCCAGCACGCTGCGGCTCTGATGTGCCCCGTACACTTGATACTTTATTTTTCGCCCTATAAGACGCACCTCCCGTTAGAAGAATCCATATGAATCCGCAAACAAATGACAGATCCGCAAACAAATGATATCCGGAAATCCATATGAAAACGGATATCATTTGTTTGCGGATCTGTCTGACAAATGCATTGAAATACCAGATCCGTTTCTCCGGTGTCGTCCGGAAAAACGGATCCGGTATTTATTTTTTCCACATTTTTAAAGGTCTGCATGCGCAGACCTTTAAAAATGTGGAAAAAATAAATACCGGATCCGTTTTTCCGGAACACTTGGTACCGGATCCAGCATTAATACTTTTCAATGGAAAATAATGCCGAATCAGGCAAGTGTTCCGTGAATTTTGGCTGGAGAAAAACCGCAGCATGCTGCGGTCTTTTCTCCGGCCAAATAGCATAAAAGGGACGTAACGGAAGACATCCTGATGCATACTGGACGGAATGCTCTCCATTCAGAATGCATTAGGACAAACTGATGCGTTTTTTCCCCGGTATTGAGCTCCTATGATGCAACTCAATACCGGAAAACTTTAACGCTAGTGTGAAAGTACCCTTGGACGCACTTAGGTTTTAGAGGAGAAAAATAAGAAAAAAAAATATATTTTTCATCAGACCTCAGATCAGACCCCTAGCCTGACTCCCAATGCTAATCATACAGCAGCTCAGACCCCCAATGTTAATTAGACCGCAACTCAGACCCACAACCAGACCTCAGATCAGACCCCCAATGTAAATCGACTGCAGCCCATACCCCCGTTCAGACCCTCAATCAGACCTCAGGTCAGATCCCCAATGTAAATAAAACTGCACCCCATACCCCCGATCAGACCCTTAATCAGACCTCAGGTCAGACCCCCAATGTAAATTACACTGCAGCTCAGACCCCTAATTTTAATCAGACCTCAGATCAGACAAAAAATAAAATAAAAAATCACCTCACCTCCCCTGTTCAGGAGACCGCTGCTCCTGAGATCCAGTGCTTTTCCTGCACTGTGATCCGACGTTGCACAGAGTAAGGTCACAGAGCGCTACGATGTTCTCAGGTCTCAGCACATCGTGTGGCACCGGTAGAAAAAGGCCAGGAAGCTCCCTGGTGCTACTGTACTAATGAGCGCTTTCTATATTGTCATTTGCCTTATAAGAAATATTGTATTTTTTGCCCCAAAAGTGGGGAGAAAATGCTCCTGCGTCTTATGGGGTGAATACTAATGAGCGCTTCCATTATAGAAGCGCTCAATAGCACTGGAGGACCATTTCCTGGTCCTCGGCTGCCAGCTGTGCTGTGGCTGTGCGCAGCGTGAGGGCGCTCTGTGACCTCACACTGTGCGCGCCAGTTCACAGCACAGCCGACAGCAGGAGAAGGGAGAAGATTGCTGGAGGAGAGGAGCGGCGGCATCCGGAGCAGGAGAGGTAAGTGTTTTTTTATTTTATTAACCATGAGGCAATGGCGGCTGCTGGGGGCTAACATGACAGGCAATGGGGGCTGTTGGAGGAACACCGACCAGAGATAGAGCTCCCCCTAGTGGCCGATAATATTGTGTCCTTTCACCATAAAGTGATATTGTTGAAAAGATTCCGACCATAAAGTGTTCTTGCCAAAAAGAACGAGGATGGGGGGAGGGGTTTCATAAGGTGAATTCAGAGAACCGGAGAGTCGGGATTAACCAGAAGAATTTTCAAAATTATGCTGCTAAAGTGAAAAACTCCATTCTCCTTTTGTGTATGAAATCTTAATAAATCCCCTTAAAGCCGTCCTCTTGTTTGGCCGTCATTAGCTGAAGCCTTTCCGTCCAGTAATTATCGCTCGCCGCTCATTCTGAATAATTCCTAGCGCTAAAAGGTGTAATTATTGATGTCACCCTGCCTGGCGGTGACTGTCTGCCCCTCATAGAATGGGGAAGAGCAGAAAGGAAGACGAAAAACTCATCATTGTGCATGCGAGTGCGGCTACGCGGGGGGCACGGGTGCTGGACGGGTTATGGCAAAAGGCGTTTAACCTTGGGAGATCTCAAGAGGTTAATGTGCCAGTCGCAGCTGCCCGACCATGCCCCTCACAGTGTGCAACCACTTTGTTGTAATCCGCACTGTAGAGTCTGGGCCGCCGGCCATGCACCTGAAACCCATTGAACTAATTAGGTTAAACAGACTTCATTTACATAGGGGGCTGCGACGGAGTGGGAACGTGGGGGGGGGGCATAAGGGTCATTGTCTGGAGGCGACTTCCCGGGTCTTCCGCTGACAGATTACAGACGATGGTTGACCATCACTTTAGAGTTGAAATTTAGGCGGATAACCCCCAGTCGCCAGGTTGCCATGACAACCAGAAAAATAGTGAAAATAACCGTTTTTTGCTCCCGGCAACTCATGCGTTCCTTGGCTGGATGATTTCACCGGGTGCCAAATGCATGGGGGTTGGAGGCCGTCACTCATGGCATCCCACTCCATCTCTCTTGGAAGGAGCCATCACAGACCACTCCTGCCGGCCAGAGAAAGTACAAAGTGGCCACCTACCCCGGTAATGTAGTATCGTGACTGATGCATGAAGAAGGTAATAGGCTTCCAGCTGAGGGCGCAGCTCGGGAGTATCGGTGAAGGGAAGAAGACTGCTGTGATTATTGGGGTTGTTCTTACTATTGAGAAATGCACTGCTGGGACTACTGGGGGGAGACTGCTGTTACTACTGGGGGTCAAACTTCATTTTTGGATAAAAAGTGGATTCTGCTATGACTACTAAGGGTAATAAAGCAGGCTGGAAAAATGGGAATTTGTCATGAATAATGGCGAATTGTACTGCTGTGATTTTGGATGGAGACTGCTATGACTGCACTACTGGAAGGATGAGTACATAGGGTAGGGAAGCCGCTGAGGCACTCTGGGGGCGACTTCCATGACTGCTGGAGAGGTAGGGGGCTATTGTTACTACTAAAGACGTTAGTGGGCTGCTGTGACTGAAAAGGGAACCTGCTGTGACTGTTGTGGAAGAGAAGGGACTGTGCTGTGACTAGTGTGGGAGCGTAGGGGACTGATGTGACTGCAACTACTAAGATAGTGCAGACAGGGTTGCTTTGCCTACTGGGGACGTGAAAGGATGGAGACTAGATTGAGGACTTGTTGTGACTATTTGGGAAAAGGAGGTCTGCCCTAGCTGTTGAGACAGTGGAAGAAGCACAGCTATGACTACAGGGAAAGAGGGGGGATACTGACTTTATTAGAGGGTCTACTGTGACTATTAAGTGAAGAGAAGGGAATCGGCTCTGACTAGTGGGGAAGTGTAGGTAACAGCTGTGACTACTGGAGAAGTGAAGGAACTTAGACTAGACCAGAGCCTGGTACGACTACTGGGGAACAGAAGGAGGTCTGCCCTAGATGCTGAGAGAGTGGAGGGAGTGAAGCTATGACTTCTGGGAAAGGGGGGCGGGAATGCTGACTTTTTTAGGGGGTCTGCTGTGACTAGTAGGTGAAAAGAAAGGAGTCTTTTCTGACTAGTGAGGAAGTGTAGGGAACGGCTGTGACTACTAGAGAAGTGAGGGAGTCTAGACTAGCTTGAGGCCCGGTGTGACTATTTGGGGGAAAGGGGGTCAGTTGTGACTACTGGAGAAGTAGGAAGACGGTGGCTAGTGTTGAGGGGGCCTACTGTCACTATTGGGGAACAGAAGGGAGTCTTTTCTGACTAGTCGGGAGGCCTAGGGGACATCTGTGACAACTGGGGAAGCGATGCTTGTGGGGGATGTGGATGTCTACAAAAAGTAGGAATAGAAAGAGAATTCAGCGTAGGTTAACCTCCTCCGAAGCCACTTCAGAATCTCTGGGGTGTTGGGATTTTATATATACTATATCTGTATATATACTGTATATATATAGTATATACTTTCCTTGTAATTTCTCCTCTCTGGCAGTTCAGTATAAATGAATGAAGCAATTTTCCACAGTTCCATAGCTGACATTCTTTCATGGGTTTTGCATTGTATTCCTGCTCCTGACTGCCGCGATGCTGAATCGGCAGCTTGTACTCAGAGCTTTATTATTGTCCCGAGGACAGGAAGTATCTGATTGAGAGTCGGGGGTCAATCACATCTACATAGATGCATACCGTACAGTATATTTCACGGTCAGCATCTTCTGTTGGTTGTTGCTATCTACAGTGTACTGAGTAAAAGGAGACCTAACTGAACATCTTCTGTAGGGTTTCTTCTGTTTCTAGAAAGATCCATCCTTGTTTTTCCCCCCAGAAAAATCAGGTATCAGAATGGTGGAATGGTAGCTCATTTGGTTTGCGCTGAGGTTCTGGGTTCGAATTTGTCGAGGGGTAAAAGTTTGCATGTTTTCAAAACCTTGGGCTTCTTCCCCCTTTCCAAAACACTTAAATCACCACTGGGTTCTAAGTTTGGTTCAGTAGATGATGGAATTATCTAAACATATTGTAAATGAGTGTATAGGTAAAACTACCAAAGGATGAAAACAGTACATACAGTATAGTACCCTACATAATTATCTGGTTAGTCTAAATTATAAACGTAACAATGGACATAGAGTTTGATGACAAAGGGGTTGTAATGGGGTCTAACGCAACCCCACGCTACCACATCTCTCAGTCCTTTTGTCTGTGTAGAGGTGAATATACATTTTTTGTGTCTTCAGTCATCCTTAGCTGGTATAGTATGCCACCATTTCATTATCAGTAAGCAGCCATGTAAGTTGTGCGGCCTTAGGTGCTGGCAGGTACCAGCAGCCTTCAACATATCCCCAGCACCCTTCAGAAAACCCCAAGCTCCCTTCAACATACTCCCAGCTCTCTTTGTCATGCCCCAAAATCCTTTAGCAGACTACCAGTATCCTTTAACATACTCCAGCACCATTTTGAAGACTATGAGTTCCCTTCAAAATGCTTAAAGCACCATTCAACATGCCCCAGCAACCTTCAGCAGAACTACAGCACCCTTCAACATGCCCCAGCAGTGTTTAGCAGACTACCCTTCAGAAGACCCTCTGTACCCTTTAACATGTTCTTTAGTAGACCCTAGCAACCTTCAGTATTCCCCAGCACTATTCACCAGGCTACCAGCAACAGACTGTCAGTACCCCTCAAAATAGCCTTCAGAAGACCACTAGCACCCTACTTGTGCCTCCAGCACTGTTCAGCAGACTACCAGCACCCTTTAGCAGATCCTGAACACTGTTTAACATGCCCCCAGTAGACCCTCAGCAACCTTTAACATGCTCCCATCACCGTTCAACAGACACCCAACCCCTTTCAACAAACCCCAGCATCTTTCAACAGATATAAGCCCCTTTCACCAGACCCCAACCACCTTTGGCAGACCTCAGACCTCTTCCAGACTTCAGCATCCTTTAACAGGTTTCAGGCTTCAACAGACCCCAAGACTCAAGGAACCTTCAGCAGGCTCGATCATCTTTCAGCAGACCTTATTTCCCACAGAAAGACTTGAAAACTTTGCAGCAGATTGCTGGAACACTTCAACACACCTCATCCCCTTCAGCAGACCCCGACACCCTTCATCAGATCTTAGCACCCTTCAGAAGACCCCAGCACACATATAAGAACCCTCAGAGTCAGCAGGAATCTGTAGGGTGAGCAGTCAGAGATGGAGAATCGGGAAGCTCTGTAGAATATGTCGTAGAATGGCCTTGATTTCCACCAAGGAATCATCTCCAGATGTTCTGAATGTGTAAATGCTCTTCAGATGTCTTTGGCTTAACCATGACGCAGTTCTACATCATCGTCTTTGGGACATTTTTGTCCTTTCTTGTCTATTTTTGGGCTGGTTTTACGATTCTAGACATCTTAATAGTTATTCTCTGTTTTATCGTCAGGATCATTTTGTTTTTTTTGTTAACGTAAAGTGATGACTCACTGGAGAAACAATGTAGAAGTCACAGCGACATAGAAAATGTAATGTAGGCTGGGGCATACATACATATGGACATCTGAGGACCAGATAAAGGGGTTGTCCAGCCTTTTTTACGTTATGGACTATCCTCGGGATAGGCCATCACTAGCTGATCAGCGGGGCTGGAAGTCGGTGCCGGACCTACAAAGCACCATCAACAGTGGAGGGCGGTCGCTACTCTAGCACTGCTCCCACTGACTTCAGTTAGAGCAGCACTGTAGTAAAGTGCTCCCTCCACTGATGCCGATCAGCAGGGGTACAGGGGGCCGGACCCCCACCGATCTGCTAGTGATGGCCTATCCTGAGTGGAAAAAGACTTTAAAAGGACATGGTCCTCTTTCCTGGCCCACATGGGATCTGTAGCACTTCTCATGAACATATTTAGGGAGTTTTACTAGTACATAGAGGATGAGGTGAAAGCATTCCGTTAAATGAAAGAATTCTCTGTCGCCACTAGGGGGAGCTCACTGTATACAGATTTTACATTGAACTGTAGGCGAGCGCCATCTAGTGTTAGCTGATATATAGTAGTGCTTGGCTAAGTGAGTATTGTCCATGGAATTTTGCCATGTCTGTCATTGTCACCAGTGCTTTTTGGAAATGTCCCCTTAAAACCCCCATGTTTGCCCCTGAAGGAGGTGAAGGAGGCCCCATAGGGACAGAAGAGGATGAAGAAGTGGTGTCTGATGGGGCCCAACTACATTATCACTATGTGGCCCACTCGTTTCTCTAGATTAACCCGTTGGCTCATTTTTCCTCATGGAGATAAGCGGCGACAGTTGTTTCTGGCAGCCTCTTATCTCCTTTTCAATTGCAAGGGGGGTCTCTTTTTGTTAGAACGGCTCCACAAGCTGATCACAAGGTTGCCCCACTGCTGGAAGTCTGATGGCAGGGGAACCCAGCATCAAGTGTTCAGTTCCCCCACACTGCCACCGCAGGACAAATGAGGTATTACACAGTTCCCATTGATGTCAATGGGCTGTTGGTGTAATGCATGGATGTGTCGGGTCCTCCAGTTTGAGAGGCGCTCTTTGTAATCATTCTTTGCTCCAGATTATATACTGTAAAAGAGGCTTTCTAGACCAGACATCCCCTTTAATTCAGTTATTCTTCAGTTATCTTGGTTTCTTACATGACAGAGACCAAGGACTTCGATAAAAGCGCTCATAGGGGCTGTCACTTATAATGGCACATTGCCTGTTATTAGTCCCTCCTGTACTCTCTAGCATTCTGTTCTTCCAGTGTGTCGGTCTTAACTGTCATTCTGGCATTCTATTCTTCCAGGAGGTTGACTAGTTCTAGCAGTTCTGAGATATATATATATATATATATATATATCTATCTATATTAGTGTAGAAAGCAAAGAGCAGCACACTTGAATACCTTGGTGCAATTCCTTCAAAAGACCGGCGACCAAGGTCCAATTAGGTATAGTAGAAAAAAAGGCAGCACTCCAATAATACGTGAAAAAATGTGGATGGTTCATTAACCCATCACGTATTATTGGAGGGCTGTCTTTTTTCTACTATATATATCTGACTGATGCACATGATAAGAATCAGTAATGCCATTCGGCGTACTCCCTTTTACCGCAGGTTTACACAACTTTATGTTCTTTCTCTGAAAAGCCGTCTTGGCGTCATAAGTGGCGGCTCCCGGTGAAGGGCCTATCTGACAAATAACAGGCTCTTAGGTGATTCTTTCCAGGCCGCAGCTGTCTGTTCTGTGGAGATCCCTGGAAGGAACAGATAACACTCGAGGATGGACGCCGCCACTGGAAGTCAATCGGTCAGCACCTCGTGGAAACAGCTTTATAGCAGCATGGGCGGGGGGGGGGGGGGGTAGTTATCCTGAAACGGGAGAGAAGTGGGCTCCGATGGACAGTTGTGGAGAAGTAAAAGAGCCTGGTCCGAAGGCGCAGAACCTGGAAGACATTTATTTATGTCAAGTCTGCAGATATTCAGGTCACATATTAGCTCCTACACACACACTGGGTGACAACCTCTAATAGCAGCCGTTGTGGAGCCCACTGGGTTGTCACCTAGTTTTCCTTGAAATTCACTTCCTTTCCTTCCATGTGAGATCTGAGGTTTATCTTCCGGTTTTAGTGTAAGTACAGAGAAAAGCTGCTGCAGTCGGCAAGAGACCCGCACCCTGAGAGAGCTTACACTATCTTCTATCTATCTATCTATCTATCTATCTATCTATCTATCTATCAATAAAGCTTTACTGGCAGGTCTAAATTATACATTAGTATTGCCAAAGCATGTTGGAAATAGGGGGTTGAGAAATGGGGACACACCCGGGGGCGTTGTATAGGAGTCCGTGGCGTATCATGAGGGGGGGGGGGGTGCGGACACACCCCAGGTCAGGGTATATAAGTCCGTGGCATATCAGGCTCCTCTCAGTCTGGGGCAGCCACTGATATATTGTGCTGCTATGTCCACAGTCTTCTCTTCCTCTCTCCCAGCAGGATGGGCAGTTTCTCTTCCTCCTCCATGGAGCTGAAGTCTGGGCAGCAGATCAGAGAGTCTCCTAAAGTGGATGTCCCTCACTGCTGAGTATTTGGGACAGTATATCAGGAAGTGGGCCTCATCCTCCACCGCCTCCAGGTGGCACTGCGGGCACAGTCTGCTTTCTGTAGGCATCTAGCTCTGTCGATGCCGTCCGGATTCGACGGCCAGGCTGTGGGTGCTCAGTCTGTAGCGGCTCAGCATTTTCCGGTCTCTGGGGTTCCCTAGTTTGTCCAGATATAGGGCAAGTTTGTATTCTCTGGTACACCGTCAGCTTCTGGGATGCTCTCACCTCCTTCCTCCATTCACTGACGTATTCCTCTTGTCTCTTGTTCACTATGTTCCTGACCCCAGCTTTTGTGAGGTGGTGGGGGGGATTTTCTGGTGGGGCTGGGTTTCGGTAAGTTGATTTTAGGGCTTTGCCTTGCCTGGGATCCCTTGGTGTAGCAAGGCTTTATGGTGATGGGAGCCTTCACTACTACCATGTAGATGGCCCCAGAATGATAGCGCCCTCTTCTGGATTGTAAAGTGTAGAAGGAATCTGCCCAGCTCCCCTCGACAGGCACTGTTAGAGGTGCTCCGATGGACCTGGAGGAGATGCTTACAGAATTCCAGGTGGAATATTTCTGTTGGGCCGGAATCCCATCTTGACCAGTCGGGGGTACTGTGAGAGGGTCCCAGACTTCACTGCCATACAGGAGAATTGGTGCAATGATGGAGTCAAAGATTTTTAGCCAGACCCTCACGGGTGCTTTGAAGTGGTACAGTCGTCTTCTCATGTTGTAGAAGGTCTTGCATGCTTTGTCTTTCAGCTCCTCAATGGCTGATTTGAAGCTCCCAGTTTGGTCAATTATCAGGTCCAGGTAGGTGTACCTGTTGGTGGCTGTAAGAGGACGGTTGTGTAGCGTGACGGTCGGGGGCCTGGCTGACTTTGTTTTCCTTCTCTAAAACACCAGTGTTGGTCTTTTTTTAAATTGATGGGGAGGGCCCATGTGGTGCTGAATTTCTGTAGAATGACTAGCTGGTCTTGGAGACCTTCCTCAGTTGGTGATAGTAGGAGAAGGTCATCCGGATACAGGAGACATTTCACCTCAATGTCATGGAGGATGAGACCTGGTATTGAGGAGGACTCTAGAGCTGCTGATTAAGATAGACTGAGGCTGCAGCCCTGTCTGACCCCTCGGCTCTGCTGGAAGTAAGCCGTTCTTTTGCCATTTACCTTCACGCTGTATCGGTTCTCGGTGTAGGAGCTTTTGATGACGTCTATGTCTTTCCTCCTATTCCGCTCTACAATAGCTTCAGGAGTAATCCTGGGTGCCACATCGAGTCAAAGGCCTTTTTGATGTCCACGAAACAAGCGTATATCTTTCCCTGCTTTGTGTTGTGGACATGGCTCTGGATGAGGCTTTGCAGGGTTTAGACGTGGTCTGTGGTGCCGTGGTTTGGCATGAACCCTGCTTGGCTGTTACTAAGTACATTGTGCTGGGTGAGAAAGCCAAGTATTCTCTGGTTCAGGGTACTGTTAAATAGTTTCCCCAGATTGCTGCTGACACATATCCCTTGGTAGTTGGCCCGGTCATACCTGTCCCCGCTCTTGTATATTGGGGTTATGACACCTTGGTTCTAGGCTTGGGGGAAGCAGCCAGCGCTCAGCACAATGTTGTACAGTTTTGCTATGGCTGCCTGTATTGCTGGTGGGCTGTACCTAATCATTTCAGGTGGGATGCCATCTGTGCCGCTGGCTTTCTCACCTCTTATGGTTGATATTCTCTCTGATATCTCCTGCAGTGTTATGGGTGAGTCTAGCGGGTTTTGGAAATCTTTAAGTATCTCTTCCATGCTCTTCAGTTTTGACCTCATTTGTTCGTGGTCTGGGTTACATTCTTCTTTTGGGATAACTGAATATGGAGGTTGTTTTTCTTCTCATTTGTGCCCAGGTGGTTCCATAGTTCCCAGAAGGAGTTCCCTTGGAGGGCATCTTGAAGCTGTGTAGGTTTGGTTGAGGTATATTCTTGCTTTTTCCTTCTGAGGAGGGTTTTGCATTGCCTCTGCGTTGTGTCGTAGACTTCCCGCAGGTTGGTGTTGGGATCTCTATGCTTTTTTTTTAAGGCCGATCTTAAGGTCTTCCGTACAGCTCTGCACTCAACATCAAACCAAGTGTTGGGGCTATCTTCTTTTTGCTTCAGGTGGCTATACTTTTTCAGGTCGACCATTTCTGCCATGGTATAAAATATATATTTTTAAGATCTCTTACAGCTTGATTGACTTCTTCTGGGTTTATCTCAAACACCTTTTGTTGAAGAGCCAGGCCTGCTGAGGTATTTGTCCTGGTGGTTTGTTTGTGGACTTAATATGTAGGGATGTTTTGTTGTGATCACACAAATGCGATTGTGGGCTGACTATGAAGGCCCCAATGTTTGCGGGGTCCATGTCTGTGATGGCAAGAAGGAAAAAGCAAGAATTCAAATCCTTCTATAAACATGGACTAAGGCAGAGAACGAGTCCCTGGCGCCCACTGGATACAGGGAAATCTCTGTCCAGGCCCTGAAAAATAAAACCACCAAACTTGGCCTCTGCTACCCATATAGGAGTTTAAAGTAGTCCTTCCTACAGAGTCTCCCTTGGTGCGACCGTTGAGGATTTGGCGTCCTAGGCTTTGGCAAAGATGAAACAATTTTTTGCCTCTTTTATTTACCGTGCTGTCGTAACGGTTCCTCTCTGTATGTTCCGAGCTGTCGGTCTGCGCTCCATATATATAGATGTTTCCATCTGTGGTCAGGTAGTCTTTTTCCCTGCCTGTTCTGGTATTGAGGTCTCCCATGATAAGGACTTTGCCCAGGGTTTGATAGTGATTTGCAGGATCTTAAAGCATTCTGGGTTGTAGTAGGGGGACTCAGGTGGTGGTATGTAGGCCGCACAGAGG
Source organism: Bufotes viridis (assembly GCA_033119425.1). Classification (NCBI taxonomy): domain Eukaryota; kingdom Metazoa; phylum Chordata; class Amphibia; order Anura; family Bufonidae; genus Bufotes; species Bufotes viridis. Next base: position 14,774,032 of record CM065591.1, on the reverse strand, counting down.
TAGATGTCGGACTGGGAAGTGAGAATGGAGCGATCTATTCCAGGGCTCGACAAATCCCAGGCGCCTGGGTATTTTTCAGCCCGTTTTCTAAGGTGCCAGGGCGCAGGGCCGGCGTGTCCTATAAGAGGGGAAGGACCACTATGGGGGCCCTATGTACTGGCATGCATCATTGTTTGGCTCTATGGAAAAGTGGGGGGTAGGAGAAGCACTATGGGAGCATCTACTGTATCCAGTGGGCGCCAGGGACTTGTTCTCTGCCTTAGTCCATGTTTCTAGAAGGATTTTAATGTCGATGTTTCTCAAACTCTGGGTAAAGTCTGGATCATTTAATTTACACCCAAAGGCTGACGCGTTCAGACCTTGGATGTTCCAGCTACTGATTATAAAGGATGTCATAGCGGGTCCTTATACCTTGTAATGAGCAGGTTTCATAGGACGAGCTGGGGCTCTGACTGGTTCTGGTATGATAGGTAAGGCTTGTGTTGTCCAGTCACTTGAATGTTCTACATAAAGTTCTGAGCAGGTTTTTTATCTCGTCTATGTCTCTGCTCTATATTTCTCTGTATGAGGCGGGTGGTTCCCTCCATGGTTTTTGCCTCTGGTGGCCCACGTTCGGGTACAGGGCCTTGTTTCCTGTTTGTGGTGTGGCGTTTGATACTTGAGATCTTTGTGTTGTCGGTGGACTTTTCCTGTTGTCTCCAAATTGGCCTGTGTAGGGTCTAGGCCGGGGAGTTCAATGTTCTTCATTCCTTTGGCCAGGAGGCAGATTCCTTGCTTATTGAAGTGTTTGCTGTCATATAGATCAAGGCGGTTGATGGCGGGGTGTTGTGCCAGGGTGACGTTTGGCACAGAGCTGATCTTAGCTGCTAGTATTTGGATGGTATGGTTGGGCACATCCTTTCTGGGCGGCAAGGATAACGCTGTTGCTGGGTCAGCTGTTCCACGATCTGCTGCTGATGGTCTTGAAGGTTGTTTGTACCCGTACGTATGATGATATTGGTTGGATTGGTGAAGTGTGGATCGTTGATAACTGATTGTTGCACAATTATTTTTTGAACCCTTTCTTTTGGGAAAAGCCGCCTCATGTTCAGGTATTTCCGTTGGAGTCTATGATTAGTACAGTATCCGGACATTGGGGCTTACGGGCCGCTTGCTGTTTGGTGGAGACATCCTGGTTGCTGTCCGATCCTGTTACTGGGTCTTCATGTTGGTTGTTGGCTCTGTCTCCGCGTGTAGCAATCCGCTATTGGTTGGCGTGGTTACATTCATTTCTGGTGTTGTTAGTGTGTTACGGATCTTTGGTATAAAGTTCGGGACGCTGGTTGTCATTGTGTCTGTGCTTTTCGCTGACCCCCCTTCCTGATTCTGTATCTGCGTCTTTAGATCTGTTATCTCTCTTGTAGCTTTCTATCTTCTTGTTGTAGGCCGTGCAGTTTACATTGCATTTCTCCCAGAGCTGCTGTAAATTCACATTTCAGTTTATTTCATTAAGTGCTTTGTCATTTGCATTTTTGTCGCTTCGGTTTCTTTGAAGTTCTTCCTTGAATTGAATGAAGTCTCTTTCTAATTGAGATAAACAGTCTCTGAGAATGCCGGGTGTTGGGTGGGAAGCCTCCTCACCTAAAGCCTCAGGGTGGTCTTTGGGGATTGTCTCTGGGTTTTCTTCTGACTTGTATTTTTGGGCCAGGTTTTTGATATAAGGAACTGTGTTACGTTGTCCTCATTGCCTTGTATCATGATGGTGCCGGTGTTGTGTAGATTTATGGAGAGCACAGTGTCCTCCTCATCCCCTGTTTCCTCATCCTGATCTGTCGGCCCCTAAGGATATGTTAATATAATGTCTGCAGAGGCTGTGTGCCAGGCTGACGGCTTCTCAGTGAAGGACACTATGTCTGTGTTCCTCCTCTGTGGCTCCTTATAAGTGAAATCAGCATCGAGGGTCTCTGGACTCTAATGGTGGCATCTTGTACAGCTTTCCTTGCTTCAGTGCTCCTCAGCCCTTCTGAGTATGTTATCTCAGGGACGTCTGACCCCCTGCTGGCGGAGGCTTGTGTCTTTTCCTCAGCTACATTGCTGGACATTCCTTCTTCCAAATTGTGGGTTTCCATTTCTTAAATGATATCCTTATTTCTATGGAGCTTGGTCTCTAGCAGTTTCTAGTGAGGTTGTGGGGGTCTGGTGTTGAAGCAGGAGCTCTTACCGGTGGGTGCTCAGTTCTCTGGACTCCGGATGATGATGGTATCTATCTATCTATCTATCTATCTATCTATCTATCTCCTATCTATCTATCTATCTATCTATCTATCTATCTCCTATCTATCTATCTATCTATCTATCTCATATCTATCTATCTATCTCATATCTATCTATCTATCTATCTATCTATCTCATATCTATCTATCTATCTATCTCATATCTATCTATCTATCTATCTATCTCATATCTATCTATCTATCTATCTATCTATCTATCTATCTATCTAAATCAAATCGAATAAGCTTTATTGGCAGGACTAATTACAATTTAGCATTGCCAAAGAAAGTGGGAAATAATTGGGTAGGGTTGGGGGATGGGGACACATCCAGGGTGGGGATATAGGAGTCCGTGGTATATCAGGCTCCTCTCAGTCTATGGCAGGCAGTAATATATTGTGCTGCTATGGCCGCCGTGTTCTCCTCTTCCCCCAGCAGTATGGAGAGTCTCTCTTCCTCCTCCATGGAGGTGAAGTCTGGGCAGAGATCAGACAGTCTCCTGAAGTGAGAGTCCCTCACTGCTGAGTATTTGGGGCACTGCAGCAAGAAATGAGCCTCATCCTCCACGGCCTCCTGGTCGCACTGCTGGCACAGTCTGCTCTCCCTGGGCTGGTACCTCTGTCGGTGACGCTCGGATTCAATGAGCAGGCCATGGGCGCTCAGTCTATAGCGGCTCAGGATCTGTCGGTCTCTGGGGTTAGGGAGTTTCTCCAGATATGGGGCAGTTTGTACTCCCTGTGCAGGCTCTGGTATCTATCTATCTATCTATCTATCTATCTATCTATCTATCTATCACATATCTATCTATTATCTATCTATTATCTATCTATCTATCTATCTATCTATCTCATATCTATCTATTATCTATCTATCTATCTATCTATCTATCTATCTATCTATCTCATATCTATCTATTATCTATCTATCTATCTTTCTGGGCAGGAGGGGTATATCATCGGCTCTGGAGGGCGATCACTTGCAGATGTTCTGGCCAGGATGTACCACAATAGATAATTCTGACAGAAAGTTCTGGTGTCTTTGTGATGCATATAGCTACGGAATATAAAGTATTCACCCCCCAGCTTTCTTTCTATCTGGCTTGTAACACAATTTGACTCACCGTGCATAAGTATTCACCCCTGTCAATATGACACATGACTCCTAAGACTTTGCGTTAGTACGTGTGAAAACCGTATGACTACTGCATCACGGAAAGAGACCCAAGACGCTCATATTACTGCGCACCTTGTCACAGCTTCATCCTAGAACTTAAAATTGAGACCACAGAGGGTTAAAAAATTGAAAGGCCCAACTGCAAACTGTAAAAGATGCTAATTGCCTTCCTTAGGTATATAATGGCAGCTTTATATACTATTTATGACGGTATTTCTAGGTAACGATCCCGACAGTGCGCCGCGTACAGAGCTCATTAAATTGGCGCAGATTGTGTGGGCTCCGCGCTGCCAATCACATCTTGGCTTTGATCATGGCGGTGATCCGATGCTCGTTAAGCTGTCGTGTGCCCGAGGCCCCATTGTGTCTCCCCGTCCCGCCTGTGACTGAAGGGGTTAACCCAGAGGGAAGGGGGCTTATGCTAAACCCTTAAGCTAATCGGGACATCACCATGGCTACCTGCGAGGGGGCCGAGCGGGAATTTATCTTCTTCGGATCCTCTTTAATTACCTCTAATGTATTTTCCTAATGTCTCGTCTTCCTACGACGTATGTCATAATACCGCCAGATGGGGACCACTGCCCCGAGTGTCGCCGCTCAACAAAGGTTTGTACAGCGGGATAAATCGTATGCTCAACAAATAAAATAAAAAATTACAAAAATTGCAGTTTGCAGCTGGTCATGCTGCGTTCCCGTTAAGGGTTTGTTTGCTGTGGACTATTCCTTTAAGGGTTCCTCCACCCCAGCAGGGACCTACAGTCATCCCCATAGCTGGGGGCCAATATGCAGGGATGGCAGTGAAGGGGAGGCAGCGCTAAACTAGCACTGTGGCCCCTTCGTTCTCAGGTTCAGCGGTTGGACCCCCGACGATCGTAAAGTGACAGCATGACCTCGCGTTGTGCAATCTCTTTACATGATGGGCGTACCCCTTTAATTAACCAGTGCCCCCCAGGACCACCAGACATGGGAGAATCTGGCAGCAAGTGTTCCGTTTATCTGCAGCACCCCCACAGGAGAGATGAAGTATTACATCCCGGGAGCCATCCTCTACAGCCTGTCCGGGTGGTGAGCGGGGTCAATGGAGCCACTCTGTAGGATTGATTACAATAGGCAGCAGTGCTCACTGTAAACGGGAATACTTTGGTTTACTGACAGCAAGCAGAGGTCTTGAAAATGGTTAGGAAATGATACACAAAGTACCTTAGAAGGTGCAAGACTCAGTACAAGAGAGATGTCTGTGATACGCTGTGCAGCGGGATGAGCAGCGTGTTCACAGGTAGGCAGATAGTGACTGCTTCCATTCACTGCCAGCAAGCAGACACCTCCAGCACAGTGCAGTTTTGAAACATTATACAAGAAAGTTACATTATCTGTTATACTCCAGTTATAGCCAGAGCTGCATTCAGGATTCTGCTGGTGGTAATGCATCTGCGGTCCATCCTGCGACCCGTATCTGCTGCACCTAATGCTCCGGTAAAGTCTGGCAGTGGGAACCAGCAGAAATTTGAAGGCAGCTTTGGGTGTGACTGGAGCATAACATATCATTCCATGTCTCTATGCCATGTCCAGTAGATAAGCGAATTCTGGGTGTCTGTGTTCCGTGTTGTGATGCTCTGCTTGTGGGGTAAGGCAGGACCCTTTGCTTCCGGCGCTGCAGGAATGTGGGTTACCCCAGGGCGGCTTGTAATGCTCTGCTCCGGCTGTCTCCGTATATTATTCCAGGTGGTACGTCTATAAATAAGCAGCACGGCGGTAAATGTGCCTTTAAGGATTGCTCGCTCAATTTAGAAAGTAGGTTATGACAGGGTAGCGGGCCATTAGGAGGAGGCGTAATTATTTCCTAGAAGTTCCTTTGTCTTTTGTGATCCCGAGGGAGCGGGACGCCCCCATGTACCGTGTCCATGTCCTGCCTGGACCACATAGAAATCTCCCCGTGTGCCCATCAGTAATCATGACCCATTTTCCTTCCAGCGACCCAGATCTTTGTAACGTGGACCAGACTTCAGAGCATCGCTCCTTCCGTCACTAGCCTTATTTTCGGCTTTCTTCCTGCAGTTACTTACTTTACTAGAAAATACAAAAAATCTGATAATCCGGCGATGGATGCTGGACTCACTGGAATTTCACTGTGCATTCTGAAAGTCTTCACCCGTTCACATTTTTCACATTTTATTTTGTTGCTTGTGATAAAAAAAAACCAAACAAACATAATTCTGCACTAAGTATGAGAAAGTAAAAACTGAATTTTAGAAATTTTTGCAAATTTTTAAAAAAGGAGAAACCAAAATTCCACCTGAACATAAGTATTTAGACCCTTTGCTATGACACGTGGCACTTGGGCTAGGGCTACACGGCGACAAAAGGGGTACGGCTACATTGCAACATGTGTCGCCCCAATGTCACACAACACTGACTGCGACACGACAGTCACAAAAAACCCATCAAAGTCCATCAAAGACACCATTTACTATCAGTATAAAAAATGTCACGCAACAAGAAGTCGCGTGACACCTGTCGCCGTGTAGCCCTAGCCTTAGATCTGGGGCATCCCATTTCTCTCGATCATCTTTGAGATGTTCTACACCCTGATTGGAGTCACCTGTAGTAAGTTTAGTTGATTGGACATGATTTGGAAAGACGCAGTCCTGTCTATATAAGATCTCACCACTGACAATGCATATCAGAGCAGAAACCAAGCCATGGGGAGGAAAGAACTGCCTGTAGAGCTCAGAGACAGGATTGTGTGGAGGCACAGATCCCGAGAAGGAGACAAAAAAAATTCCTGCTGCACTGAAAGTTCTCAAGAGCACAGTGGCCTCTATAATTCTTCCATGGAAGAAGTTTGGAACAACCATGACTCGTCCTAGAGCTGGCCACTCCTCAAACTAAGTAATCGGGAGAGAAGGGCCTTGATAACAGAGGTGACCAATGGTCACTCTGGATGAGCTCCAAAGATCCTGTGGTCAACCATCACTGCAGACTGGCAATCTGGGCTTTATGGCAGAGTGGCCAGAAAGAAGCTTTTCCTCCGTAAAAGCCGCCTGGAGTCTGTAAAAAAAAAAAAAAAAGCACCTAAAGGACTCAGACCGTGAGAAACAAGATTCTCTGGTCTGATGGAACCAAGATTGAACTTTTTCACCTCAATTCTAAGCGTCATGTCTGGAGGACACCAGGCCCTGCCCATCACCTGCCCAATACCATCCCTACAGTGAAGCATGGTGGTGGCAGCATCATCCTAGGAGGACCGGGAAACTGGTCAGGGTGGAGGGGAAGCTGAATGGAGCAAAGTACAGAGATGTTCTTAATGAGAACCTGATCCAGAACTTACCTGTGTGAAGTTGGCACAACATGTTCACAAAAGATGAAAATAAATACACCATTCGTTTGTGCTGGTTTGTGCCAGTTTGGTTTCCGAGATATTGTGCGCTTGATTTGCTGAAACCCCGCCCACTTTCCACCCCATGTTCTTAAATTTCAAAAAGAAATACACCATTCTGCACAAATGCTCATTTTTGCAGCACAAACACAGCAGAAACGAATGGTGTATTTATTTTTGAAATTTAGGAACATGTTGTGCCAACTTCACACAGGTCCAGAACTTGGACCTCAGACTGGGCTGAAGGTTCACCTTCTAACAAGTCAATGACCCCAAGCACACGGCCAAGGAGCGGCTTACGGACCACTCTGGGAATGTCCTTGGGTGGCCCAACCAGAGCCCTGAACCCAATAGAACATCTCTAGATAGACCTGAAAATGGCTGTCCACCAACCTGACAGAGCTGGAGAGGATCTGCCGAGAGAAATGGCAGAAAATCCCCAAATCCAAGTGTGCAAAGCTTGTGGCGGAGGCTGTGATCACTGCCAAAGGGGCTTCAAGTAAGTCCCAAGTAAAGAGGCTGAATACTTATGTCAATGTAAGGGGGACATAGCACAAGAAGCAGGAGAACAAACTGTGAAAAAAGTCAAAGGGTCTGAAGACATTCCAAATGCACAGTGCGTTCATGTGGTATGGCACTCGTGATCTATGTGACATGCGGCTCTTGGGGGCTTTGTGGTATGGCATTCATAGGCAGTATGTCGTCATGGGGGGCTATGTGGTATGACAATCATGGGATGCTTTGTGGTATGACAATCATGGGGGCTATGTGGTATGACAATCATGGGGGCTATGTGGTACGACAATCATGAGATGCTTTGTGGTATGACAATCATGGGGGCTATGTGGTATGACAATCGTTGGGGGCTATGTGGTATGACAATCGTTGGGGGCTATGTGGTAGGACAATCATGGGGGCTATGTGGTATGACAATCATGGGGGCTATGTGGTATGACAATCATGAGATGCTTTGTGGTATGACAATCATGGGGGCTATGTGGTTTGGCAATCATAGGGGCTATGTGGTATGACAATCATGGGGGCTATGTGGTATGACAATCATGGGGGCTATGTGGTATGACAATCATGGGGGGCTATGTGGTATGACAATCATGGGGGCTATGTGGTATGACAATCATGGGGTGCTATGTGGTATGACAATCATGGGGTGCTATGTGGTATGACAATCATGGGGTGCTATGTGGTATGACAATCATGGGATGCTTTGTGGTATGACAATCATGGGGGGCTTTGTGGTATGACAATCATGGGGTGCTATGTGGTATGACAATCATGGGGTGCTATGTGGTATGACAATCATGGGGTGCTATGTGGTATGACAATCATGGGATGCTTTGTGGTATGACAATCATGGGATGCTCTGTGGTATGACAATCATGGGGGCTATGTGGTATGACAATCATGGGGGCTATGTGGTATGACAATCATGGGGGGCTATGTGGTATGACAATCATGGGGGCTATGTGGTATGACAATCATGGGGGGCTATGTGGTTTGACAATCATGGGGGCTATGTGGTATGACAATCATGGGGGGCTATGTGGTATGACAATCATGGGGGCTATGTGCTGTTGGACTCACTGATACTGTGGTGGACACTTATTGGGAAGTCTCTGTAATAATTTATTGGGGTCACAATTACTCTCTCTGTTGGGTGGCACTGTTTGGGGGCACCATGGAATTTGGTAAGCTGTTGCTGCCTCTTTTACTGTGGCTACTCCGGAGTCGTAGAATGTGGCACTCTGTATAGAGTCCAATGTGGCGGTTGGGGGTAGCAGTCTTGAAGTTCTTCTGTTTTTAAAAAGTTCTGACCAGCGAGACAATGGTTACATGTAATGTGGCCCCACAGTAACGAGGCTGGGCGTCAGTGCACCATCTTGATGAGAAGTCACAACCACTGCTGGGAGTTGTAGTCACACTAACCTCGCTCCGTTAGGGGAATTGATTGGTTACATGGCCTGGAATGGAAGGCAGTGGTGTATTGCCACCCTGTGGGCCGGGTCTGCTGGGAAACTAGAAGGAAATCTTCGTCTTCTCCTCGTTACTAAGCTCCCAGAGGAAGAATTTCGGATGTTTTATTCACTCCTGATATTTAATTCATAAAATCTGTGTAGTGAAACGAGTCGAAGCCGAGAACAAGTCATCTCCGAGCCGCAAACAAATCCTAATGCTTTAATTGGGAAATCGTTAGGAGACGTGAAATTCACAAGCAGTTAGGAGACAAAGTCTGCAACGCTAACTAGTGATCTGACAACTCCGCTAACAGTCCCTGTGTAACCAGTCCAGTGTTATACCCACCATCGTGAGTGACAATGGGTGACTGTATTGAGGTCCTGGTGGGAAGGGACCCAGTGGTGAACTGCTTCCCCTATTTTCCTGGCATAATGGCTACCTGCAGCCAACACTAGAGGGAGCTCATATCATATTGATTTATACAGCTCCCATTGACTTCTGTACTACTATACACATCTATATGCATTCAGCTCCCCCTAGTGGTGGCTGCAAGAAGCCAGAATTACATGATTTATCAAATACAAAATAGAGCTCTATTTGCAGACTTTTTTTTTATAGTGGTCTATTATTTATCCGTTTCTAAACAGTACAACCCCTAAAATGTGCTTATACGTGGCTCTATGCTGTTCATCGTGCTACTGTTACAGTGCATTGGGAAGGTCTTCATAGCCTTTCACTTTTTGTTATCTTGCACATTGTACTTTAAGTTTCCCCCATCATTGTGCACTCAATCACGAGAAAGCGAAGACAGAATTTTAGACATTTTTGCAAATGTATTAAAAAGGAAAAACTAAAATTCTGCCTGGACAGAAGTATTCAGACCCTTTGCTATGATACTTGACATTGAGCTCTGCTGCTCTGAGATGTTCTACACCTTGATTGGAGTCACCTGTAGTAAATTCAGTGGATTGGACATGATTTGGAAAGACGAAGCCCTGTCTATATAAGATATTACAGCAGACAATGCAGATCAGAGCAAAAACCAAGCCAGGGGGAGAACTGCCTGTAGAGCTCAGAGACAGGATTGTGTGAAGGCACAGATCTCAAGAAGGGGACAGACACATTTCTGGTGCACTTAAGTTTCCAAGAACACAGTGGCCTCCATAATAATTACAAGGAAGAAGTTTGAAACAACCAGGACTCTTTCTAGAGCGGGCCGCCCCACCAAACTATCTAATCAAGGGAGAATGGCTTTGGTAAGACAGGTGACCAAGAACCCAGTGGTCATTCTTGCTGAGCTCCAAAGATCCTGTGTGCAGATGGGAGAAACTTCCAGAAGGTCAACCATCACTGCAGACCTCCACCGATCTAGGCTTTATGGCAGGGTGGCCAGAAAGAAGCTTCTCCTCAGTAAAATAAACATAAAAGCCGCCTAGAATTTACAATAAAGCACCTGAAGGACTCTCCGACTGTGATTCAGACCAAGATTCTCTGGTGACTGGTCTGGTAAAACTAAGATTGAACCTTTTGACCACAATTCTAAGCATCTCCTGCCAAATACCATCCCTACAGTGAAGCATGGTGGTGGGGGCATCATGTTAGGGGGGACATGGACAGTGGTCAGGGTGGAGGAAAAGCTAAGTACAGAGATATTCTGGAAGAAAACATGCTCCAGAGAACTCTAGACTCTCATTCCAACAAGACCCTAAACACACGACCAAGACACACAAGAGAGACTTAGGGAGAACTCTGTGACTGTCCTTGAGTGGCCCCAGCCAGAGCCCCGAACCCAATGGAACATCTCTGGAGAGACCTGAAAATGGCTGTCCACGAGCATGGAGAGGCTCTGCGGAGAAGATTGTGAAAAATCCCCAAGGTTCCGGTGAGCAAACCTTGGGGCATCATCGCCAAGAAGACCGGAAGCTTTAATCACTGCCCAAGGGGCTTCAAGTAAGTCCCAAGTAAAGGGTCGGAATACTTATGTCCATGTGAAAGGGGCTGAAGTAGAGGCTGAAGACCTATATCCTGAGTAAAGGGTCGGAATACTTATGTCCATGTGAAAGGGGCTGAAGTAGAGGCTAAAGACCTATATCCTGAGTAAAGGGTCGGAATACGTATGTCCATGTGAAAGGGGCTGAAGTAGAGGCTGAAGACCTATGTCTTGAGTAAAGGGTCGGAATACTTATGTCCATGTGAAAGGGGCTGAAGTAGAGGCTGAAGACCTATGTCCTGAGTAAAGGGTCGGAATAATTATGTCAATGCAAGATTTTAGTTTTTCCTTTTCAATAAATTAGCAAAGCTGTTTAAGTAACATTCTGTTCTCACGTTCCCATTATGGGGCGCTGAGGGCAGAATGATGGGGGAACATAACAAAATGGGAAAAAAGTGGAATGGTCTGAAGACTTTCTGAATGCCTTGTGTGGGATCAGGTCATGTATAGGTGTAACACAAGTACGGTAATTACTTTGCTTTTATTTTTCCAAAATAAACATCAACAACAAATCACCACTCAGTATATTTACATATATATATCGAGGCCTCGCACGGAGACTTATTAGGAGCTGGAATCTCATGTACTTCACAAAATTACCCAGAAACACAAACAATGAGCAAGAAAAATAAACAGCGTAATGAGAAAATAATGATCAGACATCTCCCCAGTGAGCTGACAAAGCCGCCACATACCGAACGCAACGAAAGCAGTCTGTTTACTTCTGTATTCCTGTCCATAGGAGGCAGTATTATAGTAGTTATATTCTTGTACATAGGAGCAGTATTATAGTAGTTATATTCTTGTACATAGGAGCAGTATTATAGTAGTTATATTCTTGTACATAGGAGGCAGTATTATAGTAGTTATATTCTTGTACATAGGAGGCAGTATTATAGTAGTTATATTCTTGTACATAGGAGCAGTATTATAGTAGTTATATTCTTGTACATAGGAGCAGTATTATAGTAGTTATATTCTTGTACATAGGAGCAGTATTATAGTAGTTATATTCTTGTACATAGGAGCAGTATTATAGTAGTTATATTCTTGTACATAGGAGCAGTATTATAGTAGTTATATTCTTGTACATAGGAGGCAGTATTATAGTAGTTATATTCTTGTACATAGGAGCAGTATTATAGTAGTTATATTCTTGTACATAGGAGCAGTATTATAGTAGTTATATTCTTGTACATAGGAGCAGTATTATAGTAGTAATATTCTTGTACATAGGAGCAGTATTATAGTAGTTATATTCTTGTACATAGGAGCAGTATTATAGTAGATATATTCTTGTACATAGGAGCAGTATTATAGTAGTTATATTCTTGTACATAGGAGCAGTATTATAGTAGTTATATTCTTGTACATAGGAGCAGTATTATAGTAGTTATATTCTTGTACATAGGGGGCAGTATTATAGTAGTTATATTCTTGTACATAGGGAGCAGTATTATAGCAGTTATATTCTTGTATACAGGAGGCAGTATTATAGTAGTTATATTCTTGTACATAGGAGCAGTATTATAGTAGTTATATTCTTGTACATAGGGGGCAGTATTTTTTTAGCCTCTATAATGAGCTGAACATTGTGTGATTGCATAGAGGTCTATTTGTATTTGTAGAGTATTTTGATTTTCTTGATGGTCTGTATGTTTTATTGGAGATGATTTGCTGTATATATTTTAAATCATTCCCATACACACTAATGTATTGGGGTTTCCTGGCTAGGTAACAATTATTTGTAATAATCTTTGAACATTAAAACTGTTAAAAAAGAAATGGAGTTATAAATCACTTCCCCAGTCCCCCCATCAGTCTGTCATTACTGGTCCCTTTTGAAGTAAGAAATGTCAGCATTCGGCGAGTGATTGGCTGAACAGTCATTTCCCGTGTATCACGCGAAACTCGGAAGGAGAGATGAAGGAGTCCTGGAACAGTTAGGGGATTGGAGATTTTATTATCACGTCTGTTATATACTTAACCCATTCTGAATATCCCCTTTAAGTGTAATATAATTTTAAGGTCTCTATTACCCTAAGTTCACACCTGAGCGTTTTACAGCGCGTTCAAACGCGCTGTAAAACGCGCAACACATGAAAACCAATGCTTTCCTATGGCCCTGGTTCTCACTTGAGCGTTTGAACGCGCTGTAAAATGCCCTACGCATAAACAAGTACTTGAGCTTTTTTTGGGGCGTTTGTCGTGCGTATTGTGATTGACACCGCAGTAGTCAATCACAAGAACGCGCGTACGGCGCGCGTTTCCTATTTTCAAAAACGCGCTGTAATACGCGCATAAAACGCGCGTTTTTAGAACGCTCAGGTCTGAACCCAGGGTTAGAGAGAAGCCTGTGAATTCCTGGCATTAGACTTCGTCCTACCTTTTCTACTAGTAATAATGGCGCCTGCTCGATTTTCGTCATTGACCTGTTTTTCTTCTTGTTCCTTAGGACTGTCCCACGCAGTGCAAGTCACGATGCCTGACCACAAGAAAGCCGTCATGCTGTTCCAGTCAACCTTGTTGCGGTGCCATTACGCCACCACCTCGTCTCAGCCTGTCCTCGTCCAGTGGAAATACAAATCTTTCTGCCAGGATCGTACAGAGGAGGCTTTAGGCATCAGGAAAGCCCCCAGCAAGGCCAACATGGGGGGCAACCAGTATCTGGACTGTCCTGACGGCAGCAGGACGGTGCGACCCGTGGCCTCCAAACTGGGAGACAGCGTGACTCTGGGAGACTTCTACAAGGGACGGGCCGTCACCATCGTTAATGGTAAGGTGGTTAGATAATTTAAAAGGTGCAGATTCCCTGCATAGCATAGAGTTAAATCATATATTTTGGATGTCTGAAGCCACCACTAGGGGGAGCTTAGGAGCTTTCTGCATATTGTTTTCCCATGATTCTTCAATTCATTAGCTGTATGCAGTGAGCTCCCCCTAGTGGTAACTGCAGGTCGAAAGGTTTTTAACATTTAGCTCTATTTCTGTGCAGGGGATTTGGTGCTCTGTATCAGAAAAATGCTTTTCAGAGCCCTGAAAAAAATTTTAAGGACAATTTTAAAGAAGTGAATTGACGTTCACTTTAAGCCTCAGAAACTAAGATTTTACATAATAGTTTAGGCAAATGAAATCATGAGAGCTGTCATTGGGGTCCGTCTGCCCTTTTATATAAGGGGTGGTGCAGACAAATTTCGGGAAGCTTCGTGTTTTTGATGGGGTCACCATGTTGATGGGGCCACATGGGGTCCTCTATCTTCCACATACCACTGTCATCTAGGACATAGTCACAGTGAATGCAATGTGTTGATTGGTTGACAAGAGGATTGGTCAGTGATGTCATAGCACCAACTTTTTTTTAACTCTTAAAGGGGTCGTTCACCTTAGAAGTCAAAGTTATTTCCTGTATATCATTTCATACTTGATGGTCGGATGAGAAATAAGGACATTTTTATTATATTTTTTTCGTTCTGGAATGCTGACTCTGCCCTTGAGATACACATTTGCAATTTTCTCTTTATTTCATTGTATCCGTTTTTTTACATTGTTTCTTTTCATAAATGGCACCCGCTTTCTTGTAAGTAACGTAACCAGCCGCGGCCTTGACCCTCACCGCCAACCAGCCGTAATCCTTCAGAGCTGGAGTCGATGAATGAAACCAAGATAACAAGCTGCTCTGCACAGGCGACTGACCTGAATATTAAATACACGGCCTTTTGGCAGTGCCAACTAGATTTCTTCAAAGGCAAATATACCGTTACGGGGGAGCAGAAGAGGTGCCCCGGCATAACTTTGGTATGGGTGTAGGATCAGATTCAGATGTAGCAGAGCTGTAGTTGTCATTCAGCACTTTAGTCAGCACATTGTTTTATATTATGTTGATAAAATGTAATATGTTCACTTGCTGCCTGGTAGGAAACACCCTGGTACCAGGACAAACACATTACTGCTACATCAGCCAAGCTTAGCACTGCTTCAATTGTCAGGAACCATTACAGTTCTACAGGTTTTCTCCCAGATTCCTCAAAGACAGATGTGCCTTTGTTATAGAGTATTTCTTACTGTAGTATCAGATCGGGACTGATATTAAGATATAGGACCTGCCGTATATAAAGCTCCCGAGAACACACCTTGGTACCATGGTAAACACAGCGCTGCTACATCCGACCAAACACAGCGCTGCTACATCCGACCAAACACAGCGCTGCTACATCCGACCAAACACAGCTCTGCTACATCTGACCAAACACAGCTCTGCTACATCTGACTAAACACAGCGCTGCTACATCCGACCAAACACAGCGCTGCTACATCCGACCAAACACAGCGCTGCTACATCCGACCAAACACAGCGCTGCTACATCCGACCAAACACAGCGCTGCTACATCCGACCAAACACAGCGCTGCTACATCCGACCAAACACAGCGCTACTACATCTGACCAAACACAGCGCTGCTACATCCGACTAAAACCGCGCTGCTACATCTGACCAAACACAGCGCTGCTACATCCGACCAAACACAGCTGCTCACCATCCATGACCAAACACAGCGCTGCTACATCCGACCAAACACAGTTCACGCTGCTACATCCGACCAAACACAGCGCTGCTACATCCGACTCAAACACAGCGCTGCTACATCCGACCAAACACACGCTGCTACATCCGACCAAACACAGCGCTGCTACATCCGACCAAACACAGCGCTGCTACATCCGACCAAACACAGCGCTGCTACATCCGATCAAACACAGCGCTGCTACATCCGACCAAACACAGCGCTGCTACATCCGACCAAACACAGCTCTGCTACATCTGACCAAACACAGCGCTGCTACATCCGACCAAACACAGCGCTGCTACATCCGACCAAACACAGCGCTGCTACATCCGACCAAACACAGCGCTGCTAAGCACTCCGACCAAACACAGCGCTGCTACATCCGACCAAACACAGCGCTGCTACATCCGACCAAACACAGCGCTGCTACATCCGACCAAACACAGCGCTGCTACATCCGACCAAACACAGCGCTGCTACATCCGACCAAACACAGCGCTGCTACATCCGACCAAACACAGCGCTGCTACATCTGACCAAACACAGCGCTGCTACATCTGACCAAACACAGCGCTGCTACATCCGACCAAACACAGCGCTGCTACATCCGACCAAACACAGCGCTGCTACATCTGAGCAAACACAGGGCTGCTACATCCGACCAAACACAGCGCTGCTACATCTGAGCAAACACAGCGCTGCTACATCCGACCAAACACAGCGCTGCTACATCCGACCAAACACAGCACTACTACATCTGAGCAAACACAGCACGGCTACATCCGACCAAACACAGCGCTGCTACATCCGACCAAACACAACGCTGCTACATCTGACCAAACACAGCGCTGCTACATCCGACCAAACACAGCGCTGCTACATCCGACCAAACACATCACTGCTACATCCGACCAAACACAGCGCTGCTACATCTGAAGGACCTTTTTGTGTTGTCCTCCCAGCTTTCTGAGAAACAGATAACCAAAAAGCAGTTGTACTGCAAACCTTCTCCCTGTCCCCTTTTTTAAGGGGTGTAGATTATGTAAAGGGGGGTTGCTGTTGCTATATATAATCAAGCCCCCTGTATTAATTTTACACCTTAGATCAGACCCTTTATATCCATATCAGACTCCCGATCAGACCCCCTCTATTAATATCCCGACCCGAGATCAGACCCCCTATAATAATATCAGACCACATAGCAGACCCCCTATAATAATATCAGACCCCAGAGCAGACCCCCTCTATTAATAAACAGAAACAGGTTACAAGACACACAAATGTCCCACATAACAGTGGGAAAATGTCGGACCCTAATACAGTACGCTCAGCAACATAGCATAAATTCTACACAAAACACAAACTGAGAACCACTGGACCCAATATAGCAAATAATTTATTGATTAAAAATGTTGGTACAAGTATTACAGACGACAACTGATTACAAAGAGGGAAAATGTGTACAAGACTCTCCTTGGGAACGGATGTATAACAAGTATAAATATAGGGGGGGGGGTTGTCCAAAAAAAAACCTTTAGGGAAAGGTAAAAAGTATTGGTAACCAATAGTGTGGGAGCAAATGCACGGCACAGGCAGCACAGGTCCTTGTAAGTAAGTGACTCGCCCCTCCAATCGAAGAGTGCATAAATGGCTGCCAAACAAAGTTCATGTGTGCTGTGCAATGGTGTCCACCAATACGTAAGAATTACTGACTACTCATGATGGTAACAAATACCTCTGCTAATAAAGTGCAAGTGCTTACATTTACAGTGACAGAAGAGAACAGTAATGGAGGACAACACATACCCATAAACGATGTAAGAGAGAGATCCTCAGGAGAGCCGTACGCCCCAATGCATGTTTCGGCTATGCCTTCTTCCTGGGGTGCGGAAGAAGGCACAGCCATTTATGCACTCTTCGATTGGAGGGGCGAGTCACTTACTTACAAGGACCTGTGCTGCCTGTGCCGTGCATTTGCTCCCACACTATTGGTTACCAATACTTTTTACCTTTCCCTAAAGGGTCTTTTTTGGACAACCCCCCCCCCTATATTTATACTTGTTATACATCCGTTCCTCAGGAGAGTCTTGTACACATTTTCCCTCTTTGTAATCAGTTGTCGTCTGTAATACTTGTACCAACATTTTTAATCAATAAATTATTTGCTATATTGGGGGGTCCAGTGGTTCTCAGTTTGTGTTTCCCCTATATTAATATCAGACCCCAGATCAGACCCCCTATATTAATATCAGACCACAGAGCAGACCCCCTCTATTAATATCAGACCCAAGATCAGAACCCTTATATTAATATCAGACCCTAGATCAGACCCCCTATATTAATATCAGACCACAGAGCAGACCCCCTCTATTAATATCAGACCCGAGATCAGAACCCTTATATTAATATCAGACCCGAGATCAGAACCCTTATATTAATATCAGACCCGAGATCAGACCCCCTATATTAATATCAGACCCCAGAGCAGACCCCCTCTATTAATATCACACCCCAGATCAGACCCCCTATATTAATATCAGACCCGAGATCAGACCTCCTGTATTATCAGACCACAGAGCAGATCCCCTCTATTAATATCAGACCACAGATCAGACCCCCTATATTAATATCAGACCCCAGAGCAGATCCCCTCTATTAATATCGGACCCCAGATCAGACCCCCTCTATTAATATCAGACCACAGATCAGACCCCCTATATTAATATCAGACTTGAGATCAGAACCCTTATATTAATATAAGACCCCAGATCAGACCCCCTATATATAATATCAGACCACTTAGCAGCTCCCCTCTATTAATATTGGACCCCAGATCACACCCCTGACAGACCACCTATATTATCAGACCTGAGACCAGATCCCCTATAATAATATCAGACCACAGATCAGACCCCCTATAATAATATCAGACCACAGATCAGACCCCCTATATTAATATCAGACCAGAGATCAGACCCCTATAATAATATCAGACCACAGATCAGACCCCCTATATTAATATCAGACCACAGATCAGACCCTCTGTATTAATATCAGACCCCAGATCAGACCCACTATATTAATATCAGACCACAGATCAGACCCCCTATATTAATATCAGACCACAGATCAGACCCCCTATAAATAATATCAGACCACAGATCAGACCCCCTACTATTAATATCACACCCCTGACAGACCCCCTATATTAATATCAGACCTCAGATCAGTCCCCCTATATTAATATCAGACCACAGATCAGACCCCCTATATTAATATCAGACCACAGATCAGACCCCCTATAATAATATCAGACCACAGATCAGCCCCCCTATATTAATATCAGACCAGAGATCAGACCCCTATATTAATATCAGACCAGAGATCAAATCCCCTATATTAATATCAGACCACAGATCAGCCCCCCTATAATAATATCAGACCCCAGATCAGACCCCTATATTAATATCGGACCCCAGATCAGACCCCCTATATTAATATCAGACCACAGATCAGACACCCTATATTAATATCAGACCACAGATCAGACCCCCTATATTAATATCAGACCACAGATCAGCCCTCCTATAAAAATATCAGACCACAGATCAGACCCCCTATATTAATATCGAACACAGATCAAACCGCCTATATTAATATCAGACTTGAGATCAGACCCACTATAAATAATATCAGACTTGATATCAGACCCCCAAAAATAATATCAGACCAAAGAGCATACCCGCTATAAATAATATCAGACCACAGATCAGACCCCCCATATTAATATCAGACCCCAGATCAGACTCTCTATTAATATCGGACCCCAGATCAGACTCTCTATATTAATATCGGACCCCAGATCAGACTCTCTATATTAATATCGGACCCCAGATCAGACCCTCTGTATTAATATCAGCCCACAGAGCAGACCCCCTCGTTACAGACTGTGATGCTGCGCCTCCACTGGCTGTAGGATGCGGTTTATAGCGGCCATCGCGCTTATGATTTTCTGATTTCCTTTATTGTATCAGGATTGTTAATTAAAATGTAGAAGTTTTATGAAGAGTGACGAGTGTATGTGGATGTTTATGCTATTACTATACATATGGTTATTGCAGGTGCTTATTAAAGGGGTCGCAACTTTCGGCAGTCCAACAGTTGTGAAATTACAACTCCCAGCATGTTCCATTTATTTCTATTGGAGTTCACAGGTGTGCATGCTGGGGGTTGTAGTTCTCCAACAGCCAAAGTGCTGGTGAGTACTGACCCCTGTCCTACTGTAAAGGGGTCTCACTCACCTCCTACTGGTTTTACTTTATCACCATTTTAATGTTCTCTGCTTGCTGTCAGTGAATGGGAACATTTTTGTTTACATCTTTAAGCTGAAAACCAGTACTTTCCTAATAGGTGAGGGTTTGTTACAATTGTATCCAATTGTCCAGACCCTGACCCTAATCCCCTGTGAGTTACACTGCCTGGACTCCAGACTGATGCATTATATCTGCACTGATACATTGTAACAAACTGTCAGGCCAGGAGAGACGTTTGTAGTGCACAGAGTATTATCTAGACTGGATACAATTGTAACAGTATGTACATGTAGCCATTCACTGACAGCAAGCAAAGATCTTGAAAATGGTGAGGGCTTGAAGGGCTAGTCAAGTTGTTTGAAGTTATCCCTTTACAAGATAGGGTAAACTATTTGATTAGTGGGGGTCCTACCGCTCATGAGAACGGCGGCTCCCCTGAAATGAACAGAGTGGCCGGTTGCACATGTGCGTGGCCGCTCCATTCATTTCTATGGGAGTTCCGGACATGGGCGAGTACAGTGCTCCACTATCTTCGGAATTCCCATAGAAATCAATGGAGCAGCTGCACGCATGCCTGACCGACCACTCCGTTCATTTCAGGGGGGCTGCAGGGGTTCGGGACTCTAGTTTTCGTGATCGTGGGGGGGGTCCCATCGCTAGGACCCCCGCCGATCTGACAGCTATCCCCTGTCCTGTGGAAAAACTTCAACGGTATAACTTCAATCAACCGGAATACCCCTTTAAAACAATGAGTCAGTAACTTGCAGAAATGAATGGTGGTCATACTAACCAGAGCTGCCCCCATCACATCTCTAAGCTCCTCCCCATCATACCTCTATGCTCCTCCCCATCATACCTCTATGCTCCTCCCCATCACACCTCTATGCTCCTCCCCATCACACCTCTATGCTCCTCCCCATCACACCTCTAAGCTCCTCCCCATCACACCTCTAAGCTCCTCCCCATCACACCTATATGCTCCTCCCCATCACACATCTAAGCTCCTCCACATCACACCTCTATGCTCCTCCCCATCACACCTCTAAGCTCCTCCCCATCACACCTCTAAGCTCCTCCCCATCACACCTCTATGCTCCTCCCCATCACACCTCTAAGCTCCTCCCATCACACCTCTAAGCTCCTCCCCATCACACCTCTATGCTCCTCCCCATCATACCTCTATGCTCCTCCCCATCATACCTCTATGCTCCTCCCCATCACACCTCTATGCTCCTCCCCATCACACCTCTAAGCTCCTCCCCATCACACCTCTAAGCTCCTCCCCATCACATCTATATGCTCCTCCCATCACACCTCTATGCTCCTCCCCATCACACCTATATGCTCCTCCCCATCACACATCTAAGCTCCTCCCCATCACACCTATATGCTCCTCCCCATCACACTTCTAAGCTCCTCCCCATCACACTATGCTCCTCCCCATCACACCTCTAAGCTCCTCCCCATCACACCTCTAAGCTCCTCCCCATCACACCTATATGCTAATCCCCATCACACCTCTATGCTCCTCCCCATCACACCTCTATGCTCCTCCCAATCACACCTCTAAGCTCCTCCCATCACACCTCTAAGCTCCTCCCCATCACACCTATATGCTCCTCCCCATCACACATCTAAGCTCCTCTCCATCACACCTATATGCTCCTCCCCATCACACCTCTAAGCTCCTCCCCATCACACCTCTATGCTCCTCCCCATCACACCTCTATGCTCCTCCCCATCACACCTCTATGCTCCTCCCCATCACACCTCTATGCTCCTCCCCATCACACCTCTAAGCTCCTCCCCATCACACCTCTAAGCTCCTCCCCATCACACCTATATGCTCCTCCCATCACACCTCTAAGCTCCTCGCCATCACACCTCTAAGCTCCTCCCCATCACACTGCTAAACTCCTCCTCCATCAGCCTAAACTCCGCCCTCACTTTAGCTGTGCTGCCTGGGCCTTCTGCTGCTGGAACTGGCACCCTTGAACCCCTTTGCAACTGAAGCGGCAGCACCGCCAAAATGTCCGCCTCCTTAGTCGTTATTTTTTTTCCAGCCAACCACTTCAGGCCAGCAGGTGGCCCACTAATCTCTTGGGCCCCAAGTATTTGACCGCTTTGTATCTTGGTAAAGTCTGCCCCTGCCCATTGGACATCCCCTTTAAAAGAGAAATCTCATCTTAACCCATTAATCACAGAATGCATTAATCAGTGGTTTACGTAAGATGGAGGCAGACCGCGGGGGGAATGGAAGCCAGGCGTTGAACTGCTTGTCCCGTTTCTGATATAGAGCCACTGCATTTCTCAGTGCAAACAGATTTATTTTTCACAGCTTCCATTGATATAAATGGTAACTATATTTCCTATGCGCTGAGCTCCCTCTAGTGGTGACTGCAGGCAACGAGTTTTATAATACACTGTGTGAAGGGAATCTGTAATGTATTTATGCCACGCGAATGACTGCTCCAAATATAGTGTCCAGGATTCATGAAGCAGGTTTTTAATGAAAAATGTAAAAAATCGGAGGAGTCTCGTTTTTTCATTGCCATTTCTGTTCCATAAATGTACAGCTCTGGGCAGTAAAAGGGTTAACATATAGAATATGGCGCAGAACGGGCCTCGGACTCCGTGCTGTACAGATGTCATTATTTCACCTCTTTTCCATATGATCACGACATTATAATCTAATCATCTGACTCTGAAGAGGCTTTTAGGGCATAATTACAGGATCGGTGACATCAGCCGATCGCGGACGAGCTCTGCTTTTAGCCTCCGCTCGGCACAGATCTAATTGCTATGGACTTTCTACCGTTACGCATATTACCCAGAATGCATAGGCTGTAGGAGAGGGCTTACACTATGACATAGGCAGTATGGCGGCATAACAGACATCGTGCTAATTGCGAGATGATATACGTCATACAAATTCCCTGCATAGTCCTCTAGGGACTACACACCAGCTTTCGGGCTTACAAAAGTTGCAAAGAGCTCTGAGTCTGCAGCCACCACTAGAGGGAGCCCAGGAGCTAACTGCAGACAGTGTATACATTGTGCTCAATAATAACACAGTACGCCATGAGCTCCACCTAGTGTTGACCGCAGGAATTGAGAACTTAATCATTTCACTTGATAAATGAGGTGTTAACGTGTTCTCTGAGACGCCCCACGGGTCGGTAACCCTGCTGCTCTTTGTGGTTGGTTCTAGATGCGGATCTTCAGTTTGGCACTGTGCAGTGGGGAGACAGCGGCCTCTATTACTGCCTCGTTGCTGTCTCCGACGATCTGGAAGGCAAAAATGAGGATCGTGTCGAGGTCCTTGTAATGGGTGAGTACAAAAATCCAAGGCAGATGTTGGGGGTAGTAATCATTTGTGACGGAGGCTATGTCTACAGGACAAGGCCTTAAAGCAGGGGTGCACAACCTGCGGCCCGGAGGCCACATGCGGCCCTCGATACCATTCTGTGTGGCCCCTAAACATCTGCTAAAAGACATGTAGGTCTATATCTCATGGCTTATTACATGTATCTTTCATGTATTCTCCTATTAGATTGGAGTCCTAGAGCTGTAACTAGACATTTATAGTAAATACTGTATGTTCAATATGCCAGAAATACAGTATTTCAGTTGGTAATACCCCTTTAAGTTCTATTCTCGGCCCTTGGAATTGGTTCAGGCTGACAATGTGGCCCCCAACCAGAAAAGGTTGTGCACCCCTGCCTTAAAGGAATGCTGAATATGTAGTCCTATCTTATCTGCATTTGTTGTGTTTTTTAATACAAACTGTTGCTCTCGGTTATCAGCTATTTACACTGAGGAGAAACAGATTCTAGAGCTCTTAAAGGGATTGCCGTCATTGCTTGATTATCTTTATAGGGTTAGAGCTCCAAAACTTCTGATTCCCATTTACATGATGAAACTGTGGCTCCTTGTCACCACTAGGGGGAGCTGACTGAATCCAGGTTTCTTATGCAGTGTGAACTCTAAAACTCAGTATGCAGTGAGCTCCCCCTAGTGGTGACTGAAGGCCGGCAGGTTTTTATAATGAAATCGGTTGTATCATCTCATACACTGGGGGCATATCGCACCAGGTCTCACCGGGAACCCACAAAGTGAAGGAGGGCTCATCTGCCTTCCATTCATTTCTATGGGAGCGCCGAAAATATCTGAGCGCGGCTATTTCCGCCAGTACCATAGAAGTGACCGGAGCGGGGGTCGCGCTTCCCATTTGTTTCGATGGGACCTTTAAAAAGAGCCTCCTAGAAATGAATGGACGGCAGCTGAGCATCCGCGCCCTCCTTCACTTAACGGGCTCCGTCCTAAAGATAGGTGCAGGTCCGAGAGGCGGAGACCCTCACCTATCAGACATTGGTGGTACTCCTATCTGGGGCCCTCACTTAAAGGGAGAACTTTCATAGGTCTCCCAGTCTTCAGAGGAGATGGTTGCAACCACCTCTCCATTGCAACAAGTCTCTTCTCCCAATAGGTGAACATCCCAGAGTTTTTTTTTGGTGGATGCACTGTAAATATTTTTTGGCTAGGAGTTCCCCTTTAAGCCCCTGTCTGCCCGTCTTTAGGCTGCTTTAAAGAAAGCTCAGTTGAACAGTTGTCTAGCAGTTTCTTCTGTTGATCCCCTTCTGCCAAATTGTGGCATGTGCGTCATCAGAAACCCCTCTCCCCAGAGCCGAGGACCACCTTCTCCTGTGAAAAATGCAGGGAGGAGGCAAAAGAGACATATCATCCACAAGTATCATTGTTACTTCTGCAATTTAATGGGTTTCTGGCAGATTTTTTTTCTGAAAGCAGCGCCACACTTGCCCACAGGTTAGGTGTGGTATTGCAGCTTAGCTTTATTAAATGCCAAGTGCAACCATGGGCAGGTGTGCCGCTAGAAGAAAGCAGCCATGTTAAATAGCCCCTTTAAGTTTGTGATGCCCACGGTAGCATGTAGATCAAGAGTAGTCACCTAGAAGGGGTTCCCCAATGACGTGTGAAGGCATTTCCTAATGGATAATTGCACCGAGGACTCCCTTTCTCCGTGTAGGAGGAGGATGGGGGAGGTGTTGTGCGCTCGTACAGCTGAATGCGAATTTCCCCCGCCTGGCTTGGAGGTATAATTTCGGCTTAAATGCTGTGTTTAAAATGTGATTCATTAAGGAAGACTTCATTACTGCGGCTGGTGATGGAGGGGCCATTAAACTTTTAATATTTGCACCTCCCGGGAATATTCCTCAGCTGTGAGCGCATCGTCTGTGAGATAATTCCGGCTTCTTGGCGTCTCCGTGGGGTCCGCCAACAGAGCTGCAACTGTAGCAACTTCTCCAGAAATGATTAGCATAGTAATTAACCCCATCCCCTCCCTGGTGACATCACAACCAGGGTTAATTGCAGAATTATTCTATACACTGGAATTTATTAGGCGGCAGATACAGGATACGGTCAGAGGGCAGCCGCATGGATATTGATCCCCCGCCATTGGATACTTGTCTGCGGAGCGATATATATCTGCTGGAATAAATGCAAGAGCAAGAAATATGGATTTGACCCCCTACTGATTGTCACAGAGAATGGTCTCTGACCTTAAAAAGCACCTGTCAGCAGAATACACTCTGTTAAACCAGGCATACTGCCTGGTAGGTCCGATCCTGCTGATTAAAATGATACCTGTCTTGTGAAAATCGATTGTGGCGTCCCCGAGAAACAAGAGTTTTATTCTTTATACAAATGAGAGCTTCTGTTCACAGAGGGGTGGGGCCTGTCCACTCAGCTTTCCAGTGCAGGCCACGCCCCTCAGGGACCTCAAGCCCTCACTTGCATAAACAACAAAAGTCTTTGTTTCTCGGGAAGGCCTCAACTGATTTTCACAAGACAGGTATCAAATTAATCAGCAGCGTCAACTCTACCAGGCAGTATGCTTGGCTTAATAGAGTTGATCCTGCTGACAGGTGCTGTTTAAAGGGACCATGAGTGTAGACATAACATCTTTGAGATGCTATGTCATTATGGTTAAATAATCCCAATATTGCCCTGAAAATCCTGAGAAATGGACCTCAAACGTGGGTGGGGTTTATCACTCCAGGCGTTCCAGAGGGGCGGGATACTATGGCATAGTAGCCTACAGTCTTAATTGGGTCGGATATTCTCAGACCCGAAACTGGGGTGGGGTTTATGTTTTTAGGGCGTTCCCATGGGCGGTGCTTTAATGGCCGTTATACCAAAGTTATACAGCACCCATGTCACCCATCCAGGTGACCTTGTGACAGAACACACAGCCCCAGGAGAACAGCTACCTCTCACAGCTGAGAGTTTGGCACAGTTGCATCCAATTCTCCGTGAACTAAACAGCTTGACCCGATGGGAGGATTTGTTTGGACTTTGATTAGGTCTGTAACGCAGGGCTGTGGTCCTAGTAGGGTCTGAGCCAGCATGGTTGGAGCGAGCGGCATGAGCGGAGCAATCAATGGAGGCGGAGCTCCACTTAGCATTGCATTTCTGAGCGTGCTCATGAAAATAAAGGGTGTGGTTATGCAGATTGGGTAGTCACCAGTACTGCAGGGATCAGATAGTCATCCATAAACATCTGCCACACAGTGAAGAGGTGGTCACGCATCATCACACCCAACATTGAGGTCACGGTAATTTAGTACAGATATTCAGGGTGCAGGGGGTCCCTTTTCAGAACATCCCGCCACATCCTGGCTGCCCTTGCCCCGATACACCCCAGCTGTAAGAGTTTTTTATCCTTTCGGTGTAAAAATAATTTTTCTATTCACTGGCAGCAAGCAAAAATCTTGAAACTGGTGAGGAGTTGAAATTACAAAGTTGTAGAATACATTGATTGCATTTACGTAAAGCTGGAAAATCCCTTTAAAGGGCATCTGTCAGCAGGTTTGTACCTATGACACTGGCTGACCTGTTGGCAGCTGAAGGCATCTGTGTTGGTCCCATGTTTATATGTGCCCACATTACTGAGAAAAATGATGTTTTAATATATGCAAATGAGCCTCTAGGAGCAACGAGGGCGTTGCCATTACACCTAGAGGCTCTACTATCTCTGCAACTGCCGCGCCCTCTGTACTTTGATTGACAGGACCGGGTGTTACAATGTTCTCACTGCCTGGCGCTGCAGTGCCTGCGTCAAAGTGCAGAGGATGCGGCAGTTGTAGAGAGAGCAGGGCCTCTCAGTGTAACGGCAACGCCCCCATTGCTCCTAAAGGCTCATTTGCATATATTTATATCAGCAATGCAGGCACATATGAACATGGGACCAACACAGATTCGCTCAGCTGCCAACAGGTCAGCCAGTGTCATAGGTACAAACCTGCTGACAAATGCCCTTTAAATACCCAAGTTCCCCTTTAACACAAGATGGATAACAAGATGTTCTGACCCCCTCCTCTGGCAGCGGCCCGTACCAGGCTCAGCCTTGCCCAGGATTTACGCAGCGCTCAGTAATCCTGCCCTTTGTCTTCTTCATCCTCGCTCTTTGAGCCGCGCACATTCCACCCTTCGTCACGGAAAGCAGATGCAGATTGCGAGCTTTAGGCAAACACGCGGCGTTCTTCTGTTGTAAAGGATCGCATTCATTCCGCTCCGGATACCAACACAGAAAGGTCCGAGAAAATGACAACCTTAGGAAATCATCTCGCACACGCAGCATTGCGCATTTGGCCGCGGAATAATTAGACAGAAAAACAGATGCTACCTCCTGACATTTTCTCTTTTCCCGCAGTGAATTAGGAAAATAAAAGTTTACACTCTGCAGAGAGGGCAGGGATGGAGGAGATGCTCTGCAGAGGTAAAACAGAAAAACCTTACTTAGGCCTCTTTCACACTTGCGTTCTGAGGATCCGGCGGGCACTTCCGTCCCGCCGGATCCGTCAGAACGCAAGTCGCCTGAAGCATTAGAAGACTGATCAGGATCCTGATCAGTCTTCGAAATGCTTTCAGGTTACTATGGCAGCCAGGACGCTATTAAAGTCCTGGTTGCCATAGTAGGAGCGGGGGAGCGGTATACTAACAGTCCGTGCGGCTCCCGGGGCGCTCCTGAATGACGTCAGAGCGCCCCATGCCTATGGATCACGTGATCCATGCGTGTGGGGCGCCCTGACGTCACTCTGGAGCGCCCGGGAGCCACACGGATGGTAAGTATACTGCTCCCCGCTCCTCACTCATTTACCATGGCAACCAGGACTTTAGCGTCCTGGCTGCCATGGTAACAGTGAGAAAAGCTAAACGTCGGATCCGATGATGCGCCGAAACGACGTTTAGCTTAAGGCCAGATCCGGATTAATGCACTTCAATGGGCATTAATTCCGGATCCGGCGTTATGGCATGTCTTCCAGATTTTTGGACAGAGACAAATTCCGTTCACATCCTGATGCATCCTGAACGGATTGCTCTCCATTCAGGATGCATTAGGATAAATCCTGATCAGTATCTTTCCGTCCTAGAGCCCCGAGGATGGAACTCTAGGACGGAAAGCAAAAACGCTAATGTGAAAGGGGCCTTAGAGGGATTGCAAATTTGGAGGTCCAGCTACCAAGAACCTATTCTGTTGCTTTACTTGTCCAGCTCTTTGATTCGAAAGAGAACTGTGTAATACTTCTTTTCACCAGTGGTGGCACTGCAGGGAAATTGAACACTTGCTTCCAGGTTCCACACGATGATCGCTGGAGATCTCAGCAGGAGGACACCCTGTGATCAGCTTGTTCTTGGTAACCCTTTCTCATCAAAAGGAGAAGATGTGGCCTTTAGGCTAGGGTCCACCTTAACTTTTGGTCCCCCGTTGGCTGTGGTGAAATTACGGGGTAAGACAGCCATCGCGTGACCTCGTTGTTTTTCCGAGGGGGACAGAGTTGCGATTTGAATGATGCAGAATAGACATTTTTGAGTCTACTTGCCCAAATTTTTTAAAATCATTGAGGGTGCAATCAAGTCATCCTAATGCCTAATTTTTACTATAGTCCCCGGGTTCTTAACCCATCTGGATCGGTCATTATTCCTCCCTCCCCCCGGGCTCTGGGAATTGTATGTATACATAAGAACGCGCGGCTTGATCCTGTAAATAGATTGGATAATAGCATTCTTATCTTCTGAATCTCCCGGAATTAGGCCATTGAGCAGAAGATATTTCTTCAAAAAGACCCTTGAGATTCAACGAGACCCTTGAAATTAGAGAGCTTTCCATAAAAGACGATTTGCTCTATCGCAGTCACTGAACGTTTTTTTATGTGTTCAAATCAGACATCTAGAAGACGAGAGGAACACAGAAGGTTCTCCCGTTAAAGGGCTTTCTGCTTAGGACAATCCCTTTCTTGTGGGAAAAACTGGCAGCAAGTGTTCAATTTCTCCCGCAGCTCCCCCACAGGGGAAATGGAGCATTACACGGTGCCCATTCACATGTTTTCCTAGTTTTTTGGGACCGAGAAACCCACCTCAATGAATCATATAGTATCTGCAAAAGAAAGCTTCTAATACACCTACTATCTTAGTTACGTAGATCGGCCACTTTGGAACCCGGTCACGTGACGCTCTTCAGAAAGTCCTACATCTGCCAAAGCCACATTGTTTGCCGTGTCTCCAGTCTGGATGGGGACGTCACTTCTGCTGCCCAAGACAGCGGAGATGCTGTGGATGGGGCAAAAACGAATTGTCTCCATGGTGCACATGCAGACTCCTGAATCCACCTCATCTGCACATGCACCAGGGAGACTAATAGTTCAGGTCCTGTCCACAGCAGAAGTGATGTCCTCATCCATCGACTGGACTGGAATCCTGGTATAGGATGTGACATTTGGATTTCCTGAAGAGAAGCGTCAGGTTACTTGGTGGCCAAACCACATTCTCTTCTGCAGGCAAAGCACCAATACTAAAGGTGGGATGCTGGGCCCCAGAAAACCTCTTTAGAGGGGTTATCCAACTCTTTGCAACTGATGACCTATTCAGTGTCTGATCGGTGGATGTCCGACACCTGGGATCGCTGACAATCAGCTGTTTACGAAGGCCCCAGGTACTCCGTGAGCACTACCGCTTTCTCGCTGCTTACCCTAGGTCAGCCCTGTCACTTGAATGGGGCTGAACTGCACCTAGGCCACGTGACCAGTGGTCGTGATGTCACTGGCCTAGGTTAGGCAGTTAAAAGGCTGACCAGAGGACAGGTCATCAGTTGCAAAGAGTCGGATAACTTCTTCTAAGTATGTGAGGTCCACAATTCCTCCATCCTTGTTAGAGACATATAGATCAGTAAGGATCTGACCACTAGGACCCCACAGATCGCTAGAATGGAGAACCCTAGTCTCCAGGTCTTACCTCATAGTGCTGCTCCATAGTGCTGAGGACAACTTCAGCTTCTTGGCTTGATATGTACGTCTTGGATCTTCAAGGCAGTTACTTAGAGTCGGTTTCTTGAGTAGAATGATGCCAGCCGAATGTTCTCCAGATGGTTTATCATGGGTACTAAATTGTCCATGATGTCGTCAATAAATCACCATCTTAAGATGCTGCACTTCACTCGACCTGCACTCACTCTTCTACCAGAGTTTAGAAGTTACAGATTCATGACAGCCCAATTAAAACCATGAAGTTGTCTTCTCGTGGTGGAAGGAAGGTCAAGCAAACCCGTGGAGCTTGATGTTCCCCCAGTTTCTCAAAGATAAAGGTTTTAAAGGAATTGTCTACTTTTTACAATCTCCGTTCTGTAGACGTGTCCACCAGTGATACATTAATCACAGGTTGCCTTGATTCCAGAAACTCCAGAGAGCCAAGCAGCAAGCATTAGATTCCTCCGCACTGCCTCCTCAGGGGGAATAAAGTATTACAATGTTGGGTCCTCCACAGAGAGTGAGGCATTCTCTTTGTAGTGACACTCTGCTGTGAAGTCTCTCGGTTCCATGTCATCTCTGGGGGAATAGACTCAGGTTGGTTCTCTCTGTAAGTCCCTTAGACTAGAACGGAGAAAGCCATGGACATATGCGGCAAACGGGGAGTCTTAGTGGTGGGACCCCAATCTCTAGGACATCTATGGAATGTCTGGTGGATAAATCATGTAGGACTGGTTTGGATCACAAGTTGAAGACCACAGATTTGCATAGACCTTATGCAGATGGTCACAGAGGCTTCCAGTAGTGAGAGAAGCTATTCGGAAATTAACTTTCTATGTCTGTACAACTCTAGAAAGGCCATAAAGGCAAGTTATAAACATTCACATCACGAAGGCCATAACTTAGAATTACTGAACGTGCAGACAGAAAAGAATCGGAATGGAGATACTGGTCTGCTGAAAGGCCCGCGCGGCTGTACTCCTGTGATAACGCCACTTATCTTCCAAGCTGAGCGTTGAGTAGCTCTGTAGCGGGAGGCTCATCAATAATCATAGCGACAGGCAGGCCGTCACTGGTGCGTTTTAGGCAGCTGAGTCTTTTGGTGTCACTAAAGTAATGTCACTTGTAGCAAAGCGAGGCAGCTGCGCCTAAAGGACTATACCAGGCCATTCATAGATTGCAGCTATTCGATTCACCAGCAGAATAGTGAGTGCAGCTCTGGAGTATAATACTGGATGTAACTCAGGATCAGTACAGGATAAGTAATGTATGTACACAGTGACTGCACCAGCAGAATAGTGAGTGCAGCTCTGGAGTATAATACAGGATGTAACTCAGGATTAGTACAGGATAAGTAATGTAATGTATGTACACAGTGACTGTACCAGCAGAATAGTGAGTGCAGCTCTGGAGTATAATACAGGATGTAACTCAGGATCAGTACAGGATAAGTAATGTATGTACACAGTGACTGCACCAGCAGAATAGTGAGTGCAGCTCTGGAGTATAATACAGGATGTAACTCAGGATCAGTACAGGATATGTAATGTAATGTACGTAGTGACTGCACCAGCAGAATAGTGAGTGCAGCTCTGGAGTATAATACAGGATGTAACTCAGGATCAGTACAGGATATGTAATGTAATGTACATAGTGACTGCACCAGCAGAATAGTGAGTGCAGCTCTGGAGTATAATACTGGATGTAACTCAGGATCAGTACAGAATACGTAATGTAATGTATGTACACAGTGACTTCACTAGCAGAATAGTGAGTGCAGCTCTGGAGTATAATACAGGATGTAACTCAGGATCAGTACAGGATATGTAATGTATGTACACAGTGACTGCACCAGCAGAATAGTGAGTGCAGCTCTGGAGTATAATACTGGATGTTACTCAGGATCAGTACAGGATAAGTAATGTAATGTATGTACACAGTGACTTCACTAGCAGAATAGTGAGTGCAGCTCTGGAGTATAATACAGGATGTAACTCAGGATCAGTACAGGATAAGTAATGTATGTACACAGTGACTTCACTAGCAGAATAGTGAGTGCAGCTCTGGAGTATAATACAGGATGTAACTCAGGATCAGTACAGGATAATTAATGTAATGTATGTACAGTAAGAGTTGTTTCGGTACCAAAATTTTGATTCGGTATCGATACCATAAAAAAGTATTGCGATACTCGATACCATTCGATACCACGCAAAAAAAATAAAAACGCCAAAAAAATCCGCGTGCATTCCACATTTTATGAAACCGCCGGCTCATAATACAACAGTCCTATCCTACTTTTTTGTGGGGACAAGACGACTAAAAGAAAATGGCGAATCGTGCATTTTTTTCTTTTTCTTTTTTTCTTTTACGGCGTTCACCGCATAAAAGTGGATTTTTAATAGTTTGGACTTTTGAGACGTGGCGATATGTAATATTTTATTTATGTATTGTTTATATATTTTATATGTAAAATTGGGAAAGGGGAGGATTTATAATTAATATTTTGGTGTACTTTAACTTTTTTTTTTTTTTACAGTTTATTTATTAACTATTTCCCCCTTAGGGGCTAGAACCTGGGATATTCTCATCCTATTCACCCTGATAGAGCTCTATCAGGGTGAATAGGATCTCACCCTCTCCCTGCTGCTCTGTGCACAGTACACACGGCAGCAGGGAGCAGACCAAGGCAGCCAGGACTTCAGAAGCGTCCTGGTTACCATGGTAACCGATCTGAGCCCCAGCATTACAGTGCTGGGGCTCCGATCACTGCCACTGCCACCAATGAGGAGGAGGTGAGGGGACCCTGTGGCCACTGCCACCGATGATTTTATTACTGGGGGGAAGGGGGGGCACACTGCCCACTGCCCACCAATGTTTTAATACTGGGGGCACACTGCCCACCAATGTTTTAATACTAGGGAGGGGGAGGGGGCACACTGCCCACTGCCCACCAATGTTTTAATACTAGGGAGGGCGGAGCACTGGCCAGCAATGCCGAGTAGTTTCTTATATAAATGCAGGCAGAAGACACAGGCTGCCGGCACCTGCCTGTGACCCAGCACTGCAATCAGAGGCAATTAACCCCTCAGGTGCTGGCAGCCTGTGCCTTCTGCCTGCATTTATATAAGAAACTACTCGGCATTGCTGGCCAGTGCTCCCGTCCCCCAGCTCCGCCTCTCCTCCCGCCCCCGCCCCTCTATTGGTTGAAGCGGCAGCACAGGGGGAGGGAAAGACTGCCTCCTTCTCCCTGTGCTGCCGAGGAGAACATGGCCACGCTGAGAGTAGCGCAGCCACGCTCTCCTATACTGGGCTGTGCAGTAGTGCAGCCCAGTATCGATAAAATACTTTTCCTGGTATCGAGTGCGATACCAGAGAAAAGTATCGATCGGGTATCGAAAGTTCGATACCCGAAACAACCCTAATGTACACAGTGACTGCACCAGCAGAATAGTGAGTGCAGCTCTTGAGTATAATACTGGATGTAACTCAGGATCAGTACAGGATAAGTAATGTAATGTATGTACACAGTGACTGCACCAGCAGAATAGTGAGTGCAGCTGTGGAGTATAATACAGGATGTAACCCAGGATCAGTACAGGATAAGTAATGTCTGTACACAGTGACTCCACCAGCAGAATAGTGAGTGCAGCTCTGGAGTATAATACAGGATGTAACTCAGGATCAGTACAGGATAAGTAATGTATGTACACAGTGACTGCACCAGCAGAATAGTGAGTGCAGCTCTGGAGAATAATACAGGATGTAACTCAGGATCAGTACAGGATAATTAATGTAATGTATGTACACAGTGACTGCACCAGCAGAATAGTGAGTGCAGCTCTGGTGTTTAATCCTGGTTGTAACTCAGAATGTAACCAACAGGAATGTCCACATTTACCACTTCCTTGTCCTAGGCCACATAGGTACATAAACAAACCTGTGGCCACCAGGGAGGCTGTCATTAACCACTTCCCTATCCCAGACTTCAGTGATGTTGATATGAGTCATTTACTACATGAGACCACAGGGACATTAGATAGTAAGCAGACGTCAAGTCACTTTTCCAAGAACGCAAACCTTTTTTTACAGTATTTTTGGTAGCAAAACTTGGCAAACCTATGAGTGCTGCAGACTGATATGCAGTATAGACCAGATCGGTGCATTTAGGGTTTGGAGAGCTGATCTGAGAGATGACAGCTGATTAAATCCCCACTCACTGCTTACAATGCCCTGCTACTAATAAACCCCGATCCCTCATCCTTACAAATTGTCGCCTGACATTACATCATTTACATTAGGTAAAAACCTTTTCTTATTTTTTCGCACTTAAGAAAATTGACAGAAATAGTCCAGAAAAAATATAGGTTGCCTTGACAACTTCTTCGCGGCACCTTTCATCTCATAATACCTAAAACCCACATCACAAT
Source organism: Bufotes viridis (assembly GCA_033119425.1). NCBI lineage: Eukaryota > Metazoa > Chordata > Amphibia > Anura > Bufonidae > Bufotes > Bufotes viridis. The sequence continues at coordinate 14,739,635 of CM065591.1, read as the reverse complement.
GCAAACGAGAGAGGAGGGAGTACAAGCAACCGAAAAACAAGTGCTGCATTGTCTGTTTACACTGTAAGGGCTCATGCACACGAACGTATATTCTTTCTGTGTCCTTTCCGGGTTTTTTTGCAGACTGTATACGGAACCATTGATTTCAATGGGTCCGCAAAAAAAACTGAAGTTACTCCATGTGCATTCCACAAAATACGGAATGCTTATGGTCGTCAAATACATACGGTTGTGTGCATGAGCCCTTACTCCGTATGCATTCCGTTTCCGTTCCGCAAAAAAATAGAACATATCCTATTATTGTATTGCGGAAAAAGACAGTACTGTTCTATCAGTTCCGCAAAATACAGAATGCACATGGACATCATCAGTATTTTTTGCGGATCCGGTTTTTGAGGCCTAAGTGGTTCACACATTGAGGATTTGGTTATTCAGCGTCAGCGAGGTTTATTGTTTCTTTAAGAAAATGGCAAAAAGACAGACAAGGCAAATTATCTCTAATATGCATCGAAAAGCTGAACGAAGTTAAAGAAAATCAAATAAATGATTCAGCAATTATTCCAGAGATATTTAATAAGGGGATTTGTGATAATAATCTTTGCCAAATGTTATAATTTGTATTCTGCGTATCCCTCCTATCATGCCTCAGGAGGGAGGACAAAATGTAATATTCTTTTTACAATAATACTGCTCCTAAGTACAAGAATATAACTACTATAATACTGCCTCCTATGTACAAGAATATAACTACTATAATACTGCTCCTATGTACAAGAATATAACTACTATAATACTGCTCCTATGTACAAGAATATAACTACTATAATACTGCTCCTATGTACAAGAATATAACTACTATAATACTGCTCCTATGTACAAGAGTATAACTACTATAATACTGCTCCTATGTACAAGAATATAACTACTATAATACTGCTCCTATGTACAGGAATATAACTACTATAATACTGCTCCTATGTACAAGAATATAACTACTATAATACTGCCTCCTATGTACAAGAATATAACTACTATAATACTGCTCCTATGTACAAGAATATAACTACTATAATACTGCTCCTATGTACAAGAGTATAACTACTATAATACTGCTCCTATGTACAAGAATATAACTACTATAATACTGCTCCTATGTACAGGAATATAACTACTATAATACTGCTCCTAGGTACAAGAATATAACTACTATAATACTGCTCCTATGTACAAGAATATAACTACTATAATACTGCTCCTATGTACAAGGATATAACTACTATAATACTGCCTCCTATGTACAAGATTATAACTACAATAATACTGCTCCAATGTACAAAAATATAACTCCTATAATACTGCTCCTATGTACAAGAATATAACTACTACAATACTGCCTCCTATATACAAGAATATAACTACTATAATACTGCCTCCTATGTGCATGGATATAACTACTATAATACTGCTCCTATGTACAGGAATATAACTACTATAATACTGCTCCTATGTACAAGAATATAACCACTATAATAATGCTCCTATGTACAGGAATATAACTACTATAATACTGCTCCTATGTACAAGGATATAACTACTATAATACTGCCTCCTATGTACAAGAATATAACTACTATAATGCTGCTCCTATGTACAAGAATATAACTGCTATTATAATGCTGTTTATGTGTTTGCTTTTGGTCTTGCTGTACCTCGCTCACTCACCTCTATTTCCTGCATGACTTGGAAGCAGCTTGGTCCTGTGACCGCTGCAGCCAGTCACAGGCCCCAGCGTTCCGAGTGTTCAAGCCATTGTGACCATTGAACCTTGTAAATGGACAAAGTGGTTACGGGACTGCGTACAGGTGTTTGGTTTTTTTTATGTTGAAGGGCATAGGTTAGGTCCTCAGGGGTTGTAGGCTGCTAGGCCCGAACACTTTTAAATTATTAAGAATAGTCATAAATAATAGGCCTTGTGTCTAATGTTATCATGGCCTACTCTTAGAGAACTTAGTAAATTCAGGAAAACTTGTTTCTAGGATGTGTGGTTGCTAGGCAGTGTGTGCGCTAATTGACAAAAAAAATCCCAAACTGAATTAGAATTCCAAACTCGTCCAGCAGTTATGTGTCAGGCAGATATGTAAATGATTACAGGTGATGTCAAATCAGACACTTAGTTTTAACATACAAGTGTTTCCTGCGCTGCGCTATGAAAAGGCTCTCAGAGGCTCCTTTTGGGCAGTGTACCTCTTGGTGAGAGATCGTTGACTGCTAGACAAGCCTTTAGGACTGACATTTTACCCAGTTGCCTGCCTTTGAGAGGGGCACATTATTAGGCTTAGAGATGCAGGATGGTCGTTTCTATGAATTGCCGTTATCTAATCCGTTCTGACCTAGCTGATCGGAGATGTTGGGAGTTGTGTTTATATGAGGGCACACATGGAGAGCAGGCTTCAGTCGGCCCAGACAGACATCAGTAGAGAGTATCCGCCATCAAACATGAGCAGCTCCCACAGTTTCAGTGTCACCATCCAGACATGGGTGGCCGCTTCATTACACCCCTGTCTCTGCCCGGACTATTTCCTGGTGCTTATCAGAAGGAAAATTGGTGTCCCGGCGCCCAGTACGTGTCCTGCCATTGATAGCCAGCTACCCTCACGTTTATTTGCAGTGGTGTTGTGAACGAGACACCTAGACTGCTCCAAACTGAAATGGTCTCATTTTGAACGATAAATCCAGGCTCTATTTGGGACGCCCCGATGGTCCGGTTGGAGTATGGAGTCCTCATCGTTCTGACTTTGCTGTGGAGCCACACACTGCCCCCCTGTCTGGTGTGATGATCGGGGGAGCCATCGTACATGACAGTCGGTCACCCCCAGTAGTGATAAGAGGGACACTAACATCTCAGAGATATGTGCAGGACGTCCTGCCGCCACATGTGCTCCTCTCATGGCAGGATAATACTCGCCCGCACACAGAAGGGTTTTCCAGGAATGTCTCCTCAAGATTCCTACACTTTGCGCCCGGTCACCAGATTTATATCCAATTAGAGTTGTTTCGGTAGCAAAATTTTGATTCGGTATCGATACCATAAAAAAGTATTGCGATATTCGATACCACGCGAAAAAATAAAAACGCCAAAAAATCCGCGTGCATTCCACATTTTATGAAACCGCCGGCTCATAATACAACAGTCCTATCCTACTTTTTTGTGGGGACAAGGCGACTAAAAGAAAATGGCGAATCGTGCATTTTTTCTTTTTCTTTTTTTTTCTTTTACGGCGTTCACCGCATAAAAGTGGATTTTTTAATAGTTTGGACTTTTGAGACGCGGCGATATGTAATATTTTATTTATGTATTGTTTATATATTTTATATGTAAAATTGGGAAAGGGGGTGATTTATAATTAATATTTTGGTGTACTTTAACCTGGGATATTCTCATCCTATTCACCCTAATAGAGCTCTATCAGGGTGAATAGGATCTCACCCTCTCCCTGCTGCTCTGTGCTATGTGCACACAGCAGCAGGGAGCAGACTATGGCAGCCAGGATTTCAGGAGCGTCCTGGTTACCATGGTAACCGATCGGAGCCCCAGCATTACACTGCTGGGGCTCCGATCACTGCCACCAATGAGAAGGAGGTGAGGGGACCCTGTGGCCACTGCCACCAATGATTTTATTACTGGGGGAAGGGGGGATGGGGAGGCACGCACCGGCCACCAATACTGTATTTATTACTGGGGACAGGGGGGGCACACTGCCCACCAATGTTTTAATACTAGGGAGGGGGGCAGAGCACTGGCCAGCAATGCCTAGTATCGTTTCATATAAATGCAGGCAGAAGACACAGGCTGCCAGCACCTGCTCAGACTCCATCGCTGCGATCCGCGGCGATTAACCCCTCAGGTGCGGCACCTGAGGGGTTAATAGCCTCTGATCGCAGCGCTCGGTCACAGGCAGCTGCTGGCAGCCTGTGTCTTCTGCCTGCATTTATATATGAAACGGTACTCGGCATTGCTGGCCAGTGCTCCCGTCCCCCAGCTCCGCCCCTTCTCCGCCCCTCTCCCTCTATTGGTTGCAGCGGCAGCACAGGGGGAGGGAGAGACTGCCTCCTTCTCCCTGTGCTGCCGAGGAGAACATGGCCGCGCTGAGAGTGGCGCAGCCACGCTCTCCTATACTGGGCTGTGCAGTAGCGCAGCCCAGTATCGATAAAATACTTATCCTGGTATCGAGCTCGATACCAGAGAAAAGTATCGATTGGGTATCGAAAGTTCGATACCCGAAACAACCCTATATCCAATCCAGCATTTATGGGACCAGCTGGGATTTCAGCTTTACCAACCTACGAGTGCAGGATCCACAGGCCCAGCTACAACATCTGAGGGGAAATGTGCTGCAGGATACCATACAGAACCTGTGTGCCTCCATGAGCTCAGAGAATCCATGGTGATCTGAGTAAACATGAATCCCACTGTCCCACCTTAGAGCCCACCTGTACCTGGTTCTTGTCCGCATTATTATTCAGATTTTTCTAAAAATATATGTATGTGGAGGACTTTATTAAGCATATTTTTCAAATGTAAATTTCGACTGGGTTGACATGGACTTACTGCTCAATAATCCCACATAAGTCTGGTTTTTAAGCGCTATATCTGTAGCAACCAGATCAGCACTTAGCAAGCCTGGGGAGAGGCCAGGGTCTACTTTTTTAGCATTCTCATTGTTTATGAAGCTGGTGATCAGACAAATAGGAGACCAGTCCCTCGGGGGCCCCGATACACCTGATGGTAGCTGTCTCGCTTTATTAATCAGATTTTTCAATTATATAGATAGGTGGATCATTTCTTAAAACCTGGAGGACTGTGTGTTTTTGAAGCGTGGATTAGACGGATTGCTAGGGTTATTCTGTTAAAGAACTGTTCTCATAAGGCAGTGTATCCATAGTAACCAGATTAATCTTGCCTTCTAGGCAGGAGCATACCTTGCTAAATGCCAGGGCCTACTGGACTTGGAGGGCCCAAGGTGACCTGGGTAAACATGTACGTTTTTGTGAAGCTATGAGTGATGTAAAAGGGAGGCCGTCTTTGACTTTGTCCCCAAAGGCCCACCTTCTGCAGCTTCTCCCTGCATTATTAATCAGATTTATTTATTTAAATATATATATACTAGCAGAAGGACCCGGCTTCGCCTGGGTATATTTAATCTATTTCATTTAATATTTGTGTGTGTCGTTAAAAGATATCAACAGTATCCACTATAACAGTGACATCTACAGTACCTAACCTATTTAACAATGACCTCCACAGCGGCCTGCCCTCTTAACAGTAACATCCACAGCTCCTTCCCCTTTAACAATGACCTCCCCAGCGGCCGCCCCTTTATTAGTGACCTCCACAGTACCCCGTCTCGTTAACAGTGATTTCCACAATTACTCGCCCGCTTAACAGTGACCTCTACAGAGCTCTATTCCCTTAAAATGTGACCTCCACAACAACCTCCCCCTTAACAGTGACCTATACAGCACCCCGCCCCTTAACAATGATCTCCATAGCGGATCGTCCCTTTAACTGTGACCTCCACAGTTCTTATCCCCTTAACAGAGACCTCCACAGCAGCCAGCCCCTTTAACACTTAACAGTGGCCTCTACAGCAATCTGCCCCGTAACACTGACCTCCATAGCGTATCATCCCCTTAACTGTGACCTCCACAACAGCCTGCCTCTACGGTGGCCAGAGGTCCGGTTTTAAGACGGACAGTCTGGCTTTCAGACTCCTTGTCCTCTGTCCGGCGCAGGGCCTGGACGGACACAGGGATGTTCTTTTGAACAGCTCACTCTCAGACAGCAGCACTGTGCTGTCTGAGCGTGAGCTACACGGACAAAGTCACCATCCCTCCCACCGCTGCCGCTGACACTAGTTGAACTTTACCTTTAATTTTTCAATCCCCGTCGGCTGCGGAGTGGGAGGGGGCGTAGCTTAGTGGGACCTAGGGGCGGGTTTTTAAGTCCGTCTTTTGAGGGTGCCCCCTAAACTGTGACCTCCACAGCACCCCGCTCCCTAAACAGTGTCATCCACTGCGCCCTGCCCGCCCCTTTAAAGCTGACCTGCAGCAGTGAAGAAAAATGGCTGGGTTGTTATGGAAACCTGGTGTAAAACTCTGTGTATGTGGAGACTAAGGACCTGTGAGCTTCTATTGGCTGATAAGGGTCATGTGACCATGTGTATGGCAGTTGGGATATGAATAGAAAGACCTGCAGGCTTGTTTTGGCTAATGTAGGTCATGTGATGTGCCATATTTGCATTTTTTGGGAATATCTCAGGAACGGTACGTGCTAGAGAGCTGAGACCCAGTCTAAAACCTTCCCGGACACCTGATGTTCATTTTTCCATCATATTATACACTGATCGTTTCCATGGTTACAGACCACCCTGCAATCCATCAGCGGGCAGAAGATGGTGACCTTTTGCTTCCGCAAACTAGACAAAATGAAAACACAACGAAAAGGTCACTGAAAGGGAGGACGCGCTGCCTTGTGGATTTCAGAAGTAATCCACGCTCCCGAGCGTCTTCGTGTTCTTTTACATACAGAGAGTGCTAAATACATACATATACATATATTTAAAGGGGATGTGCAGCTGTGAATATTGATGACCTATCTTTACTGTAGGTCCTCAATATCCATTCGGCAGAGACTGACAACCAGCACCCCTGGCGACCAGCTGTGAGACGAGGAGTCGGCCTCGCCATTACACTACAGCTTGACTCGGCGGAGCGGTGGCGTAGTGTAATTACAAGCGCTCGCTCCATTCACTTGAATTCACTTGCAACCTGAATATAGGTCATCAATATGAACGGCTGCACAACCCCTTTAAGGTTTAAAAACATCACAGATTTGTTCCATTATTGTTTTTTTTTTGTATTTTTTCAGATTTTTAAAACCTTACCCGCAGCGGCAACAACACAGACGTAGTATAGTTAGTATGTTTATTCCTCTACTAGGAGCACCCATCTTAATGTTTGTGACTACTATTTCATTACTTTCCCATACATTTTTAGAGGTGGATACATCCACAGTGCCCCCATAACAGTAACATCCAAAGTTCCCCCATAACAGTGTCATCCACAGTGCCCCCATAACAGTGTCATCCACAGATCCCCCATAACAGTAACATCCAAAGTGCCCCCATAACAGTGTCATCCACAGTGCCCCCATAACAGTGACATCCACAGTGCCCCCATAACAGTGTCATCCACAGTGCCCCCATAATAGTGACATCCACAGTGCCCCCATAACAGTGACATCCACAGTGCCCCCATAACAGTGTCATCCACAGTGCCCCCATAATAGTGACATCCACAGTGCCCCCATAACAGTGACATCCACAATCTCCCCATAACAGTGACATCCACAGTGCCCCCATAAGAGTGACATCCACAGTGCTCCCATAACAGTGTCATCCACAGCGCCCCCATAACAGTGACCTCCACAGTGCCCCCATAACAGTGACATCCACAGTGCCCCCATAACAGTGTCATCCACAGTGCCCCCATAACAGTGACATCCACAGTGCCCCCATAACAGTGTCATCCACAGTGCCCCCATAATAGTGACATCCACAGTGCCCCCATAACAGTGACATCCACAATCTCCCCATACCAGTGACATCCACAGATCCCCCATAACAGTGACTTCCACAGTGCCCCCATAACAGTGACATCCACAGTGCCCCCATAACAGTAACATCCACAGTGCCCCCATAACAGTGACATCCACAGCGCTCCCATGACAGTCACATCCACAGAGCCCCCATAACAGTGACATCCACAGTGCCTCATAAGCAGTGAAATCCACAGTGCCCCCCATAACAGTGACATCCACAGTGCCCCATAATAGTGACATCAACAGTGCCCCCCATAACAGTGACATCCACAGTGCCCCCATAACAGTGACATCCACAGTGCCCCCATAACAGTGACATCCACAGTGCCCCCATAACAGTGACATCCACAGTGCCCCCATAAAAGTGACATCCACAGATCCCCCATAACAGTGTCATCCACAGTGTCCCCATAACAGTAACATCCACAGTGTCTCCATAACAGTGACATCCACAGTGCCCCCATAACAGTGACATCCACAGCACCCCCATAACAGTGACATCCACAGCGCCCCCATAACAGTGACATCTACAGCGCCCCCATAACAGTGACATCCACAGCGCCCCCATAACAGTGACATCTACAGCGCCCCCATAACAGTGACATCCACAGTGCCCCCGTAATAGTGACATCCACAGTGCCCCCCATAACAGTGACATCCACAGTGCCCCCATAATAGTGACATCCACAGTGCCCCCCATAACAGTGACATCCACAGTGCCCCCCATACCAGTGACATCCACAGATCCCCCATAACAGTGTGTCCTCCACAGATCCCCCATAACAGTGTCATCCACAGATCCCCCATAACAGTGACATCCACAGTTGCTCCCATAACAGTGACATCCACAGTGCCCCCATAACAGTGACATCCACAGATCCCCCATAACAGTGACATCCACAGTGCCCCCATAACAGTGACATCCACAGTGCCCCCATAACAGTGACATCCACAGTGCCCCCATAACAGTGACATCCACAGCGCTCCCATAACAGTGTCATCCACAGCGCCCCATAACAGTGACTTCCACAGTGCCTCCATAACAGTGACATCCACAGATCCCCCATAACAGTGACATCCACAGATGCCCCCATAACAGTGACATCCACAGTGCCCCCATAACAGTGACATCCACAGATCCCCCATAACAGTGACATCCACAGATCCCCCATAACAGTGACATCCACAGAGCCCCCATAACAGTGACATCCACAGATCCCCCATAACAGTGACATCCACAGATCCCCCATAACAGTGACATCCACAGATCCCCCATAACAGTGACATCCACAGTGCCCCCATAACAGTGACATCCACAGTGCCTCCATAACAGTGACATCCACAGTGTCCCCATAACAGTGACATCCACAGTGCCCCCATAACAGTGACATGCACAGCGCTCCCATAACAGTGACTTCCACAGAGCCTCCATAACAGTGACCTCCACAGCGCCTCCATAACAGTGACATCCACAGAGCCCCCATAACAGTGACATCCACAGAGCCTCCATAACAGTGACCTCCACAGCGCCTCCATAATAGTGACATCCACAGTGCCTCCATAACAGTGACATCCACAGAGCCCCCATAACAGTTACATCCGCAGTGCCTCCATAATAGTGACATCCACAGGGTCCCCATAACAGTGACATCCACAGTGCCTCCATAATAGTGACATCCACAGCGCCCCCATAACAGTGACATCCACAGGGTCCCCATAACAGTGACATCCACAGTGCTTCCATAATAGTGACATCCACAGGGTCCCCATAACAGTGACATCCACAGTGCTTCCATAATAGTGACATCCACAGAGCCCCCATAACAATGACATCCACAGCGCCCCCATAACGGTGACATCCACAGTGCCCCCATAACAATGACATCCACAGCGCCCCCATAACAGTGACATCCACAGGGTCCCCATAACAGTGACATCCACAGTGCTTCCATAATAGTGACATCCACAGAGCCCCCATAACAGTTACATCCACAATGCCCCCCGTTAACAGTGACGTCCACAGTGCCCCCCATAAGTGACCTCCACAGCGCCTCCATAATAGTGACATCCACAGGGTCCCCATAACAGTGACATCCACAGTGCCTCCATAATAGTGACATCCACAGCGCCCCCATAACAGTTACATCCGCAGTGCCTCCCATAACAGCGACATCCACAGTGCCCCCGTTAACAGTGACGTCCACAGTGCCCCCCATAAGTGACATCCACAGTGCCCCCCATACCAGTGACATCCACAGAGCCTCCAAAACAGTGACCTCCACAGCGCCTCCATAATAGTGACATCCACAGGGTCCCCATAACAGTGACATCCACAGTGCCTCCATAATACTGACATCCACAGCGCCCCCATAACAGTTACATCCGCAGTGCCTCCCATAACAGCGACATCCACAGTGCCCCCCGTTAACAGTGACGTCCACAGTGCCCCCCTTAACAGTGACATCCACAGTGCCCCCATAACAGTGACAACCACAGTGCCTCCCATAACAGCGACAACCACAGTGCCTCCCATAACAGCGACATCCACAGTGCCCCCATAACAATGACATCCACAGTGCCCCATAACAGTGACATCCACAGCGCCCCCATAACAGTGACATCCACAGGGTCCCCATAACAATGACATCCACAGCGCCCCCATAACATTGACATCCACAGCGCCTCCATAATAGTGACATCCACAGGGTCCCCATAACAGTAACATCCGCAGTGCCTCCCATAACAGCGACATCCACAGAGCCCCCATAACAGTGACAACCACAGTGCCTCCATAACAGTGACATCCACAGAGCCCCCATAACAGTGACATCCACAGTGCCCCATAACAGTAACATCCACAGTTACGCCCAGCATTGTGTTCGGTGACGTCACTGGCTCTGATGGGCGGGCTTTAGTGCTGCCCCAGCCGTTTTACAGGCTAGGGCAGCACTAAAGCCCGCCCATGTGTGCCGGTGACGTCACCAGGCTCACTGCTGGGTGGAAGCTTCCGCCAGACAGCCCGAAGGAGAGCCCGGTACATCACCGGAACTCCACAAAATGCCTTTGCCCAGGGCAAAGGAGAGCATCGGAGCATGAACTGCTCCGATGCTCTTGTCAGGGTGGTTGCCTGGGTGAAATTCTGGGTATGTCCGAGTTCATCTCTGAATGCGGACAACCCCTTTAACATTACCATCCAGACTGCTTGGAGCATTCTTTTGACACTGGTGACCTTGGACCCCAATAATGAACATAGGAGCATCTTACTGCGTGTCGGCTGCACCTCACAGACTTGGTTGACCTTTACTGTGTGGGATATATCACAGCGGCGTGATCGGTCAGACATCTGATGAGTGGAGCCGTGTGATTTTGTGGGCTCTCACGGATGTAGACAATAAGTGTATAGACTATTATTGGGGTCTTTTGAACCAATATTAAAGGGGCATTCCAGTTTTATGTAAATACAGCTTTATCTCTGTATACATGGAAAGTTCTGCAATACTCTGTTTGCTGAACGCCACAGCTGCTCAGACCTCCTTCTGGTTTGCTACAATGTAACGGTGGAGTCCCGACTGTTCAGCGCCCAGACTTTTTGGACTTGGCAGGTAAATCCTGGCCTCCTGCCCAATTCCCAGCCTCGTAATATTTCAACCAAGATATGATCTCACTCGGTAGTGTTCTTAGAAGGATTTATGTATCCGCAGCTCTTCTCACCTCCTGACGGGCGATAGAGAAATATTGCAACACTGACGTCATCAGGTTCATTAAGCCTCGAGCTGCGGTCGAGTCAATAATCCAGATTGAAGCTCTCGATATCTCATCCTATATAGAACGCAACTTAATCACAGGGCAGGGTCCATCCAGATGAATTACCAACGCCGCCCCGCCGCGATACTTAAATGTAATCAGTCTTTACCATTGATTTTGACTGGGAACTGACTGCTTATAATGTCTACGGTCCCTGCAGTCTCTTCTGCGAGACTGCTCCTCGCATATAGAGGTGTGCAAATCACCGTGGCCGTTCCAGTTCATTCCGCAGTGATTGATGGGATTCATTTGCTGAGGCTTGTGCATATGTATGGGGTGGGGGGAAGGCTTTGTCAAGTATAATGGATGGCTGTTCATTGGATTTCGAGTGGCTCAGATCCAGTTGAATAGGTCTCCAATGTAAAGCCGTTGGCTCCGTCCTGCAGCCATGCTTGCTCCATAGCCTCTAAGTAGGCTTGACCTGATGAAGATGGAGGTCTGTCTCCAAAATGTGCTGCATCTGTGAAAATAAGGTACAGATTTGTCTTGCCGCATTGCAACCTGAAATCTGTGGTTTTCCTGACCTGAGCCAGGACCACTGAATGCTCATAAATGTTAGGGCTAGGAATCACAATGGTTGACTTTTCCTGCTGAACTCCATCTATCTGCTGTGGGCGTCACTGCTCTGGACTCTATCTTGGTCCCCAATTTGCGAACGTCACTCACCTCCACTTGGTAGCTAACTACCCCTCAGTGCACCTGGTTCTCTCTATACCAGCAGCTGCAGCATTCTCTCTACTTGCTGCATACTTTGACCACAAGTTCCTCCTGGGCACCTCTGTTTAAGGCCTCATGCACACGACCGTTTTTTTTACGCTGTCCGCAAAAAGGGGTTCCGTTGTTCAGTGATCCGTGTCCGTTTTTGCCTTCTGTTGTGTTTCCGTGTGTCTTCCGTTTTTTTTAGCGGACATGACCCAAAAGATTTTACCAAAAGACAGGCTGACAATTTTTCCCAAGTGCCTGCCAAGGGATCCGCAAAAAAAACGGACACGGAACGCGGATGACACACGGATGGCCATCCGCATTTTTTCACGGACCCATTGACTTGAATGGGTCTGTGAACCGTTTTTCACGGACAAGAATAGGACAGGTTATATTTTTTGACGGACTGGAATCATGGACCACGGACGCGGAGGACAAACGGTGCATTTGCCGAGGTTTCCACGGACCCATTGAAAACCAATGGGTCCGCAGAAAATCACAAAAAACGGAGCAACGGACACGGAATCAAACAACGGTCGTGTGCATGAGGCCTTCCGAAGATGATTTTGGAGCGGAGACAGAAGTTGTGCATGCAGGACTTTTGTCTCCAAAATCATCTTCGGAGCGGACACCTAACAGACCCCATTATAGTCTATGGGGTCCGTAGGCTCCATTTGGCTCCCGTCCGGCTCAGTTATGTGCCGAATCCGTCCTTTCCATTCTCCTGTTCCTATAACGGAGCAGGAGAACGGAAAGGCCGAACACTGATGTGAACTTAGCTTTAGGATTATTTCTGATAGTAAATGACCCCTTTTATCTCTTTGTTAGGTCGTTTCTGACCCAGTGGGTCTACTACCAATCTTCTGGCCTAACCATGACAGTCCTCTCGCCATAACTCAGAAATATGAAATACGAAATCTATATCTTGTAAAGATTAACAGTTTGAAGTAATCACACGGAGCAGAAATCACATTGATATTCCAGGTTGATCCGTGCACTGAGACTTCATGCGTGTGAACACAAAGTTGTAGTGTGGCGCTACTGCTGATTTCTAGAATATGAATATTTATTGCTCATTAGTGCTCCGATCTCTCATATTCCTATTGTGCACTCAATGCGTCCGTGATGCCCATTCCCAGCCCATCCCCCACCCCCTACTCATCTGCCACAGAGATGTAGTCTTTTCAGTTTTTGAATAGGTTTTGTTCGGAATTTTGGAGCATCAGAGGATTGTGTCTCGGGGGCTCCAGTGTACTGTATTTTCTCATTTTCCAGGAAACGTCACAGAATCATATAAAACCTGAACACAAAAATATCATAAAATACAGATAAAAGGCGCCTAGAAAATAAAATACAAACCGAGGAGGTTAAGGATAGAAATAATTCTAGTGTCTGGAATTCAGGAGGAGTGTGGGATACTTTGGTACCATATGGTGGTGGGATAGGGCGGTAAGGGCTCAGGATAAATACTTACTGTATGGTGCCTGGAAAAAAGCTGGCAAAAGTGCCTGCCATCGTTCAAGTGGTGTGTGGCCCATCCCTGGTGTCTAGTGTTTTTTGTTTCTCAATCCCTGGTGTCCAACTAATTAGAGCTATAATCCTTTGTTACCAGTGAATTGTTTCTCCCAGTCCCTGGTGTACATGGGAATTTTCGACCTCAGTTCCTTGTTTTTGTTGAGTCCAAGTGCTCAAATCCCTGGTGGACTCGTGGTTTAGTTCCCTGGTGTGTAGTATTTGAGGCTGCAGTTGTCATTAGTATTTAGGGACTTAGTGCCCGATTTCTGGTATCTAGTCATCTTTGACTTGCCTACTGAGGACACAAAATCAGAACTTGGTTCTAGAATGAAAGAAAACATTTCTGTGTTTAGCACAACTTGTGAACGATCACACTGCTTCGCCATGCGGCCTTACGATTTGGTCTGACAGATGTATATAATTGGCAGGAGTTTTATGGGTTGATGGTCTACAAAGAACAAAATATAGGCACATGTAGTCTTCCTGTAGATTAGTAAACTTTTTTACATTGAAGAACCTTTGGAAAAAATGTCCTCCTTTAGGGAAGACTCTATGACTATCTCACGCCTTTCGTAAAACGGGTGGGCTCTTGCTCTTGCTAGGTTCTGGGGAACCCACTAACCACCGAACCCTGGTTGAGAAACACAGAAGTTTATACTTTTGGTGGAGCAGTCATCTTTTAGGCATCGAAGACAATTCCACCACCTAGGCAACTGCTTCTATTGCCCTGCTCTGGTTCATAACACTTTGGCCTTTCTTCCTATTTTCCTTGTTGACCAGAAGATATAAAGTAGATTATTCGCCGTGGAAAGCCTTACTTGTTAGCAGGGTCCCTTAAATGGGTTGTCTAGTGGGTTACATTTTTTAAAGTAACTCGGTCTCCCATCAGCCACAGACCTGCTGCTTAGCTTCAGGAATGAGGATCTGTGTTTGGCCTCATTCCCAGGGTGACCTTGCTAGCTGGGAGGCTCCCTGCTCCTTGGTCTGCCTTGAACGCCGAGCTGATCACTCGGCGCTCGACTTGTCGGTCTGTTGGCCACGTCACATGACCCTCACTCCCACTATAAATACAGGCGGCCTGCTGGCCACAGGTTGCCTGTGATTTTTGTCCTATAGGCTGTGTACCTTTTGTTATTTGCTACCTTTGGAATTGAACCTGGATTCGCCTCTTGACATCTCTTCTGCCTGCTCCCTGTACCTTGACGTTACCTCTAGGATTTCGACCTCGGTTTGTTTACGGATTTGCCTTTGCCTCTTCCTTGTTCTGACTTGACCTCCTGGACTGACCTCGGCTAGTTGACTCGTCTCGCCTTTGTTTTTGGCTGTCCTCTTCCCTGCCATCTCTCTCTCTCTCTCTGCTTGCACTTAGTAGGTTAGGGACCGTCGCCCAGTTGCGCCCCGTCACCTAGGTGGTGCAAGTAGGCAGGGACAGGGGACCAGGTGGCAGCTCAGGGGGTGCACCTCCTCTCTATCTTGCTACCTGTTACTCTACCCTCGTGACAGTAAGGGGCAGAATCAATTAAAATCCCAGCTGGTTTCCACCCCCTCGTCTTGGATCACCACACAGGAAATTAGTAGAAGATACCCACTCCACCAACCACTGACTAAAGAAGGTCATTGATGTAGCCAATGATAGGCTCTTTGGCTACATCAATGGTAAGAGTATGCTGCTCTTATTTATTTTTTTAAACCCATTCTGCCCCTTATTTTATTTTTTTTAAAGTTCCCGCCAAACAATCTTTCAACATTAAGCAGATTACAAGATGGAGATACCTGGCAGTATGTGTACAGTGTCCCTGCAGCACCACCACAGGAGAAATGAGTTATTACACAGTGTCCATTCACATCAATGGGTTGTCTGTGTAATGCAGGACAAGACAGGTCCTCCAGAGCGAGAGACTCTTTTTTCATCACTCTCCATAACGGTCAAAAGATAAGAATCCTGAACAGAAGATCCCCCACCCATCCACTCTTAGCTCAGAATTCCCTAAGTGTGTATATGAAAGTAGGTTTTCTAGACTTAGATGACCACTTTCATAACCGCTCAAGTTCAGGTCTTTGGAAATGCTGGTGACGGTCCGTCATCTCCCTTTCTCCTCGGGTGGGAATATTGCTGGGGTCAGATGGGACATTTTGGCTGGTTGTCTTTTTTAATTTCCTTAAGATCTGCAGTGTTTTCGTCTCTGAACTGCCTTCCTTGTGTTTTCTGCTTAGATTTCTAAATGCCAAAAGCAGATGCATTGGGGGAATAGTGAGTGGGCAGGCTCATCCTGCGGAGAGATGCTAAAAACGCGCTCCTCATCTAATAGCAGAAATAATATTCTGTGGTTGAACATAAACCCCATTGTGTCTAGTTTGTAGGACAATGCGGGAGACAGCAAATTATTCCAACCCCTGATAAATCCTTCTCGTAATGCCGGTGGTAATTTGAGCAGGGGACACCACTAATGGACGCTCATGGGAGATGGAACTACGTCAACATTTATAAACCACACAGCATGAATCTGCTGAAGTTTTTAGTATAAAATCACAGCCAGTATGTCCGGTAATATCAAAGAACTTAACGTGTACCTGAGATTTAAAAAAAAAAGTTTGAATATTGGCTGTGCTTCTTTGTAAAGGAATACATTTTTTGGGGCTTCTCTAATGTCTTTTTCAGCCTAATTATTTCCAGTTTCAGCTGCACATATAGATGCATTTCTCTCACAAGCTGGGGCATCTGCCTTTTTTGAAATGACCCAGCGCTTTACTGCCTTGACGTCCTTTCTTTTAGTCTCTATTATGTTTGTTTTCAGCTCCAGAGCTCACAGAACAAACAAGAAGTGGGAGCTCACACCCACAGAAAAGCAGGTCATCACAGCAGTGTAGTAGCAGTTCTTTTATCAGGCTCAGGATCTCAGCTAGCGCTGACACGCCCCCACTTCCTCTCTGCGTATTCTGTGTCTCTGTTATTATGGGCGGATCTTTCCTGACAACAGGCAATGGACTGCAAAGGATCCAACCCTTGTGCAGTAAAGAACATTGTAGTGTATGAACTGTTGCAGGTACGGTAGTCTGCTGCCTGTTTCTAGTAACCAGACAGAATGCTGAGTGCAGCTCCGGAGTATAATACAGGATGTAATTCAGGATCGGTACAGGATAAGTAATGTAATGTATGTACACAGCGACTCCACCATCAGAATAGTAAGTGCAGCTCTGAAGTATAATACAGGATGTAACTCAGGATCAGTACAGGATAAGTAATGTATGTACACAGTGACTGCACCAGCAGAATAGTGAGTGCAGCTCTGGAGTATATTACAGGATGTAATTCGGGATCAGTACAGGTTAAGTAATTTAATGTATGTACACAGTGACTGCACCAGCAGAATAGTGAGTGCAGCTCTGGAGTATAATACAGGATGTAACTCAGGTTTAATTATAGGATAAGTAATGTATGTACACAGTGACTGCACCAGCAGAATAGCGAGTGCAGCGCTGGAGTATAATACAGTATGTAACTCAGGATCAGTACAGGATAAGTAATGTATGTATGTACACAGTGACTGCACCAGCAGAATAGTGAGTGCAGCTCTGGAGTATAATACAGGATGTAACTCAGGATCAGTACAGGATAAGTAATGTATGTACACAGTGACTGCACCAGCAGAATAGCGAGTGCAGCGCTGGAGTATAATACAGTATGTAACTCAAGATCAGTACAGGATAAGTAATGTAATGTATGTACACAGTGACTCCACCAGCAGAATAGTGAGTGCAGCTCTGGAGTATAATACAGGATGTAACTCAGGATCAGTACAGGATAAGTAATGTAATGTATGTACACAGTGACTCCACCAGCAGAATAGTGAGTGCAGCGCTGGAGTATAATGCCGGATGTCACTCAGATTTTATTATAAGATAAATAATGTATGTACACAGTGACTGCACCAGCAGAATAGTGAGTGCAGCTCTGGAGTATAATACAGGATGTAACTCAGGATCAGTACAGGATAAGTAATGTATGTACACAGTGACTCCACCAGCAGAATAGTGAGTGCAGCTCTGGAGTATAATACAGGATGTCACTCAGGATCAGTACAGGATAAGTAATGTATGTACACAGTGACTACACCAGCAGAATAGTGAGTGCAGCTGTGGAGTATAATACAGGATGTAACTCAGGATCAGTACAGGATAAGTAATGTAATATATGGACACAGTGACTGCACCAGCAGAATAGTGAGTGCAGCTCTGGAGTATAATACAGGATTTAACTCAAGATCAGTACAGGATAAGTAATGTAATGTATGTACACAGTGACTGCACCAGCAGAATAGTGAGTGCAGCTCTGGAGTATAATATAGGATGTAATTTAGGATCAGTGCAGTATTCTTCTTGTTTAAAAGCTAGATGCATTGATGTGCTTTTCTTATGGCCACCACATCATGTGAAGTTGGCATATAGACGCTGCCATTGAATGAGGTCACATGGGCACCATGTCTTTATATTCAGTTCACCGTTAATAAGTTGACCCTAAATCCTTCATTTCTCTAGTGTCCTTTAATTTGTCCCTAGACAATGCAGCGTATAAAAAGATCCATGTCATTGGGAAGCGAAAGCAAGTTCTCTATTCACAGCACGTAACCCCAAGACAGAGAGGAGACATGGAAAGGACAGGACAAGAATTGCGTTCAATTCCTTTTATTGTAGTCAATGTCAATTGCGTCTGAATCCTTCTAGAACGGTAATGGGAAATCATTAGGAGTCACAGAACGGACGGCCGTGCCTGAAACGTAACTTAATAGATTGTCCCTTATTGCGTCTCATTTATCTTTCCCGTCCCTGTGGATGTTATGTAGTATCCCGGTGGTCCCTCACAATTATTTAAAGGGTTATTCGCAAACTAAAATATATCGAAACAGAATATTACAGTTACGGTTTTCAACCACCAGTTGGTTTCTGTCAATGTACATTTTCCCTCTACATACTTTAGTGGGCGTGCTCTTTCCGATGTGATTTTGTATGCTATGTTGCCCTTTTTGCTCCTCCTTCTTAAGCTGCAGCTGCATCTCCCTCCTCTCCTTCTTGCCTTCTGTTTGCTGTTTTACACTGGATAGTTTTTTTTTTGGGGAGACTGAGGAGGTTTTTGACCTTTATATAGATCCTGCAGGGACGGAAAGGAGAACCGCAGGTGAGAAAGATGTCAGTGCTCCAATAAAATAAGATCATACATTTTTATACATTCAATTTTTTTTAAGTTTATGCAAAAATGCTTTCAAATAATAAATTGCTGCAGGGGATACATTTCTGTAGCGGCAGCGTTGCCTCCTAAAAACAATTTTCCGTCATTTATTTTTTTGTTCGTTTTTTTGCTCGACTTGTAAATCTTGCCAAACCAGGCATCAGACTCACCGAACCGTATAAAACCTCATTCTCTCCATTACAGACTCATACGGCCTAACACAATAATGTCCATCTGTGGCCTGACAAATAGATGCATATGTCAGCTGAGAAACGAGCGTCTCCACAGCAGAAATTGCCCGCAAGTGACTGATGGCTACAGTTTGATGTACAACAGCCAAGTATTGATTCAGAATTTTTTATAATTTTTTTTTTTTAGCTTGGCTGCAGAATGAAATGTCCATCCCGACCAGTAATGGTCAGAGTTCACCTCACCAGAGCAAAGAGTGAAATAAAATTCCAGGATGATGAGAAGATCTAGCAGAAGGTTTAGTAGAAACTCTTTATGGCAGCATTCCAGCTGGAAGCGTTTGTCACCCATCCACCGGTCGGTGTTGGTCAGTCTGTCACCGATCTTTAGAACGGAGGAACCCAGACCCAGCCGTGACACCACAGGAAGAAGTATTCCATCTTAGGCTGTTATGATAGGTCCATGCCCCACCTCTGAGACCCCTTAACCTCACCTTCCACTTTACTAGAAGAGTGGCTGCTCTTAAGCCTATAAATGTGGCTGCTGGAACTGAGTCTTTCACTAGTGGGACCTGAACCTATTAGTAACGTCCCTTTAATGAGGATCTGAGGACCTGATTGCATGTGTATGTGGTCATGTGATGCCCAGGTGATGATATTTCTTAGAGCATTAGGCCCCTTTCACACGTGCGAGTTTTCCGCGCGGGTGCAATGCGTGATGTGAACGCATAGAACCCGCACTGAATCCTGAGGCCTCTTTCACACGAGCGTGTCCGGATTAGGTCCGGATGCGTTGCGGATGCGTTCAGGGAAAACTGTGCGATTTCACAGGCAAAGCCATTCAGTTTTGCCTGCGATTGCGTTCAGTTGTTCAGTTTTTTCCGCATGCGGGTGCAATGCGTTTTGATGCGTTTTTCACGCGCGTGATAAAAAACTGAAGGTTTACAAACAACATCTCTAGCAACCATCAGTGAAAACGCAACGCATCGCACCTGCTTGCGGATGCAATGCGTTCACGCAGCTCATTCACTTCTATGGGGCTGAGGCTGCGTGAAAAACACAGAATATAGAACATGCTGCGATTTTCACGCAATGCACAAGTGATGCGTGAAAATCACCGCTCATGTACACAGACCCATTGAAATGAATGGGTCAGGATTCGCCCGTGTGAAAGGGGCCTGACACATTCATTTCAATGGGTCTGTGTACATGAGCGTTTTTTCCGCATCACTTAGCGTTGCGTGAAAATCGCAGCATGTTCTATATTCTGCGTTTTTCACGCAGCCCTAGCCCCATAGAAGTGAATGGGGCTGCGTGAAAAACGCATTGCATCCGCAAGCAGGTGCGGGTGCGTTGCGTTTTTCACTGATGGTTGCTAGGAGATGTTGTTTGTAAACCTTCAGTTTTTTATCACGCGCGTGAAAAACGCATCAAAACGCATTGCACCCGCGCGGAAAAAACTGAACAACTGAACGCAATCGCAGGCAAAACTGAATGGCTTTGCCTGTGAAATCGCACAGTTTTCACTGAACGCATCCGCAACGCATCCGGACCTATTCCGGACACGCTCGTGTGAAAGAGGCCTTAGTCTTCAACCTTTAGCTAGAACTATACCTTCTTAGCATGCCCTGACAGTGGCAGGTTGTCGGGGCTTGTTCGGAGTCGTAGTCTCATAGCAGCTTGAGATCCACACGTTGGAGACCATTGTCAAGGAGCCTCATAAACAGTACATGCTAGTGCCTAAAACGCTCATGCGTTACATTGACAGCCCGTTGTTTTTAATGAGAACTGTCTAATTCCTTATTGTGCCTGTGGTGGCGCTGCAGGTAAATTGAGTAGTTGTTGCTTGGTTCCTCACCAGATCATAGTCGATCGCTGGAGGTCCCACCATCAGTAGACTATGTGATAAAGCTTATCTCTTCTTTAAAGAGGTATTGTCCAAAGCAGGAAACCCCCATTTAAAGGGTTTGGTCCTGGTTACTCATTCCCTTTTATGGGAGTGGTCTCAGTAAGAGCTGCTTCCACCAGACCCGGCCCTTCAATTCATCACATTGTTGGAAATGGATTGCCACATCTTGCCTAAAGAGGGTCCAGAGGAAACAGAGCTGTAGCTCAATGGTCTGGCTCCTATTTTCAAAAGACATTTCCCATAGATCCAAAAAGTTTGCTGACAACCCCCATGGGGGCTTCAGTAATTTCTTTATTAGTTGTCGCCAAGCTTTTCCACAAATATGTCTAGCAGCAGAAAGAATCTACCGTACGTTTTCTATCATCTCGACAGAAGAGACTTGTATTTACTGTAGATTTCTTGATGTTCAGAAGATTTTCTTTAAGTATCTTCTCGCTAAAATATAATCATCTTAAAATGAACATTTTCAGAACGGCTCAGTTAAACAAATATCAAATTTTTGTCGGGTAAAGCTGACGGCGATCGTTTCATTTGATGCGAGTCCCGGCTGTCTGCGTTCGCGGCTGAGGATGGTAAGTAATCATTTCAGATCAGGCAGATTGAAATTGCTTTGACAGGCGACGCACAGGTTCATTTTCTTAATCCAACTTTGCATTCCTGCAGCAGATTATTCCCATTTATTGAGTGCATGGGTAATCTTCCAGAGCCGCTGCCTTCCCCGGCATAATGGAATATGTTGCAGACTAACAACACAGGGAAAAGAGAACTTTGTGGAGCGAACGTGATCGGCCGAGCGGTGGGTCAGAGCCCATCACATGCCCTCTGCAGTCTTGTCTGTGTTCTTAGGATTGTATACAATGCGTTTAAAAAGTTTTACACACAACTTACAAAAGTCTTAAACATAAGTTTTCTACATAAAATTAAAGTTTATAGACTAGCTGCTAGAGCAGACACAATTTGCAAATATGTGACAGCTTTGCTGTATAGACTGTGACAGAATGAACCGAGTCATCTCATTGTCATCAGCGGGTGGACCTGGTAATGACAGCTTTGTACTGATGAAGCCTAGATAGTGCAGGATACAATCTATACATGAATTAGGCTGTGTCTGGCGCTTCCCTTTCACTGCCTGACCTCTGCCAGACAAAATATCACCCCAGCAGCGCCAACTACCACAGTGCAGCACAAAATGCCACCCCAGCAGTGCCACCTACCACAGTGCAGCACAAAATGCCACCCCAGCAGTGCCACCTACCACAGTGCAGAACAAAATACCTCAGCACCAGTAACAAATACCACAGTACAGCACAAAATGTCTCACACATAGCGCCAAATACCACTGTGTAGATTTAAATACCTCCCCAGCAATGCCAAATACCACCGTGCAGCATAAAATACCTTTCCAGCAGTGCCTAATACTACCGTGTGGCACAAAATACCACCCCAGCAGCACCCAATGCCACATTGTAGAATAAAATTCCTCTCCAGCAGCACGAAATACTACAGGGCAGAACAAAATGCCTCCTCAGCAGTTCCAAATATCACAGCGCGGAACAAAATGCCTCCTCAGCAGTGCCAAATATCACAACGCAAAACAAAATGCCTCCTCAGCAGTGCCAAATATCACAGCGTGAAACAAAATACCTCCTCAGCAGTGCCAAATATCACAACGCAAAACAAAATACCTCCTCAGCAGTTCCGAATATCACAGCGCGGAACAAAATGCCTCCTCAGCAGTGCCAAATATCACAGCGCAGAACAAAATGCCTCCTCAGCAGTGCCGAATATCACAGCGTGAAACAAAATACCTCCTCAGCAGTGCTAAATATCACAACGCAAAACAAAATACCTCCTCAGCAGTGCTAAATATCACAGCGCAGCACAAAATACCTCCTCAGCAGTGCCGAATGTCACAGCGCAGAACAAAATGCCTCCTCAGCAGTGCCGAATATCACAGCGCGGAACAAAATACCTCCTCAGCAGTGCCGAATATCACAGCGCGGAACAAAATACCTCCTCAGCAGTGCCGAATATCACAGCGCAGAACAAAATACCTCCTCAGCAGTGCCGAATATCACAGCGCAGAACAAAATACCTCCTCAGCAGTGCCAAATATTACAGCTCTAAAAAACAAAACACCTCCTCTGCAGTGCCGAATGTCACAGCGCAGAACAAAATACCTCCTCAGCAGTGCCGAATATCACAGCGCGGAACAAAATACCTCCTCAGCAGCGCAGAATATCGCAGCGCAGAACAAAATACCTCCTCAGCAGTGCCGAAT
The DNA here is from genome assembly GCA_033119425.1 of Bufotes viridis. Lineage (NCBI taxonomy): Eukaryota > Metazoa > Chordata > Amphibia > Anura > Bufonidae > Bufotes > Bufotes viridis. Next base: position 14,716,352 of record CM065591.1, on the reverse strand, counting down.
ATCACATTGCCCCCATAACCATGTCAGCCACAGTACCCCCAAAGCAAATGCAGCCAGGGTGCCCCCATAACTTTGTCAACCTCAGTCCCCCATAACAGATACAACCATAGTGCCACCATAATCATGTCAACCACAGTGCCCCAAAAAGATAAAACCAAAGTGCTCCCACAACCGTGTCAGCCTCGGTGCCCCCATAACCATGCCAGCCACACTGCAGGGACAAATGAGTAACTAGATTTATATTGGTTGGTAGTAAGGATTGTCTATTATATTGGCAAAGATCTAAATGACCCAGATTGCAGGTAGCTTGGTTTCATCAGGCAGGGGCAATGGAGGATTGGCAAAAGTTGGTTTCCAAATGCGTTAGTTCCTAATTCCCCTCATTTTACTAAGTTTGTCAACTTTGTCCATAAGTTTTATAGCAAATTTTGCATTGGGTAGTTTAGAGGTATAGAGATAGTATCTTTATCTTATTCCTGATGGTCTATGATGATGAAGTGGCTAATATCTAATATCTCTTGTGGTCTAGGGTGATGAAGTGGCTAATATCTAATATCTCTGGTGGTCTATGATGATGAAGTGGCTAATATCTAATATCTCTGTTGGTCTAGGGTGATGAAGCGACTAATATCTCTGGTGGTCTAGGGTGATGAAGTGGCTAATATCTAATATCTCTGGTGGTCTATGATGATGAAGTGGCTAATATCTAATATCTCGTGGTTTATAATGATGATGTGGCTAATATCTAATATCTCTGGTGGTGTAGGGTGATGAAGTGGTAAATATCTAATATCTCTGGTGGTGTAGGGTGATGAAGTGGCTAATATCTAATATCTCGTGGTCTAGGGTGATGAAGTAGCTTATATCTCTGGTGGCCTAGGGTGATGAAGTAGCTTATATCTCTGGTGGCCTAGGGTGATGAAGTGGTAAATATCGATATACATTATACTCAGTGTTCCACAGTAGTAATGATTCATTAATATCTCTGGTGGTCTAGTGTAGTGAAGTGGCTAATATTTCTGGTGGTCTAGGATGAAGTGATGCATATAGATACACATTTTACACAATGGTCCACAGTATTTATGATTCATTAATATCCCTGGTGATCTTGGGTGGTTTAGTGGCGAACTCTTAATGTTATATAAGTTATAATTGTTTATGGTTATTTTTCCCACATCCATAGTGCAGCATGATAAAATTCTGTCTTCCTACAAATGCCACTAGAGGGAGCTCACTGTCTAGAGATCTGGATATGCAGTCATCCTCGCCTAGTGGTGACAGGAAGCATTTTAACATTTACCAGATCCCTGAAAATATCCTTTAAAGGGTTTGTCTGGTGGGTATTTTTTAATTTTTTTTTTTACAAAACACCCACAATGGGTAACAAAATTCTGTGCCTGGCTGAGAGGTCATTTTCTGTGGAATGAGAGGGACCGGGAAGAGATCAGCGGAGGACCCAGGAGGCGTCAGAGCAGTAGCGAGTATGAGATGGTGAGGTGAGTATAGTTTCTTTTATTTTTTAATCCACTGATAGCCTTTTGAAAAAAAAAAAAAATGACCCAAATTAATTAAATATCTGTGTCTGTTGTCTATTGAAGTTTTCGGAGCTGGTGGAAAACACTTTCCGATAGGGTATTCATCCTGTCGTAATGTTTTCATGCCAGAGTAGAAAAAAATTGTCATTTTTCAACTTAAAGGCAATGTACACCTTCGGGGCATTTTTTATGATTGAATTTTACTCATTTTGGGCTAAAAATATATTTTTTGATTGGTCTAAAAAAAAAATGTTCAGCCGTTTCTGAGATACAAGACTTAAAAAATCAGTCTGTCTGCAAGCTGTGACTGTTTTCTTTGAATGCCATCATCTGACGCTCATGTTTACCTCTTATCTCTGATCTCCTGACCTCATAAACACTCATTATAGATCAATTCTTATCTTACTGATATGAATATAGCTCTCATAAGTGTTTATGAGGTCAGGAGATCAAAGGTAAGAGCTACACATGAGCCGTCAGATGACGGCATTATAGAAAACAGTCACAGCTTGTAAACAGACTGAATTTTTAACTCTTGTATCTCAGAAACAGCTGAACATTTCTAAGAAAGACCAATTGAAAAAATGAATAAAATGCAATAATGAAAAAAATGCCTTTTTAATAACCCAGCCATCGCTTCTACAAAAGCTTCTCCCAAGAGAACCTTCCCGTCGGGTGGTGGAAACCCCTCACATAGGATGATCGGAAGTCCCTGCTGAGGCCCTGGTGACTCGTGTAGGTGTAGGCCATGAGAGGAACCTTATCTTTCGTCATTATAGACTCCGCCACTTATCTCATCCCTCAAAAGAAGATGACGTTAACGTTTAGTTGGACAGTGTTTCGGAAACGAGAAGTCAAAAACCGTTCTCCACTCATGGTGGCTTCATTCAGTCAGCGTTACGGGCCGCCTGGCGATGGATCTTTCTGTTTTTTTTTACCTATCTTTGTGTCTCCTAAAAATATTCTCCGTCACGTCGTTGTTACCTCAGTGTGAGTCATTGAGTTCTGCGCCGCCGCTGCTTCCACTCATACTTTTCAAAATGCTGCTGCGTTGCCAAGGATTTTCCACCCTCCCGTTCAGGTTTTTTTTTTTTTATCGAGCGGCGCACGGCTCACATTAAAGACCTCGACTACTAGAGTTTCTATGGCAACACCCTTCCAGAGGTCTTGTTGCCTGCTAGGCCTTTGATCTTTCAGAGCTCCTGCCGCCCCGTCCCTCTAACATTTACAAACACGGCGTGGAGCAGAAGCAATGAGAACATACACATGTACAAAAAAACTTTATGGTTGGCAGAAATCAAATAGTTTCGAGGAGAATGACTCCGGACACACTTGGCTTATAAATCTTGTAGAGCCACCATGGCCGCCTCCGTCTTATGCTTGGATGGTGTCCTACTTGTTGCTCTCCCATTCTTTTCAGGCACAATAACGAGCGTCTGCCTCTTAATTACTGTCACTGCATTTGTGGTCGTCTTGTTGGAAGTGCTCCCTGCCCTCCGCCATGTTGGCATGACAACCATTCATGGAACTGAATGGCCCTTTTGTGGCTTAGTAAAAGAGGCTTATTAAAATATGGCATAAGAGGGAGGGCGCTTGTAGAGGTCGGAGCCGTCGTGGGAATTTGCAAGCTCATGTTGTCTATATATACTCTCATTGACCAAAAAAATCCCACACCAAGAAGGAGATGTTGGAACGAAACCTTCTCTATACGGAAGTGACCTCAATATTAGAGGAACGGAGAAGGTTATGGGGAAACCTGTACAATGAAATGTAGGCTCTAGGACCTTGTTGGGCACCTCTAGCCTGGATACAAAATTAGATACAGCCTCTAGCCTGTATACATAATGAGATACGGCCTCGTCTAGCTGGGATACAAGATGAGATACGGCCTCCTCTAGCCTGATACGAGAAGAGATACGGCCTCTAGCCTGGATGCAAGATGCAATACGTACTCTACCCTGGATACAAGATGAGATATAGCTTCTCGTCTAAATACAGGATGAGATACGGCCTATAGCCTGAATACAAGACGAGATACGGCCTCTAGTCTGTATCCAACATGAGATACGGTCTTTAACCTGGATACAAGATGAGATACGGCCTCAAGCCTGGATACAAGATGAGATATGGCCTCTAGCCTGGATACAAGATGTGATATGGCCTCTAGCCTGGATACAAAATGAGATACGGCCTCTTACCTGGATATAGGATGAGATATGGCCTCTAGCCTGGATACAAAATGAGATACGGCCTCTAACCTGGATATAGGATGAGATATGGCCTCATGCCTGGATACAAGATGAGATACTGCCTCTAATCTAAATACAAGATGAGATACAGCCTCTAGCCTGGATATAGGATGAGATATGGCCTCTTACCTGGATATAGGATGAGATATGGCCTCTAGCCTGGATACAAAATGAGATATGGCCTCTTACCTGGATATAGGATGAGATATGGCCTCTAGCCTGGATACAAAATGAGATACTGCCTCTAATCTAAATACAAGATGAGATACGGCCTCTAGCTTGAATGCAAGAGAAGATACGGCCTTTAGGTGTCCGTCTGGGCCGTTTGGCGCATGTTCCCCATGTGTGCCGTCATGTAACCACTCTTCCTGGCACCTCCTAACAGCTAGGGCAGAACAGTCTAGATCATGTGCAGTTTGTCAAAATGAACATCCTGCTTCTCTCATTCCTCTCAAAGTCTGTCATCTAGGGAACATGACTTCTAGTGCACTATAAAGGTACACTACCCAAAAGTTGCCTCTGAGAGCCTTTTTATAGGGCAGTGAGTGAAGCACTTTTATGCCCTCTTGTGGCAAGACCCAGCGTCTGATCAGAACACGCCTTGTAATCATTTACATACAGACATCGCTGCAGGACTAGTTTTGCAAAAAATAAAAATAAACTGACATTTGTATCTGGGTGTGTAATTTTGAGTCATTATTGTATTTTTGGAAAATTTGGAAATACAATTCCAATTTTTTTAAATGGATTTATTTGGAAACTTTTTGCAATTTTCCCAACATTTTTTTTTCTTCCAAAGACCACCATGGACCTGCAAATCACCTAAAGCGCTCATAATTGAAAAGACATATATACAGAGCAGCAGTTTGTTCTCTAGAGCTGCGCTTCCCACGATAACTGTCTGCAGCCACCACTAGAGGGCGCTTACCACATACTGTGTATGGCTTGAACTCAATAATAAGACATTGGGCTCCCTCTGGTGGAGGATGCAGGAACTTGGCATTCTGGTTTTTCTTTTACATCTATCTCTCTGCAGGGGATTTGGAGCTCTGTATCAGAAAAGCAAAGCCCGAACCACCATAATTATATATTAGGAAAGGTGTTATTGCAGAAAGCCGAACCAAAAATTTACGGGTGGAGATTCCTTTTAAGACGGCACAGAGGGTTCCTTCCTGCTACCTACATCTCCATGTATACAGCACGATAATGCCGTGATAATACCTCCGCACTGCGACATCCCAAAGGGCTTGCTGTATGGAACCGGAAGATACGGTGCGGCCCCGTAGACCTCTGCTGATTCCATGTTACAGCGTGGACCTTTTACAGCATGTGTACGAGGACTGACTGTCGCCGCCTTGTATGCCGAGGTCATGATCCGAGCGACGTCACGTACTCAGTGATTGATGGCCGCTTGCTGGAGCCGCAGAGATAAGAATGGGCATCAGCGGCTGCAGACCTGCGCCGGTCACATCTCTATATCACCGCAATCCGTCAGACCTCAGATCAGCAGACATTTATGTAGATTTTGACATGACAAATCGTTCTCCTGTGGGTGCGAACCTTCTTATATTATACAAAGCCTTAAAAAAAGGTGTAAACACTCCTTAATTGGAGGTCTTCCAAAAATGAGGGCCATCCTCTGTCTTGGGGGAGCGAGCAGCATGTGGAAATATATCGTTCCTGTTGACTTTAATGAGGGTTGTAAAAATATGAGTATTGAGCTCCCCCTAGTGGATGCTGCAGGCAGTCAGAATATTATCATTGAATTCTATGGCATTCTGCTGGCAATAGGGGGCATCCTGCAGGCTCCTCATCTTGCTTTCAGCTTTTCCAAGTACTGAGATGTCTGGCTTTTCAGAGGCACCTTTTATTGGAAACAGTCAGCAAGCCTGTGAAGAAACACCCCCCAAAAGCCTAGCAGAGCCCTTATAATGCATTGGCTGCGGAAATGAGTTCTTTCTGTAAAAAATGACTGTACGGAGCCTGGTATAAAGATGACACTTCCCAGAATGCAAATCACTATAGGGATATCCTTGTGCAGACCCTGAACAAGCAGGGGACGCTCGAAGATCTCAGCTCTGAAGCCAGCAGAATTGTGAAAGGCATAGTCTTGGTCAAACACGTGAGAGGTTGTGTGCTCTCTTGGACCAGTTGTAGACTCCCTTGGCACAGTGGGGGCCCTGCCCCTTGGGGCCCCTGTTACGCAGGCACACTACTGTAGGATGACATACGATGATTGTAGGATGTCCCACGGGTTTGGGCAGCAGCGAGTGCTCCGGTACGAATCAGACAGCCTGGCATTGTTGGCAGCCGCCGAAGTCATACCCGCAAAATGAACAGTTGTATGATGACAGCGGAGTGAATGGCGCGTGGTCCACGGCGCATTGGCGACGTGCTGGCGATACCAGTCTGGTAAGGGCGGCAGATGCTCGGCAGATGCCACGCTCGCTGCTCCGCGCCTCGCCGAGCCACTTCTCAGTTAGGATCAGTCTTCTGTGATCTCCAAGCAATTTCATTTTAATGCAGGACGGAGCGAAGAGCTTGTCAGGCTGACAGCGCTGAGCAGAGCCCGCATTGTTTGTGTGCACGCAGGGGAATGACTAGGGAATAGCTGAGCCGCTCTAGTGGAGCGCTGTGCACGCAAATAATAACAAAGGTGACAAGAAAATGAATCGGTCACGACGCCGCCGTCCTCTGTCGCGCCAGAGCCTCTTAATCAGGGTATAAAGGACATTGTATACAGTATAAATGTTCAAGAGCTCTGCTCACTGTCGTCTACATATCTGATACTTCTCACAGCTGAGGGTTTGCTACCATTGTATCCAGTGTAGGCATCTGTCCTGATTTTTACAAAATGTAACTTTCCAGAAATGTCCCATGTGCCCCTGACCTGGCGCCCCTCTTGCAGCGGGCTGGCAGGCCTATGTAAATGACAGCCTGTGGCACTGGTCTAGTATTAGGCACCTGTAGAGTCTATGAAGGCAGGTTTCAGACCACCGCATCCTCCTGTGAGCAGATGGGAGAGTGGTAGTCATTATTAGTCATCTAGTTCCATAGTACTTGACATTTCTCGGTCATTTTCTTGGTCGGCAGTTCGGCTACACACTTAGCTCTGCTACATATGTAATTTTCAGGGAGGCTATAAATGACGGTGGAGACGTGAAGCGGTTGCTCTCTGTTGGCGCTCGCTCTCTTCCATTATTCATAGGTGATCCTCTTGCTTTGTTAGTTCAAGGTGAGCCTTGATGATCCCCGCCGCTCCCCACAGGACCCTCCTGGTAATATATACAGACCTTGAACACGTCCTTATACCCAGAGCAAGATGGAAGAAGAGGAACGAGGCTACAGCTACCTACGGATGTAGCAGAGATGAGCTGGTCACATGTGGTAGAGCTGATCAGGTCATAGCTGAGTTGATCAAATGTAGTTGAGGATGACGGTGTCTGATGTAGCAGTGCTGATGATGCAAAGAATTCATTTGATGTTGTGGGGCCGAGTTGATCAGCAGATGTAGCCAAGTGAATCTAGTCGCATGTAGCAGAGGATGAGCTTTCCTGATGTAGCAGTGCTGCGGTGATCCAATGTAGAAGTGTGACTCTGGTCTTATGATGCAATAGATGTGTTTGATGTAGTGGAGTAGATTTGGTGATAAATGTAGCAGAGTGAATCTGGTGGCATGCAGCAGAGGATGAGTTTGATGTAGCAGTGCTGCATTTATCAAATGTAGCAGAGTGGTTCTGGCCTTATGATGCAATGGATAAGTTTGATGTAGCAGGGCCGACTTGATCAAATGTAGCAGGGGATGAGTTTGTCTGATGTAGTAGAACAGATTTGGTGATAAATGTAGCAGAGTGAATCTGGTGACATGCAGCAGAGGATGAGTTTGATGTAGCAGTGCTGCATTTATCAAATGTAGAAGTGTGACTCTGGTCTTATGATGCAATGGATGAGTTTTATGTAGCGGGGCCCACATGATCAAATGTAGCAGAGGATGAGTTTGTCTGATGTAGTTGCACAGATTTGGTGATAAATGTAGCAGAGTGAATCTGGTGGCATGTAGCAGAGGATGAGTTTGATGTAGCAGTTCTGCATTTATTAAATGTAGCAGAGTGGTTCTGGCCTTATGATGCAATAGACGTGTTTGATGTAGTGTGTACCTGGTCACAAAACAGCAGTGGATGTGTTTTTCTGATGTAGTAGAGCAGATTTGGTGATAAATGTAGCAGAGTGAATTTGCTCACATGTAGCAGAGAATTAGTTTGCCTGATGTTATAGAGCTGAGTCGATCAAATGTAAATGAATGGATCTGCTGATGTGTATCAGAGGATGTTTGCCCGATGTAGCAAACTTAAGCTGATCTAATATAGCAGAGTGGATCTGGTCACATCTTGCAGAAGATGGGTTTGTTGTAGCAGAGCTGAGATGATTAATCATAGCAGAGTGAACCTGTTCACATGGAGCAGAAGTTTTTTTTTTAGCAGAGTGAACCTGTTCACATGTACTGTTTGCCGAGGACATTTTGTTTACTGCCAGAGGCTGAAAATTCAACTCCTGATCTAGACCTTCTAAAATACTTCTCACAGCTGAAGCATTGTTACATTTGCACCCAATCTAGGCAATCCAGACTCATACATTTCTTTCCTGCACCGATACACTGTAACAAAATCTCAGGTCAGGTTAGACATTTGTGCTGTTGATGTGTATAGCTCACAGAGGATTGTCTCCACTGGCCGCAGACAGGAATGATCCCATTCACTGACAGCAAGCAGAGATCTTAAGAATGTTGATGCATTTATATACAAAGTATATTAGAAAGCTGGGAGGTTTGTGCTGCTGGTTGGACGGTCGCTTCTGCACGTGACATCCTGCTTTTAAGACGCTTTTGCGATTCTGGTGGTAGTCATGACAACCGAAGCGATGTCACGGTGATTTCTGACCACCGCTCCCTGGCAATATGCGATCAGATGTCAGCACAGTGTAGGCGGATGGAGCATGCAGGCTCAGAATCTGCCCGCTCTCTCCCCTCTGAAGCCAGAGGCTGGAAGAGGGGCAAACACTGCTGGTTCGCTACAATGTATCAGTCTGGAGTCCGGGCTGCGTGAGCATTGTATCCACTGAGAGCCGGACTAGCTATGGACAGGATGACTGCCTGTGAATGGAAATTAGATCGTTCTCATTCACTAGCAGCAAGCAGAGATCTTGAAAATAGGGAGGAATTGAAATACCTCTTCAGTCCGCTCCATAGGAGTCCTCTGCTCAGTTCCTTTAAGTCACACCTGGATAGACGGTAGGAAACCCTCAGCTGTCAAATGTAGGAGATGGGCGTTCGGCCTCAAGTACCGGGTTCCGTTCACTGTCAGCAAGTCAGAAATCTTGAGAAAATGCTGAGGAATTGAAACGCAAAATAAAACTTTTTTGCACAGCTGTGGTCGCAGGCATAGATTGAGTTGTATTAAAAATATACATAAAAATACTTAAAAATGCATCATTTTTAGAAGTTGTGCCAAATGACAATCTCTTCTCTACTACATTTATACCACACAGATGAAGGAATATATATGGTATGGATAGGGCATTAATATCGGATCAGTGGGGGTCCAACCCCCAGCAGCTGTCTCTTCACAGTATGCCAAGAACAGCGCCGTACATCGGATAGTGGCTGTGCTTGGTATTGCAACTCAACACCATTTACTTGAATGGGACTGACTGCGCCTAGGTCATGTGACCAGAGAATGTGCCGTCACTGGCCGAGGAAAAGGCGGCAACGCGAAATGGAGCACCTCGGACCCACCCAACAGCTGACTGGCAGGGGTGCCAGAAATCACACCCCCACCGATCAGATATTGATGACATCAATATTTAAAGTCCTTAAACTCCCTGTAACAAAATAATACCAGGGTTCCTCTAAAAAATTAAACCCTAATACCCGGGTTTCTCTAAAAAAAGACTAGTTGATCAAATGTAGCAGAGTGAATCTGGACTCGTGTAGCAGAGGATTTTAATAGAGTTGATTAGATGTAGCAGAGTGCATGTAGCAATGTAGCAGAGGATGAGTTTGATGTAGCAGAGGATGAGTTTGATGTAGCAGAGGATGAGTTTGATGTAGCAGAGAATTAGATGTAGCAGAGGATGAGTTTGATGTAGCAGAGGATGAGTTTGATGTAGCAGAGGATGAAGCAGATGTAGCAGAGGATGAGTTTGATCTAGCAGAGGATGAGTTTGGTGTAGCAGAGGATGAGTTTGATGTAGCAGAGGATGAGTTTGATGTAGTAAAGCTCAGTTTAGGAAATGTAGCAGAGTGGATCTGGTCCCATGTAGCAGAGAATCAGTTTGTTTAAGGCTACTTTTACACTGGGGTTAGGCTTTTCTGGCAGGCTGTTTCGGCACGAGAACAGCCTGCTGGATCTGTACTACCGTTTGCACACGTGTGCTGCCGGAAGACGGGCGGGAGATTCGACCTCAGCACGGGAAACCGAGATGTAGCGGGACAAAAACCGCTGCATGCTACAGCCTACCGGAAAAGCCTAACGCCAGTGTGAAAGTAGCCTTAGAAAAGCTGAGTTGATCAAATGTAGTAGTGTGGATCTGGGCGAATGTAGCAGTGGATGGGTTTGTTTTAGCAGAGCTGTGTTGATCAAATGTAGCAGAGTGAATCTGGTCACATGTAGCATAGGTTTGCTGATATAGTAGAGATGATTTAGTTAAATCTATAATTGTGATTCTAGTCCCATGTGCCAATGGATGAGTTTTTCTGATGTAGCAGGGCTGAGTTGCTCAAATGTAGCAGTGTGGATCCAGTCACATGTAGCAGAGGATGAGTTTAATTTAGCAAAGCTGAATTTATGAAATGTAGCAGACTGGATCTGATCCCATGTTGCAGTGGATGTGTTTGTTTTAGCAGAGCTGTGTTGATCAAATATAGCAGAGTGAATCTGGTCACATGTAGCAGACCATGAATTTGCTGTAGCAGAGTGGATCTCGTCACATGTAGCAGACCATGAATTTGCTGTAGCAGAGTGGATCTAGTCACGTGTAGCAGAACACAAGTTTGCTGACATAGAAGAGTTGATTTACAGTTAATGTACCAGTGGATGAGTTTGAACCATGTAGCAGGGCTGAGTTGATCACATGTAGCAGTGTGGATCCATCACGTGTAGCAGAGGATGAGTTTGATGTAGCAAAGCTGCGTTTATGAAATGTAGCAGAGTGGATTTGGTCAAATGTAGCAGTGGATTAGTTTGTTTTAGCCGAGCTCATCCAAGTTAGCAGAACTGTGTTGCTCAAATGTAGCAGAGTGAATCTGGTCACATGTAGCAGGACCATGAGTTTGCTGTAGCAGAGTGGATCTGGCCGCATGTAGCGGAGGATGAGCTTGCTGGTATAGTAGATTTGATTTAGTCAGATCCACCATTGTGAATCTGGTCCCATGTGCCAGTGGATGAGTTTGTCCCATGTAGCAGAGCAAATGAAGCAGTGTGGATCCTGTCTGAGGATGAGCTTCCCTGATGTAGCAAAGTTGAGTTGATCAAATATAGCAGAGTGGATCTGGTCACATGTAGAATGAGCTGTATTAGTTCACACGGTGGGGACCCCTCAATCCTACAGCTGGTATTCTCCTTTTTCCGTTACTTTGAATTCATCACGGATGGGAAATCACTTTTATTTGCCTCCTGAGTAATTGCGTTCATTCTGCCAAGTTGGGAAAACCACCAACTCCATTATCTTTCCCGTCCTTATCTGACCGGCAGGAAGCGGAGCCAAATCCGTGCCAGACTCTGTGCACAGAAACATCCACCAACACAGCGCGGCTGGAACTTGTCCTCCTCTTTCATGTTCTCAGACTGTGATTCCGTTCCAAGTTTCCTCTGTGTTAGTAAATCTATCTTGTATGGCCGTGGTTTGTACATTTAGGAAGACGGCGAGGTGTGATCATGGGAAATATACCGCCATCTAGGGCAACAAATATTTACACCATCATAATGTTTTTCCATTGGGACAGACCCTGAACCAGCAGGAGGTGATGGATGAGCTGCTTGAGAGCAGTAGGATGGCTGCATTTTGCTGCCACATCTACATGCAGCGTAAGAATGGAAAGGTTCTATCATGCAGATGAATAAAACGAAAGTCCAGCAGACACCGTCGTTATTGTTTGTGAGCCGGGGGTCTCGTAATTCTATGGTTCATGATGCCTTGTCCAGGCTTCTTGTAGGGCCAAAAACAATATATCACAAACTGTACTTATATAGGTCACCCCAAAATTTAAGCTGGAAGCAGGTGTAAGTCCAAAGCCCAGGAGAGGCAGCAGACTGTGCTGTGTGCAGCAGCGCGCAGCATGTCACAGGCATATTTTATCATAACCTTACAGCAGTCACTATGGCTTCCACAGCAGTGTCCCTTTAGGCCTCTTTCACACAGGCGTCATGTTTGACGCCCGGATAAGAGGCGGGTGCGTTGAGGGAATATGCGCGATTTTTCCACGCGGGTGCAAACGTTTGTAATGCGTTTTGCACGCGCGTGTGAAAAATCGCCATGTTTGGTACCCATCATCACTGAAGTCCGGTTTCGGGTTGAATATTCTGGAGAATTGATTATTTTCCCTTATAACATGGTTATAAGGGGAAATAATAGCATTCTTAATAAAGAATGCTTAGTAAAATGAAGATGAAGGGGTTAAAAATAATAAAACTTAACTTACCTTAGCCACTTGATTGCGATCTGTCTTCTCTTTTCCAGCTTCAGCTAACAACTAAAGGACCTGTGATGACGCCACATCACATGGTTCAATCACATGGTCCATCTTACCATGGTGATGGACCATGTGATTGGACCATGTGATGTGACGTCATCACAGGTCCTTTAGTTCTTAGCTGATGCAGGGAAAGAGAGGACAGATCGCAACTACGCGATCAAGTGGCTAAGGTAAGTTAACTTTTATTATTTTTAAGCCCTTCATCTTCATTTTACTAAGCATTCTTTATTAAGAAGGCTATTATTTCCCCTTATAACCATGCTAGAAGGGAAAATAATAAAGATCTGGTCCCGTTGCTAAGCAACCATGCGGGAAAATCGCACTGCATCCGCACTTGCTTGCGGATGCTTGCGATTTTCCCGCAGCCCCATTCACTTGGCCTGGGTTGCGTGAAAAACGCACAATATAGAGTATGCTGCGATTTTCACGCAACGCAGAAGTGATGCGTGAAAATCACCGCTCATGTGCACAGCCCCATAGAAGTGAATGGGTCCGGATTCAGTGCGGGTGCAATGCGTCCTCCTCACGCATTGCACCCGCACGGAAAAATCGCCCGTTTGAAAGGGGCCTTAAAGCGAACCTGTCACCTGCTTTTTACCTCTTAAGCTGTTAACTGTACCTTATAGATCATTGTAACCTTGTTTCCAAACAGGTGTTCTTCGTTTTTCTGGGGTTTATATTCCTGAAAAAATCACTTTATAATCTCCTGCTCTGCTGCGTCTGAAGTCACCAGACAAGTCAAGGAGGCAGACCCTCCTTGACTGCTGGATGCGACTCCCCGCCCTAACCCCGCCTCTCATCCCTATGATTGACACTAGGTCTTCTGCCCGGGACCGCTGGTCTCGGCGGCGCATGCGCCGTCTGCCTTCATAGCAGCGCGATCCCGAGCCTCGCGCTGAGTGAAGCGCGATCCCTTGCTAGATCGCGCTTGCGCACTTCTCTCCTCTCTAGCCGGGCCGCTGGTGAAATGCAGATCACTCAGCGCGAGGCTCGGGATCGCGCTGCTATGAAGGCAGACGGCGCATGCGCCGCCGAGACCAGCGCGGTCCCGGGCAGAAGAGCTAGTGTCAATCATAGGGATGAGAGGCGGGGTTAGGGCGGGGGAGTCGCATCCAGCAGTCAAGGAGGGTCTGCCTCCTTGACTTGTCTGGTGACTTCAGACTCAGCAGAGCAGGAGATTATAAAGTGATTTTTTCAGGAATATAAACCCCAGAAAAACGAAGAACACCTGTTTGGAAACAAGGTTACAATGATCTATAAGGTACAGTTAACAGCTTAAGAGGTAAAAAGCAGGTGACAGGTTCGCTTTAAGCCACACAACTATCCAGAGCAGTCACTGAACCAGCAAGGGGTAACACATAGATGCAAGGTCATACAGTCTGACAGATAAAAGCCGTGTGCAAGTTTCTTACCAGTTTCTTTATTAATTTAATACATTTGTCGTCTTGAAGGAAAAAAAAGAATCTACCGTTTTGTGTTTACAGCTCCCATGCAGTCCTGTGTATTCTGATTCTGCAGATGTGTTACTCCCGTTCACCCCCTCTTTATTAGACGTTAGTAATGTCGGAACTAAGACAATAATTTGTGCCCTCATATCTGATTTTATAGTGAACCGCCAGAACCGAACACAGGCCCCCGGGGCTGCCTTGCAAGAACGCCCAGTGGGGGCATATACAATTTATTTTTCTTTCTCAGTCCCTTTTTCTGTCAAAAAGAGAGGCAGCGGAAATATATTAACACATAATTATAGGATCTGACTACACAAGGTTTGTTTGTAGTCTGTAACCATGGAGACACAAAAATCTGCATAAGGAGCTGTATAGAGAACACAGTAGAAGATTTTTAATTACAACTATTTACAAACTTGCTTCCTTTTCCATTTTGAATTTATTGTTGCAATAGTTAAGAAATGAATAATGGAGCTTATTTTGCCGCTCCGCTCGCCGTATACGATGTCGTCCGTGACTCACCGGCGTTAATATCTCAGCCGGACTTTCAGGGAACTATATATAGGAATTTAATCTCAGGCGGCTCTCGGGCGGATGGAGCGTCGGTGCTCTCATGTAAGATTGGTCTCCGGGGCCATAAATCATATCCAGACCATTACTAATACAGGGATGATTGTCCCAGCGCCGCGCCAATAACGCAGGGGGTTTTCTGCCCATTTTCCTCGCTGGCTCGGAGCGCATTTTGGGCCCCAGCGTGAAGATCTGAAGTGATATTTTTAATCATTGGTTTATTGTTCTGCAGAGGATGAGAAATTTACAGTTTTTATTTTATTTTGCGCCTGGGATTGGCTCCGGCGTCCGAACGCTTGTAATGAGTGCCCTGTGGACTAGAAATGGGATTATCTGCAAAATGTGCACAAAAACTGCCGCAAGGGATTCTGGGAAAGTCTGAAAAGGACTAAAGTAGAGTAGAAACCCGGACAGCGCTTCATCTTGATGATAGACTGTGGCCCCCACAGAGCCAGCATTATGGGTCTGTCCTTAGGCTATACCAGCAGTGGCTCAGTCCCAGACAAGCCCTTTAACATTTATTCAGTTTTATATAGTTATATACAGTTTGCGCTGGTGATTTACATTGTGATAGAGGAGCTTCAGCTGGAATCATTTAAAAAAAAATTCCACAAGCAGAATAGTGGGTGCAGCTCTGGAGTATAATACAGGATAAGTAATGTAATGTATGTAGACAGTGACTGCACCAGCAGAATAGTGAGTGCAGCTCTGGAGTATAATACAGGATGTAACTCAGGATCAGTACAGGATAAGTAATGTAATGTATGTACACAGTGACTGCACCAGCAGAATAGTGAGTGCAGCTCTGCAGTATAATACAGGATGTAACTCAGGATCAGTACAGGATAAGTAATGTAATGTATGTACACAGTGACTGCACCAGCAGAATAGTGAGTGCAGCTCTGGAGTATAATACAGGATGTAACTCAGGATCAGTACAGGATAAGTAATGTAATGTATGTACAGAGTGACTGCACCAGCAGAATAGTGAGTGCAGCTCTGGAGTATAATACAGGATGTTACTCAGGATCAGTACAGGATAAGTAATGTAATGTACACAGTGACTGCACCAGCAGAATAGTGAGTGCAGCTCTGGAGTATAATACAGGATGTAACTCAGGATCAGTACAGGATAAGTAATGTATGTACACAGTGACTGCACCAGCAGAATAGTGAGTGCAGCTCTGGAGTATAATACAGGATGTAACTCAGGATCAGTACAGGATAAGTAATGTATGTACACAGTGACTGCACCAGCAGAATAGTGAGTGCAGCTCTGGAGTATAATACAGGATGTAACTCAGGATCAGTACAGGATAAGTAATGTATGTACACAGTGACTGCACCAGCAGAATAGTGAGTGCAGCTCTGGAGTATAATACAGGATGTAATTCAGGATCAGTACAGGATAAGTAATGTATGTACACAGTGACTGCACCAGCAGAATAGTGAGTGCAGCTCTGGAGTATAATACAGGATGTAACTCAGGATCAGTACAGGATAAGTAATGTAATGTATGTACACAGTGACTGCACCAGCAGAATAGCGAGTGCAGCTCTGGAGTATAATACAGGATGTAACTCAGGATCAGTACAGGATAAGTAATGTATGTACACAGTGACTCCACCAGCAGAATAGTGAGTGCAGCTCTGGGGTATAATACAGGATGTAACTCAGAACAGTACAGGATAAGTAATGTATGTACACAGTGACTGCACCAGCAGAATAGTGAGTGCAGCTCTGGAGTATAATACAGGATGTAACTCAGGATCAGTACAGGATAAGTAATGTAATGTATGTACACAGTGACTGCACCAGCAGAATAGTGAGTGCAGCTCTGTAGTATAATACAGGATGTAACTCAGAACAGTACAGGATAAGTAATGTATGTACACAGTAACTCCACCAGCAGAATAGTGAGTGTAAGTACAAAATGGTAAATGAGACAGTCCTGTCGGCCCGTCCCCCTCCCTGTCACGTTCTCTAGCACGGGCGCGAACAAGGAAATGTCGCAGATTGCGGCACAAAATTTAGGCATATTTATGTTTAATAAATGACCCCCTTGATGTATGTGCACATAATGAGTGCTGCTCTGGAGTGTGGTATAGGCTGTATTGTACACTGATTATTAAAGGGGCAAGCACTCAAAGATATTTACCCCAAATTCTTCTTTCTAAGGAATTGTCACATTGGACCTTTGTCACAAGTCCTTTCATTAAATGTACAGCGTATTGCCTGTAGTGGAAACTGTAATACATCATTTCTCCTGCGGTAGCGCTGCAGGCGAATTGAACACATGTTGCTGGACTCTCTTACAGATAACAGGCGATCTCTGAGTATTGTTGATAATCGGGGGCCATTTTATTTGGATTGTCAGAATGGACAGCCCCTTGTAGAATGCCGATCCTGCACATCTGCTGTATACCACAGCTCAGACCCATAGCTTACAGCCCATCAGGCAGCATGCTGTTTGTAGCCGGGGGGTCTCCTTGATCATCGCTGAAATTAATGACGCCATGATATAATAAATATTTTAGTAGATGAGGCCTGGGTGTAATGCTCTGCCCTGTACTCTCTGCGCTGCCGAACGTGAGCAGATAACTGGGTCGATTTGATTGAAGATGATTTAGTAAAGATCGTCTCTCATATTTCTGGAGTTTTATAGAATGATAGAAATGGTTCATGACAGAGATCGGTTCCTCTACGTGGCGTCTATATCTATGTAACCGGCACTCCTGTATTACAGATGCGCGCTGTGCTGTATTCAGTTTACTTGATTCTATTATATTGTTTATGTCCTGCCCTTCTCCTCTCTCTGATCCTTCATCACCTTTTCAGTTCTCTTCTCCGGATCCTGTGTATTCCTTCTCCGTCTTCAGCTCTCACGTATCCCTTCTTTGCCCTTCACCCTGTGACTCCCTTCTTCCTCTTTAAGGGCTCATGCACACAAACGTACTTTCTTTCCGGGTCCGTTCCGTTTCTTTTGCGGACCTTATGCGGTACCATTCATTTCAATAGGACCTAAAAGAAATTACTCTGTGTGCATTCCGTTTCCGTATGTCCGTATTTCCGTTCCGCAAAAAAGTAGAACATGTCCTATTATTGTCTGCATTACGGACATGGATAGGACTGTTCTATTAGGGGCCAGCTGTTCCGTTCCCCAAACTATGGAATGCACACGGAAGTCATCCGTATTTTTTGCGGATCTGTTTGTGTGCATAAGCCTTTATCCTGTGTCCACCTACTTCCTCTTTTTCAAGT
The DNA here is from genome assembly GCA_033119425.1 of Bufotes viridis. NCBI lineage: Eukaryota > Metazoa > Chordata > Amphibia > Anura > Bufonidae > Bufotes > Bufotes viridis. The sequence goes on along the minus strand of CM065591.1, from coordinate 14,698,540 downwards.
GTCTCCGTTCTTCCTCTTTAACCCTGTGACCACCATCTTCCTCTTTAATCCTGTGCCCTCCTTCTCTTTAACCCTGTGACCACCATCTTCCTCTTTAATCCTGTGACCACCTCTGCCTCTTGAAACCAGTGTCCGCCTTCCTCCCGTTTAATCCTGTCTGCCTTCTTCCTCTTGGAACCCTGTGTCCGCCTTCTTTCTCCTTAATCCTGCATCCACCATCTTCCTCTTTAATCCTGGGCCCACCGTCCTCTTCTTTAATTCTGTGTACTCCTTCTTCATTATGGAGAGCACCTAGTGTGCATCAAAAGTATTGTAAGCCATGCAATGCTTTTCTGGGTTCCTGGGAAAAATAAATCCAAATTAGCAAATTTTCTTTTGGAGAGAAAGGAAATAAAAGCTAAGAGTCCTTTCACACTGGTGTTTTTGTTTTCCGGCATAGAGATCCGTCGTCGGGGCTCTATGCCGGAAAAATCCTGTTCAGGATCATCCCCATGCATTCTGAATGGAGAGAAATCTGTTCAGGGTGCATCAAGATGTCTTCAGTTCAGTATGTGAACGTTTTTTGGACGCAGCAAATACCGCAGCATGCTGCGTTTTTTGTTCCGTCCAAAAATCCGGAACACTTGCCTTAATGCCGGATCCAGAATTAATGCCCATTGAAAGGCATTAATCCGGATCCGGCCTTAAGCTAAACGTAGTTTCGGCGCATCGCTGGATCCGACGCTTAGCTTTTTCTCAATGGTTACCATGGCAGCCAGGACGCTAAAGTCCTGGTTGCCATGGTAAAATGTAGTGGGGAGCGGGAGAGCAGTATACTTACCATCCGTGCGGCTCCCGGGGCGCTCCAGAGTGACGTCAGGGCGCCCTACACGCATGGATCACATGATCGCATGGATCACGTGATCCATGGGCATGGGGCGCTCTGACGTCATTCAGGAGCGCCCCGGGAGCCGCACGGACTGTAAGTATACCGCTCCCCCGCTCCTACTATGGCAACCAGGACTTTAATAGCGTCCTGGCTGCCATAGTAACCTGAAAGCATTTCGAAGACTGATCAGGATCCTGATCAGTCTTCTAATGCTTCAGGCGACTTGCGTTCTGACGGATCCGGTGGGACGGAAGTGCCTGCCGGATCCTCAGAACGCAAGTGTGAAAGGACCCTAAGCCTGTCTGATGCCAGCAGAAAAAAGAAATGCTAGTTGGCATATATTTTCCCAGAAACCCAGAGCAGCCTTGCCTGGTCTACAGTACTCCTCATGCATGTTAGGCTCTCTCCATAATGAGAAAGAGTATCACCAGACAGCACATATATATTTTCTAATAACCCAGAGTAGCATACTAGCCACCAGAGAGTGTTATATACCAATTTTCAGGGCAATTGGAGCACATTTGATTAAGACCCAAATAGGGTTGGGAAGTATACCATACCGGTATCTACGCTATACTGTGGTATTAAGAAATGGCGATGTCATTGTTTCTTAATTTAGTGACATCATTAAAGCGATCGTACTTGACAATGCTGACCGCTTCTAAAATGGAAGCTGTGTATATCAGTCCTGAGTTCATATTTTGTCCTTTGCTGGCCATCTCATGCTGCTTCTTTACACCGGAAGTTTCTGTCCTCTGCCCTTCCGAACACTGTCCGTACGGTGCAGACAGCTTGCCTTACGTCAGTAGCCGGGTCTGGGAAGTGTCCTGCCCTCACAGCATGTTGCCCTATTTAACAAGCTGTTGGACCAGTTCAAGGCTTTATTTTGGAAGGAAGAGATGGAGCTCACCCTGGTGGGGCTACAGTACTCTGGGAATGTATGGGGCCTGGTCAGGGAGAAGAGGTCTTCACATCCTCACAGACAATGTGGATCTCTATGGAATATGGAGTGAAGGTGGTTTACCTTGGATTGTACAGTCCACACATTTATCTAATATATAAACTGATTGTATGTATGTATGTCCGCTAAAGGAATCACATTTACAATCACGAAATTTAGCACATAGGTACATCAGGTGTTCAGGAAGGTTTTAGACCTGGTCTCAGCTCTCTAGCACGTACCGTTCCTGAGATATTCCCAAAAAATGCAAATATGGCAAAATCACATGACCGACATTAGCCAATACAAGCCTGCAGGTCTTTCTCCTCATATCCTAACTGCCATACACATGGTCACATGACCCTTATCAGCCAATAGAAGCTCGCAGGCCCCTAGTCTCCACATACACACAGTTTTACACCAGGTTTCCATAACAGCCCAACCATTTTTCTTTATCGCTTTAGGTCCGCTTTAAAGGGACGAGCAGGGCGCTGTGGATGACACTGTTAGGGGAGCGGAGTGCTGTGGAGGTCATAGTTAAGGGGGCAGGCAGCTGTGGAGGTCAGAGTTAATGGGACGGTCCGCTATGGAGGTCAGTGTTAAGGGGTAGATTACTGTAGAGGCCACTGTTAAGGGGGCCGGGTGTTGTGGAAACCACTGTTAAGGAGATGGGGTACTGTGGAGGTCACTAATAAAGGAGCAGCCGCTCCTGGATATATGATAAAAATCACCCTACACTTCAGGGCAGGTAAGAAAACACGCTCATGGACAAGGATACAGTCCAACTATTATTGAGTATGAAACATCCACCGATAAAGATAGATACTCAAGTATAAAGAGAACCCAAATATGGACACAGTCCGGAGCAAAAAATGGTAATGATGAGATTGGGGCCAGGAAAATTTATGAAAGTAACAGGGTAAACTGAAAAGAAACTTTCCTTGTACTACCCCTCACTAGGCCTTAGCCCAGGGACAACTCCTGATGGTGGTATTTCCCTGTCCTCGTGCCTATTCTGTCTCAACCTAGTCAGCCCTATCAAAAGAAAACATAGGGAAATAAACTAAAATAGACAGTGGAGAAAAGTACCCCTTGATGACACCAGTTTTATAATAACAACCCGACGCGTTTCCCCCTACACGGGTTCCTCAGGGGATCAATATGGGCTGAATACATATAAAAAGATTGCTGATAACATACATTATCCAGGGAATAACGGTTGATAACATTCCAAATTAACAGCAAATTAATGGCAAACCTTATGATGGAAGCTGAATACATCATTAGGGAGCGAGTACATCAAATGTTCCCCTTATTTGAAGGGAAGAAGATACCACAGAGGATGTGCCCCTTAACGGTCTGACTGCCTCCTAAGGGGGAGGCCCCTGTGGAGGTCACTGTCAAGGGGGTGAGGTGCTGTGGAACTCACTATTAAAGGTGCAGGCTGCTGTGAAGGTCAAAGTTAAGGGGTTGGGCTGCTGTGGAGGTCCCATTTTAAGGAAGCGAAGCCGGGTCCTTCTGCTATTTAATTATATATTTCCAAAGGGCCTCTGACAAATCAGACCTGAAATCTGGTTGCTGTGGGAAACTTCATCTCTTTTCTTCTACGTCAGTTTTGATTAAAGGGGTATTCCCAGTAGGGCATTTATGGCATATCGATAGATGTGGGCCCTCTGCACTCCTATCTACAGAAGAGGGCCCCAAAGTGAATGGAGAGAAACTCATGCATAATCTCTCCTTGTGGCCCCATACAGTATAATTTCTCCTTGTTCCCAAGTGTTTTTTCTTCTAAGTGGGTATATATCGCGATACATTTCTTAAGATCCTGGGAATATTTTTGATATCGCCCAACCCTAGACCCAAACAAAATTTTTGGAAATTTGCTCATCTCTAATCTGCATTTTAGGCAAAATGGCCGGAGAATCCTTCTAACAACTCATTTACGTCTTAATAAAACCCTATTTCTCTGCGGTGCTGATCCAGTCCTAGCAGGCGCTGTGCCGGTCTGAGATCCCCATTGCTGATGATGATGCCCTTTAAACCCTGTGTCTTGGTTTTGCTGCTTCCGATCCTTTGTCTTCCTTCCCTCTTCTCGTGTTTATTGCGTCTTATTTTTATGAACCTATTAACCATGAAATTAAAGATGCCTTTAGGGACTCGTGACTCAGACTTGTAATCACAGATCTTTACCTTGGGTTTTATGAAACTTAGGTTTAAGAAAAGTAAACCGATGAATTGTGTTACTGGACTAACGGCGTTTATGGCTTTGTAATGGGCTCTGCGCAAAATATATCATCAAGGAAAAATCGCTGTAAATGATATAATTCTTAGGGCTCATGCACACAAAACTATTTTTTTTTCTCTGTCCGGCCCCTCTGTGGAACAATTCACCTCAATGGGGGCGCAAAAAAAATGGAATTCTGTATTTTTTGGCGGCCCCATTGAAATGAATGGTTCCACATAGGGGCCACAAAAAGTGTGCATTCCGTGTCCACATGGCCGTTCTGTAAAAAAATGTATTACGGACAAGGATAGGACTGTTCTATTAGAGGCTAGGCCCTCCGTTCCGCAAAATGCGGAATACACACTGCCGGTTATCCGTGTTTTGCGGGTACTGCAATATGTAGACCGCAAAACAGTCACAAGGTCCAGATAGGTTGCTACCAGCTGGGTGTGTGTCCCTGCACAGTCTGACACTGGCAGCAGTGATTGGATATTGTAAGACTCTGAAGGGACACCCCCCCCCCCCAATTTAGTAACACCCAGTTAAACTTTATTGCGGAGTTCTCACAATTAATTCATAAACATCTAGTAGGCATAATGGAGGAATGGTACGACATGGAGACATAAGACTAGATGCTCCAGAATTGTTATTACATGGGGAAAGCAAATGGTTACGAAGACATGTAAGGAAATGATGCAGGCTCTCTTTAGGTGTTAACCAGGGTTACCAATCATCCAGAAAATCTTGGACAGTATCGGGGAGGTCCTAGTTCTCCTTGTGCAGAGAAGTCTTACATCCAGTACTCCTTGGGGGAAAAAACTATGCAAATTAGGTCTCATCGAGAAGGAAGTAAAGTGTAGACATTATGTATAATGGGGGCACTTTGCAGCAGCCATAATGCGGAACCGCAATTTATAGCAACAGATTTCTCTTCATGTATAAGATTTATTTATCTCATGACCTTGATTGGTCCCACTTGTAGGGTCCCATGATCCCAATTGGGTTTTACTGGAGAGGTTACTGGTTTGCTCTCCAGTAATCGGGTTCCAGGAAATTCACCAACACTCTTTAAAAGGCTCTTCCAGGGTGGACCCAGTATTCCTTCAGAAATCTTTTTAGGACAGTCAGAATTCATTGATGATCCAGTATAACATGTATTTATCTAGAGGGGAGTGGTGGGCAGCCAATGGTACAGAAAGGTCTTCTCCTATGTGTTGGGATCTCATCTTCAGAAATGTTTGATATAGATGTGTTTCATCATCAGAAGTCATTGATGACCCAGTATAACATGTATTTATCTAAAGAGGGGCAGTGGGCAGCCAATGGTGAAGGAAAGGTCTTCTCCTCTTCTTCGCTTGGATCTCATCTTCAGGAAAGTTTGACATACAGTAGATGGGTTTCACGCTCCGAAGTTATTGTTGACCCATTATAACATATATTTATCTAAAGAGGAGCAGTGGGCAGCCGGTGGTCGAGAAAGGTCTTGCCCTTTGTGGTGGGTTCTCATCTCCTGGAAAGTTTGACATAGACGGATTTCACTATAAGAAGTTATTTGTGAGCCAGTATAACTTGTATTGATCTAAAGAGGAGCAGTGGGCAGCCAATGGTTGAGAAAGGTCTTCTCCTGTGTGGTGGGATCTCATCTTAAGTAGAGTTTGATGTAGATGGATTTTACCATCAGAAGTCAATGATGACCCAGAATAACATGTATTTATCTAAAGAGGAGCAGATGGCATCCAATGGTCAAGGAAAGGTCTTCTCTTATGTGGTGGGATCTCATCTTAAGTAAAGTCTGATGTAGATGGATTTCACCATCAGAAGTCAATGATGACCCAGAATAACATGTATTTATCTAAAGAGGAGCAGATGGCATCCAATGGTCAAGGAAAGGTCTCCTCCTATGTGGTGAGATCTCATCTTCGGGAAAGTCTGATATAGATGGGTTTCACCATCAGACGGCATTTGTGACCCATGATAACATATATTTATTTAAAGAGGAGCGGTGGGCAACCAGTTGTTGAGAAAGGTCTCCTCCTATGTGGTGAGAGCTCATGTTCAAGAATGTTTGACATCTGACTGGTGTTACTGGCTCCTGACCAGTTGTGCCCCAGAAATGTCTTCCTCCACCATGCTTTTCTTCTCACTTCTGCCCATTCTCTTCTAGGGATGATTTTCGAGAACTGATTCTAATTTCTGTCTTTTCTTTCCTCTTTCTCTCTTCCAGGCAAGACAGGGGTGCTTGCTGATCTGTTGCCCAGTTTTGAAGTAGAAATTATGCCAGGTACCCAGTGTCATCTTCTAAGTGTTTCTACAGATCTGTTATTCATCCATCTGTCTCTTCCATCTGTCTCCACTCTCCTCCAGGTCAGGTTTTCCTAATAGGACAAGCTCTGTATTACTCCGTTCATGTCTGAGGAAGGTCGATAAATTGTTACTGGGCTGATTCTGTACCATTTTGGCTAGGATTAATATATTCATGATCCTGGGCAGACACAGACAACAGAGGGCCCCATGTAAGAGCACCTGGGGCCCCTGTAGTCTACCAGAGCTGCCAATGAAGAGGGAGGTTCCTCTCATAGAGCTCCCTAGGAGGTGTCTCTACCGGAGGGGGGTTAGTACATTTTAGCCTTTTTGTGTCTCTCTGCTTCTTTGTAGAGAAATGTTAATGAGCTGTGAGACACATACATGCACGCACACACATACACGCACATACATGCACACACATACATGCACACACAGATATATATGTACATACACAGAGGCACACCGATATATAGACAAACATACCCATAGATATACATGTACAGACATAAGTATATGCAGATAATTGCATGCATGTTTTCAATATTCACACATATATGTAGTGTAAATACATGCATACATACCTGTATACTCGACCGTGTCTGCCCCAATACAGATAGGCACATTCATACGGACAGACAGACCTTATATACACATTCCCATACATCTATATATACAGTGTCACACGGACTATTTCATACATGGATACATACATACAGATACATTCATACATGTATACATACACAAATGTTCCTAAACAGATCAAGCTACTTAATAAAGGGGTTATCCAGGACAGGTCATCATTATCACATCGGTGGGGGTCCCCCACCCATCAGCTGTTTCAGGGCGCCACCGGGCTCACCAGAGATCTGATGAAGGCGGCAGCTCACCAAGCACAGCACCGCACATTGTATAGTGGCTGTGCTTGGTACTGCAGCTCAGCCCCATTCACTAGATCCGAAGTCGCTTCTCTCAAAACTTTGGTTCAATGCCCTGTGGAGATCCGTCTCCGTACAGCGTTAAAATGTACGGCCTCTGATGGGGCGAAGTGAGTTATTTCCGAAATTTTACGGTATATGATTTTTAAACTGAACAAAAATAAAACTGTTTAAAACTTGGATCCAAACTGGGCTTCGGTTCCGAAGTACCAGTCAAAACCAAAGCCGAGTTTGGATCCAAGTTTTAAAATGGTTTTTCAGTTTAAAGGCTATGTACACCTTCGGGGGCAAGTTTTTTCATTATCGCATTGTATTCATTATGAGCTATTCTGTCTTTTCCGTCATCTGGGGAGCAGACAGACTCTTTATCTCTGATCTCTGACATTATAAACACTCATTATAGCTCAGCTCTGATAATAATGTGCCTTAAATTAGTGTTTATGACCTCTCAGTAAATTAGAGATAAAAAAGTGAAAATACCAGTCACACAGCTAGAAAAACAGTTAACCCTTTGTGACAGAATGGCTCAATATTTTTAACCGCTACAGGACCGCCTAACGCAGGGATGCGTCCTGCGGGCGGCCCTGTAGCTCTGTTCCGACGCATCGGCGCGTCATCTCGCGAGAGGCGAGATTTCCTGTGAACGCGCGCGCGTTCACAGGGAAGCGCGGCACAGCAGTTCGGCTACAGCCTGCCAGCGATGATCCATCGCTGGCAGGCTGTAGATGCGAATAAAATCGGATCAAACTGCTATATCAGACGCTGTTTTATGAACAGCGTCTGATATAGCTGCTACCTGGTCCTCTGGTGGTCCCATTTACTGGGATCGACCACCAGAGGACCAGGTAACACAGTAAAGTTGCACCAAACACTACACTAACCCCCCACCGCCCCTCACCTATTAACCCCTTGATCACCCCATCTAGACCCCCTGATCACCCCCTGTCATTGATCACACCCCTTGTAAGGCTCCATTCAGACGTCCATATGTGTTTTGCGGATCCGTGGATTCACGGATCCGTGGATTCACGGATCCGCGGATCCGATCCGCGGATCCGATCCGCAGATCCTCAAAACACGGACACCGGCAATGTGCTTTCCGCATTTTGCAGATCCGCACATTGCCAGAACTATATAGAAAATGCTTTTTCTTGTACGCAATTGCGGACAAGAAAAGGACATGTTCTATATTTTTGCAGAACGGAAGTGCAGACCCGGAAGCGCGGATCCGTAATTCCGGATCCGAGCGGGACAAAGTCTGTCCCCATAGAAATGAATGGGTCCGCAATTCCGTTCCGCAAACAGAATTTTGGACGTGTGAATGGAGCATAAGGGTCCCGTTATCACCGCCAGTTAGTTAGCTACTTGTTAGGTAGCTAGCGCCCAGCCCACCGCACCGCAGTCACTGATTTTGGCAGAGATTTTTTCATCCACATTGACCGATGCGAATGAAAAAATCTGTGCCGTTCATTTTTTTTTTTTCAGCGCAGAGGCTGAACGGAAAAAAAAAATCTCATTACCCGTATTCTCAATATACGGAGAATCGCAGAAACTCCTAATGCTGGCCATACGTGTAATGACTGCGGAGACCCTCAAATGCCAGGGCAGTACAAACACCTCACATGTGACCCCATTTTAGAAAGAAGACACCCCAAGGTATTCCGTGAGGGGCATGGTGAGTTCATGCAAAATTTTATTTTTTGTCACAAGTTAGTGGAATATGAGACTGTAAAAAAAAAAAAACAATTTCCGCTAACTTGTGCCAAATTTTTTTTCTGTGAACTCGCCATACCCCTCACAGAATACCTTGGGGTGTCTTCTTTCCACAATGGGGTCACATGTGGGGTATTTATACTGACCTGGCATTTTAGGGGTCCTAAAGCGTGAGAATCCAAATGCGTAAAAATGGCCTGTGAAATCCTGAAGGTACTCATTGGTTTTAGGGCCCTTTGCGCATCTTGGCTGCAAAAGTGTCACACATGTGGTATCGCCGTACTCAGGAGAAGTAGGCAATGTGTTTGGGGTGTATTTACATATACCCATGCTGGTGTGAGAAATATCGCTGTAAACGACAACTTTTTAAATTTTTTATTCAAAGTTGTCAATTTACAGAGATATTTCTCTCACCCAGCATGGGTATATGTAAAAATACACCCCAAAACACATTGCGCTACTTCTCCTGAGTACGGCGATACCACATGAGTGACACTTTTTGCAGCCAAGATGCGCAAAGGGGCCCAAATTCCAACGAGTACCTTTAGGAGGGCATTTTACGCATTTTCTTCTCACGCTTTAGGGCCCCTAAATGCCAGGGCAGTATAAATACCCCACATGTGACCCCATTTTGGAAAGAAGACACCCCAAGGTATTCGCTGAGGGGCATAATGAGTCCATGAAAATTAAACTTTTGTCAAAAGTTAGCGGAAAGGGAGACTTTGTGAGAAAAACAATAAAAATCAATTTCCACTAACTTGTGCCAAAAAAATCTTCTATGAACTCGCCATGCCCTCATGGAATACCTTGGGGTGTCTTCTTTCCAAAATGGGGTCACATGTGGGGTATTTATACTGCCCTGGCATTTTAGGGGCCCTAAAGCGTGAGAAGAAAATGCGTAAAAATGCCCTCCTAAAGGTACTCATTGAATTAGGCCCCTTTGCGATTTGGCTGCAAAAGTGTCACACATGTGGTATCGCCGAACTCAGGAGAAGTAGGACAATGAGTTTTGGGGTGTATTTTTACATATACCCATGCTGGGTGAGAGAAATATCTCTGTAAATTGACAACTTTGAATAAAAATTTTTAAAAAGTTGTCGTTTACAGCGATATTTCTCACACGCAGCATGGGAATATATAAAAATACACCCCAAAACACATTGCCCTACTTCTCCTGAGTACGGCGATACCACATGAGTGACACTTTTTTGCAGCCTGGGTGCGCAAAGGGGCCCTAAAACCAATGAGTACCTTTAGGATTTCACAGGCCATTTTTATGCATTTGGATTCTCACACTTTAGGGGCCCCTAAAATGCCAGGTGAGTATAAATACCCCACATGTGACCCCATTTTGGAAAGAAGACACCCCTAGGTATTCTGTGAGGGGCATGGTGAGTCCACAGAATTTTTATTTTTTGGCACAAGTTAGCGGAAATTGTTTTTTTTTTTTTTTTTTTTTACAAAGTCTCATATTCCACTAACTTGTGACAAAAATAAAATTTTACATGAACTCACCATACCCCTCACAAAATACCTTGGGGTGTCTTCTTTCCAAAATGGGGTCACATGTGGGGTATTTATACTGTCCTGGCATTTTAGGGGCCCCTAAAGCGTGAGAAGAAGTCTGGAATCCAAATGCGTAAAAATGCCCTGTGAAATTCTAAAGGTACTCATTAGTTTAGGGCCTTTGCACTCAAGCTGCAAAAGTGGCACACATGGGTATCGCCGTATTCAGGAGAAGTAGGGCAATGTGTTTGGGGTGTATTTTTATATATACCCATTACTTTGTGTGAAAAATATCTCTGTAAACGACAACTTTTAAAAATTTTTATACAAAGTTGACAATTTACAGAGATATTTCTCTCACTCCAACATGGGTGTATGTAAAAATACACCCCAAAACACATTGCCCTACTTCTCCTGAGTACGGCGATACCACATGAGTGACACTTTTTGCAGCCTGGGTGCGCAAAGGGGCCCAAATTCCAACGAGTACCTTTAGGTTTTACATGGCGGCTCACAATTTAGCCCCGCCCAAAATGCCAGAACAGTAAACACACCCCACAAATGACCCCATTTCGGAAAGTAGACACCCCAAGGTATTCACTGAGGGGCATAGTGAGTCCGTCTGAGATTTTTTTTTTTTGCCAGAAGTTATCAGAAATTGAAACTTTTTTTTTTTTTTTTCTCAGAAAGTGTCATTTTCCGCTAACTTGTGAAAAAAATGAAATGATACATGAACTCACCAAGCCCCTCCGCGAATACTTTGGGGTGTCTTCTTTCTAAAATGGTGTGATTTTGGGGGTATTTATACTATCCTGACATTCTAGCACCTGAAGAAACATGACAGGCGCTCAGAAAGTCAGAGCTGCTTCAAAATGCCGAAATTCACTTTTTTGCACCATAGTTTGTAAACGCTATAACTTTTACCCAAACCAATAAATATACACTTATTGGATTTTTTTATCAAAGACATGTAGAACAATAAATTTAGAGAAAAATTTATATAGAAATGTAGTTTTTTTGAAAAATTTTACAACAGAAAGTGAAAATGTCATTTTTTTGCAAAAATTTCGGTCATTTTTGATTAATAGCAAAAAAGTAAAAATGTCAGCAGCAATGAAATACCACCAAATGAAAGCTCTATTAGTGAGAAGAAAAGGAGGTAAAATTCATTTGGGTGGTAAGTTGTATGACGGAGCAATAAACGGTGAAAGTAGTGTAGTGCGGAATTGTAAAAAGTGGCCTGGTCATTAAGGGTGTTTAAGCTAGGGGGGCTGAGGGGGTTAATAACGGCCAATTGAAAAAATGATTTTTAGCCAGAAATGAGTAACCTGCAATCATAAAAAAAAATTGCCTCCGAAGGTGTACATAGCCTTTAAAAATCAAATACCGAAATTTTTCACCAAAGTCTCGCAAAACTTCACTTCGCCTCTTTGGAGGCCTAACATTTTAATGTTGTACGGCGGTCTCCGTACAGAATTAAACCAAAGTTTTGGGCGAGACGACTTCGGATCTAGGATCTGAAGTTCGCTTCGCTCATCACAACCATTCACTTTAATGGGGCTGAACTGCAGGTAGGAAGAGGCCGCCCATGGAGCACTCCGCCTCTTGTGTAGGACCCCCGCTGATCTGATATTGATGACTCATCCTGAGGATAATCCCTTTAAGGCCTGTCAGCTACTTTGGTTGAATATAATTAAAGCCAATTTAAACGCCCAAAAATGACATTTGTTAGTCATTTTAAACCAATGGGCCTCAAAGTACAGTGTTCCCTTCTCCCTTCTCCTGTAGCTTCACTGAGTCAGACGCCCAGCGCAGGGAGAGCACAGGCAGTTGCCTGTTTTGCGCTTGCATGCGATTTCATAGAGCGACAAGGTCACCAGGCGAATGGAGTTTAAAGCGAACCTGTCACCTGGAATTCACATTATAAACCAATAAAAGTACCTTATAGCTGATGACCAGTGTGTTGTCCTCATGTTTTTTTCCGCTTTTCTGCACCTATAATTCATGAAAAAAACGTCTTTTAAACTGCTCTATTTCTACAGACAAAGTCATGATAGAAGTCAAGGAGGCAGACACTCCTTGACTCCAGGATGTGCCTCCCCGCCCTAACCCCGCTCTCAGCAGTTTAATTGACACTCGGCTCCCTGGCCGGGACCGCGCTGTACAGGCGGCGCATGTGCCGTCGCCCTCCTTGCAGCGCGGAGTCAAGCGCGATCCTTTCGCTTATGGACGCATGGAGCCTGAGGATCCGGGCGCGCGCGCGCGAGCGACAGAAGACTGGCCGGCGTCGGGGGACGGCGCATGCGCGAATAAGCGAAAGGATCGCGCTGCAAAGGAGGGTGACGGCGCGTGCGCCGCCTGTACAAGCGCGGTCCCGGCCAGGGAGCCGAGTGTCAATTAAACTGCTGAGAGGCGGGGTTAGGGCGGGGGAGGCACATCCTGGAGTCAAGGAGTGTCTGCCTCCTTGACTTCTATCATGACTTTGTCTGTAGAAAAAGAGCAGTTTAAAAGAAGTTTTTTTCATGAATTATAGGTGCAGAAAAGCGGAAAAAAACATGAGGACAACACACTGGTCATCAGCTATAAGGTACTTTTATTGGTTTATAATGTGAATTCCAGGTGACAGGTTCGCTTTAAAGATGATGGTGACATCGCAGAGGAGAGAGGCAGACTGGAGAGTGGAAGGGTAGGAACTGGGCACAAGTTAAGTGGCAGGCTTGGAGTCTTGGAACAGTAAGGCCCCTTTCAGACGAGCGAGTGTCACGCAGAGTTTGTATGCAGCAGCTCCCGTCCTGACCTCCCAGCACTGTCAGGGTCACATAGCATTATATTGATTTGATTTATGATGCTATGTAACCCTTACAGTTCTGGAATGTATTGGATAACAGTGACATTATGCTGTCACTGTTATCCAATATATTACAGAACTGTAAGGGTTACATAACATCATAAATCAATATAATGCTATGTGACCACAGCAGTTCTGGGAGGTCAGGACGGGAGCTGCTGCATACAAACTCTGCGTGACACTCGCTCGTCTGAAAGGGGCCTAAATCACGCCCCACTGAGCACTTTGAATCTGATTGGCATAATTCGCAAAATAACCCCCCCCCCCAAACAAAAAAAACATACATTTTTGCACATGTGGGACTTCATGTACATTTCTCGGGGGCCTCTCGTCTATTTTTTGTTCTTAGCTGCTCACTCGTGGACTGACAGAACAATATACTGTACCTACATTGTATGTCCACCCCCGCGCACCCTCAGGCTCTTGTGACAACACAACCATTGCATCGCAGCTGTCTTATTTGATGTATTTTGTACCAGTCGGCTCAGCGAGTTCATAGCGTGGTCTCTTCTGGCTAATTCCAGGTGTAGGAACACTACAGAGGCAGAGGACCCACTTACCCACAGGTGGTATGTCCTCCCTTAGTTATGATAGGTTGTACAAGATCAGAAAAACTTCCAGAAACAGCGCCACACGTGTGCACAGGCCGTCTTCCAGTACTGCAGCTTAGCGATGTTCAGTAGAACAGCAGTACAGACACAGCCTGCGAAGCGGAGTGCTGCTGTTTCTGAGAGAACTGAACCCGGTCATCGGAGCTACATGAACGGGCGCCAATGCTGCCTACTTACAAAGTAGCCACGCCCCGGGAACATCCTCAGCCAGTCTGGTACTGCCCACTTATGGGCAGGGTTTGCATAAGCCCAATTCAGTTTCGAATTTTTAATCGAGTGTCTCGGAAAATCAGGGACAGTCCCTGTAAATTCGGGTCAGGTGGTAGCAATTTTATTCATTTTACAAAACGCTTTTTTTTATTTTTTAAATTTAGTAGAATAAGGCTAGACGAAATCCCTGCGGACTTATAAAAGCGATCTGAAGACATTCATTTGATGTTTTTAGACATGTTTCAGAAGGGAAACCTCCCACCATCCGTGCAGGATGCCTCAAAACGGAGGAACGATCCCTTACTTACTAGGGATGAACAAATCCATCCATAAGAATCAATTCGCACATCTGTGAGGGAGCATCCCCACCGCTGGAGACGCCCCGCAGCCGCTAGAGGACAGAGCTGGATATCTCGTGCTTCCGTGACATTCTCACGCCTGTGCTGCAGCGAGTAGTGGCGCATGCGCCAAAGCTCTGCCCTCGACTCCTCAGCAACGAGTTCACCTGCACCGCTAAACAAAGTTTAGCAATGCATGCACAGAGAGTGCCTTGTAATGATGGCAGAGACTCTGCAAACGCTCCCCTGCTCACAATAATGGTGCCTGCGCAGGATTGCCACGGCTGCACAAGGTGTCCGGTCCTGTCAATCAATCGGCAGGATGGAGATTTTGTCTGCCCCATAGAAATGAATGGAGGGCAGCCGCGCATGCACGGTGCGCCCTCCTGGACTTTGCCAGCTGTGTTTACGAAGAAGGTGCCGCACCTATCGGACAATAGGGGCATATCCTAGCGATATGCCCCCATTGTCTCAGATGGCAATACCCCCTTATACTTGTGCAGCGCTAGAATATCCGTGACCTATCCTCGGAGAAATAAAAAGTTATGGCTCTTGGAAGGTGGGGATAAAACAACAGCAGCGGAAAAAGAAAAACAGGCAGCGGTGCCAAAGGGTTAAAGCTCTACACGTTATTGATTTCACAGCCGCTTAACAGCAGCATGTGGTCTTCAGTCACGGCTCCCATCCATATTACTGCACATACATCAGGTCTCTCGCTTTCACTGTGATTAGAGAATGATGATGTAGATCTCCTAATTAGACTCGCTGGATGATGCGCCCGGGGATCAAAGTCGGGGTGACGGCTTCAGGAAGTTGCAGAGTCTGAGGTGTACCCCCATTGTTTATTTTCATGGGGGGAGACTTGAGTAATTAGTTTTAAGGATAATCACCTCCAGATTACAGGTATCAGGCGGAGTCAGTAACAGGCATCAGGGTGAGGGATCGGTAGCAGACTACACGAGTAAGGAAATTAAAGGCAAAGGTCGGTACATGAGTAGTCGGAGGAGCAAGATCATGGTCTAGGGCTGACCATGCAAGGAAATTAGGAAATTCTGGACCAGGTCTTGTTTAAAGGTCCCAACAGGTAGATGGAGCATCATCGCACTTCACGCTGAAGTATTAAAATTCTTACATGGACCTCCTTTAAACGGGGGGTCTGACTATACACCCTAATAGAGCGTATGGAATTCCCATAAGCCAGATAATTTTTATAGGAGGCCTGTAGTAATACTGTTCTCCTGTAGTGGCCACTGCAGAACGACAGTATCACAGTTCACAGGGCGGTTCCAGGAGCCAGATTTGTGGCGATCACCTGATCGCTGGGACAGTTGTATTTTTAGAGAAGGGGTCGTGTTGATTAGATTAGTTATTTTGGGATGTATGGGTTTAAAAAATAACATTTTCTAACGGTTTGGGGCATGAAAACCTGTCTTCATCACGTGATTGCATTTTGTGCGTGCGTCGGGAAAACTTCTGCCACGCCTAAATGTAGCCCCTTCTGCTCATAAAAATGTTTACAGTGCGGTATATTATTTATACCTTGCAGCTAATGGAGGTCTATATGAGAGGTATACATCAGGGTAGTACTCCCTTGATATGACTCTTTAAAGGCTATGTACACCTTCAGAGGCATTTTTTGTTTATGATTGCATTTTACAAATTTTTAGCTAAAAATCATATTTCCAATTGATCTGTATTATAAATAATGAGCCATTTTGTGACGAAGGCTTAACCATTTTTCTAGCTGTGTGACTGTTTTTTTCTCTTTCACTTTGAGCCGTTATCTAATAACCCTCGTCTCTAAACTACTAAGAAGTCACATAAGATAAGAACTGAACTATAATGAGTGTTTATAATGTCAGAGAGCAGAGATAAGGAGCCCATCAGTTCCTGGTCTGACGGAAAAGACAGAAAATCCACAGGCTGCTACTAGAGCATCTCAGCTCTGTACAGAAAAAAGGGTTCCATATTTTTGAGCTCAAAATGATTACAATACAATAATAAAAAAACTGCCCCCAAAAATGTACGTAGCCTTTAAGCCCCTGATGCCCATGCAGCTTGTCAGGCTGACAGCACCATTATCAGAGAAATGTCTTGTAATGAACAAAGCAGATTTTCAAGCTCTGTATTTAAACCGATTATGTTGCTACTCAGTGACTGCAAGCAGAGATCTTGAAAACAGTGGCATGGATACAGAAAGTAGATTGTATAAATTGTATCTCATTATTGAGTGGATAACCTTGATATGCAGAATGCCTGTCTATCAGGCTTGTTTTCCTGCAGTGCAAGATTCTGGTTGGTCAGAAAGGTTGGTCTGTCTAGTCATCTGCGGTCCGAACGATTTCCGACTTTCAGTCCCGTAAACGGCGGTTAGAGGTCCTCGCTCACGGTTTAGTGTTCTGATCATCTTTCTGGTTCATTATTTCATTAAATATTAAGAGGTGGATAATTGATTGTGAGTGAGTCACGCGCGGAGTCAGCATTTCCTCTCGTCTCTTGCCCAGATTTATGAAAATCCCCACAAATCTTTACAACAAAACAGCAACATGTGGATTTGCCCTTAGGTTACTTCTGCTTGTACTGTTTTAGTGCCTTTTGTTGGTGTGTATTTCGTAATTTTGGATAAGATTTGTGCCAAACCTGCAGTTAACGTCAAGATTTGCTCATCTCTGCTTTACTTGGCGTCTACCGATCTTGATTGATCTCATGTCTCATACTCTAGTTATAGCCGAAGCTGCATTCTAAATTCTGAAGCAGGCAGTCATGTATCACCGCCCCTCTGTCAGACATAGGACGTAACGGTTTAGCGCTGGGTCATTTATCTGAGCTCCCACAATCCGCTCTCATAGCAGCAACATTGCTGAGTACTAAATGTAGCTTCGTATGTAAATAGAGTAGAATATATTTCAAGATCGGTGAAAGTATATAAGAAAAGCAAACTGGTCATAAAGATTCTAAAGATTGTATACATATGTCCTTGGTGGGAAGGTCAAGTGCATGGTGAATGTCCCCTTTAAATACGCACCATGGCCACCGGAGGGATTGACCCTTTCTGCTCTGGCTGAAGGAAATGTAAAGCAAATATTTGATCTCCAAATGTTATTCTCCAGAAATCAGATTTATTTCATCAATTCCCTGAAAGCCATCCGCACAGAGTCATGTAGAGAGCTGACTGGTGAATAATGCATGCTATGGATTGTTACACTTCATCATTCATGCCGGCAATCAAATATTCATTAAAGGAACAGACACACCGGTGGAGGCAGGGAGAATCATTAGAAAGAGGCTGGAGGGTGCGCAAAAATATTCTGACCTAAAAATGAACAAAAGTGGATGCAGATAGCTCTGTCCAGTATATGAGGGAGCCATGGGCATAGCTATAGAGGGCGCAGAGGTAGCAGTCGCTACCAGGCCCAGGAGCCTGAGGGGGCCCAAAGACCCTTGTGCCGCATAAGAAGACACACAAGGTGAACTCTTGCACCAGGGCCCATGGGCCATTAGCTACGCCCATGGAGGGAGCACTGAGCAGCCAGGGAACCTGTGGTCCGCCCACTCCCTTACCCTCCACTGTTACTCCCATTCCTCTTACTTGGGGTCCTTTGCCTAATGTTGTTACTGAGGGTCTTGGGTCTATTGCTGCTAATAGGGGCCCTGTGCCTGTTCCTGAGGATCTTGTGCCTGTTGCTGAGGCCCTTTGGCTTTCGTTAGTACTGGGGGTTCTTTGCCTGTTGCTGATACTGAGGGTCTTGAACATGTTGCTGCTTATGGGGGTCCTGTGCCTGTTCCTGATGATCTTGTGCCTGTTGCTGAAGCCCTTTGGCTTTTGTTAATACTGGGGGTCCTGTTTCTGTTACTGAGGGTCTTGTGCCTGTAGTTGTTACTGAGGCCCTTTGGCTTTCATTAATACTAGGGGTCCTTTGCCTGTTGCCGATACTGAGAGTTTTGTGCCTGTTGCTGTTAGTCCTGTGCCTGTTGTGGTTATTGGCAGCCCTGTGTATGTTGCTTTTACTGTAGGTTTTGTGATTGCTGCTGTTACTGAGGCCCTTGGCTTTCGTTAGTACTTGGGGTCCTTTACCTGTTGCTTTTACTGAGGGTCTTGTGCCTGTTGCTGTTACTGAGGTCCTTTGGGGTTTGTAAGTACTCTGGGCCCTGCTGCTGTTACTGAAGGTCTTGTGCTTGTTGCTGTTACTGAGTCACTTCGGCTTTTGTTAGTACTGGGGGTCCTTTGCCTGTTGCTGGCAGTCCTGTGCCTGTTGCTGTTATTGGCAGCCTAGTGCTTGTTGCTGTTACTGAGGGTCTTGTACCTGTTGCTGTTACTGAGTCCCTTTTGGCTTTCGTTAGTACTGGGGGTCCATTGCCTGTTGCTGTTACTGAGGCCCTTTGGCTTTCGTTAGTACTGGGGGTCCTTTGCCTGTTGCTGGCAGTCCTGTTCCTGTTGCTTTTATTGGCAGCCCTGTGCTTGTTGCTGTTACTGAGGGTCTTGTGCCTGTTGCTGTTACTGAGGCCCTTTGGCTTTTGTTAGTACTGGGGGTCCTTGGCCTGTTGCTGATACTGATAGTTGTGTGCTTGTTGCTGGCAGTCCTTTGCCTGTTGCTGTTATTGGCAGCCCTGTGCTTGTTGCTGCTACTGAGGGTCTTGTGCCTGTTGCTGTTACTGAGGCCCTTTGGCTTTTGTTAGTACTGGGGGTCCTTGGCTTGTTGCTGTTACTGAGGGTCTTGTGCCTGTTGCTGTTACTGGCAGTCCTGTGCTTGTTGCTGTTACTGAGGGTCTTGTGCATGTTGCTGATTCTAAGGGTCGCCAGTCTTGTGTCTCTTACATTTTTTGTCTGCAAATAAAATTAAAATTGTCCATGGGTATGGAAGGGTTACGCTTGCCTTTTGCATTTTGGGGATTGATAGTGCAGTGTTAGAATATGCTCATTACTGATGGCGCTCAGTCTGGAGGACTGTTCCTTGGGAGCGGTTAAAACATGTTAGTTATACCCCTGACCCACACAGTAATGTCCGTTTTGCTTCTGCTAAGCAGATGACCCAATTATACTGATTATAAATGGGAGCGTGGAAACATGAATGAACCACTCATTCTAGTGGTGGGGGCATTAACAGCTGTCAGGGTTACACAGCAGTGCTCAAGACATCCTATGCTACGGAGACCTGTGAACCCAAAAGACCCCCTTTAATTAAGCCCCACCCTTTCCAAGCACTTTTTTTCCTTTCGTTCATCTAAATGGGTCTTACAGAAATCCCTGTGCATAATGCAGAAAACATTCCATTTACATATCCGGAACAGATTTTCGGTTTCACTTAAAATTCTAATTTCAGTATTAAAAACATTGAAAGGTCTACAATTCTTAATATATTTTTATATACCAACGAGAGCTCCACTTTACTTACCTCCAAATCTCCTGCATGGACATATAAGTTCTACCTAAAGTCACCACTAGAGGGGGCTCACTGCATACTGTTATACATTGTAAATCCAGATGTACTAAGCTCGTGAGCTCCCTCTAGTGGTGGCTGCAGGCAGCAAAATTTTATCACTTACCTTTATATTCATGCAGAGAAAGCTAGGGAGTTGATCATTAGTGTTGGGTCACTTTTTATGGTCTTGAATAGGAAACCTCCATGCTTTATAGGGGTTGGTCTTCCATTCAGTTGCATATGGGTAGGGAAATAGATAAAGCTTATTGTCTGGTGGTAAACAGGTCAAAATCAAAAACATACCATATCCACCCAATACCAATCACTATTTTTGACCCAGGACAGCCCAATTTTGCCCGACCAGTGGCTCAGGAGCCACATTATGGCTTTCGACCCCCTCGTCCCGATTTATTATAGTTTATAAGTTACAAATGGGTGAGAGATGAAGAAGCAGCAGAGCGGGCGTACATACGAGATGAAAGGACTGCACTCCACGCTGAGACGGTATTATTGAGCCTGTCCCATCTGTGTATTATGCAATTGGAGCGACCTCGCTGCTCAGCACAGTCACGCTATAATGAGTTTGTTGTAAGAGCCGCGGGCTTCATCGAGCTGTGGTCAGGGTCAGGTGTATACAGAGCTTAATTCACCCCTGCTGAGTCACAGCATAGCCAGATACCTAGAGAGAGTCCGGCCCTTTATCTGACCAGGCACGACAATATCCTCCACTTCACCTAACACAGAAAATGTCAGCGTGATAATTGATCGGAAATTACCAGAGTCTGAATAACAGAAGAATATTCCATTATCCACACCAGCCCATGACCCCCGACTAATGAGCAATTAGACTGCAGTTCCAGTCATATTCTCAACGACAGCATCTTCTTTTCTAGTTATATTCTTGTACATAGGAGCAGTAATATAGTAGTTATATTCTTGTACATAGGAGGCAGTATTATAGTAGTTATATTCTTGTACATAGGAGCAGTATTATAGTAGTTATATTCTTGTACATAGGAGCAGTATTATAGTAGTTATATTCTTGTACATAGGAGCAGTATTATAGTAGTTAGATTCTTGTACATAGGAGCAGTATTATAGTAGTTATATTCTTGTACATAGGGGCAGTATTATAGTAGTTATATTCTTGTACATAGGAGCAGTATTATAGAAGTTATATTCTTGTACATAGGAGCAGTATTATAGCAGTTATATTCTTGTACATAGGAGCAGTATTATAGTAGTTATATTCTTGTACATAGGAGCACTATTATAGGAGTTATATTCTTGTACATAGGAGCAGTATTATAGTAGTTCTATTATTGTACATAGGAGCAGTATTATAGGAGTTATATTCTTGTACATAGGAGCAGTATTATAGTAGTTATATTCTTGTACATAGAAGGCAGTATTATAGTAGTTATATTCTTGTACATAGTAGCAGTATTATAGTAGTTATATTCTGGTACATAGGAGCCGTATTATAGTAGTTATATTCTGGTACATAGGAGCAGTATTATAGTAGTTATATTCTTGTACATAGGAGCATTATTATAGTAGTTCTATTCTTGTACATAGAAGGCAGTATTATAGTAGTTATATTCTTGTACATAGTAGCAGTATTATAGTAGTTATATTCTTGTACATAGGAGCAGTATTATAGTAGTTATATTCTTATACATAGGAGACGTATTATAATAGTTATATTCTTGTACATAGGAGGCAGTATTATAATAGTTATATATTTGTACATAGGAGCACTATTATAGTAGTTATATTCTTGTACATAGGAGCAGTATTATAGTAGTTATATTCTTGTACATAGGAGCAGTATTATAGTAGTTATATTCATGTACATAGGAGCAGTATTATAGTAGTTATATTCATGTACATAGGAGCAGTATTATAGTAGTTATATTCTTGTACATAGGAGGTAGTATTATAGTAGTTATTTTCTTGTACATAGGAGGCAGTATTATAGTAGTTATATTCTTGTACATAGGAGCATTATTATAGTACCGTATTTTCCGGCGTATAAGAAGACTGGTCATATAAGACGACCCCCTACTTTTCCTGTTAAAATATGGGGTTTGGGCTATACTTGCCGTATAAGATTACCCCTCTTCCAACGCACACACCAAATAAATATTCTGATACATAAGAGGCATTATTATAGGAGTTATAATCATCTACATAGGAGCAGTATTATAGTAGTTATATTCTTGTACATAGGAGCAGTATTATAGTAGTTATATTCTTGTACATTGGAACAGTATTATAGTAGTTATAGTCTTGTACATAGAAGCAGTATTATAGTAGTTATATTCTTGTACATAGGAGCAGTATTATAGGAGTTATATTCTTGTACATAGGAGCAGTATTATAGTAGTTCTATTATTGTACATAGGAGCAGTATTATAGCAGTTATATTCTTGTACATAGGAGCAGTATTATAGTAGTTATATTCTTGTACATAGAAGGCAGTATTATAGTAGTTATATTCTTGTACATAGTAGCAGTATTATAGTAGTTATATTCTTGTACATATGAGCAGTATTATAGTAGTTATATTCTTATACATAGGAGCAGTATTATAGTAGTTATATTCTTGTACATAGAAGCTGTATTATAGTAGTTATATTTTACATAATAGTTTTATATTATTCTTTTTTTACTTAGAAAGCAGTACTGTAGGATAGGATTAGTTGGCTGATTGTCATGTTCCAAGGGTCATACAGACCCCAGAACATCTCACAGGCATACCGAGGTGGACAACAGTTCAGAGACAAAAAATGACAGTAAGACTGGACTAACAGTCAAGAGTCCTGTGGCAGATGGAACACCGTGGACCAAGTGCACCAATTTGACCTGGGAGTGTCAGTGTGCCCTGTTCTTCACAATACCCCTGATGCTGAGGATAGATTTACCAGGTTGCACCTCCGGAATTGTCCCGGTGTACTTGGCCACCTACCTGCAAGGGTCAAAGGCTAGTGCAATCACCAGCGGTCTAGGTAAATGCAGACAAATACTGGGATTGCAAATGAACTGGAACCCAAACATACTAGAACATAGGAAGCACTGACATGGAACTAGCAGATGTCTGAACCCCATGCGAACACTGCTACACAGCGGTCGCAGGCACAGCTGCAGACATAGGCTAAACCAAGGATACCGAACAAGCAGGACTTAGAGAGAGTGGCAAAGTACAAACCCAACAAGGCCAAGGTAACATAAAGCATGTTAATATCTGTTCGGGAGACATAGCTACAAGGTGACATCAGTGTTTTACCAAAATGCCGGACTTGTTGCTGGAATGCCGGATCCGGCATTAATTTACATTAAAATGTATTAGTGCCGGATCCGGCATTAGAAATACCTGAAAGACGGATCTGTCCTTCCTGTCTGCGCATGCGCAGACCTTTAAAACTGGAAAAAGAATATAAGACTGATCCGTCTATCTGCATGACAAGCAGAGAGACAGATCCGTTCTTGCAATGCATTTGTGAGACCACGACGGAACTGCTTGCCGGATCACTGTAGCCTTAGGCCCACCGCTCATAGGTATTAATGGCTGAGTACTGAGGGCGCCTGACCACGTGGTAAACCCAACCCAGACTAAGGAACATTAACCCCACATGAACCAGAACAAACAAGAACATAGAGCATCCATATACACTGCCCCACGTTAGCACACCTAAGGCCACAGCCAGTACGCAGAGTGGCACCAGTGTCAGGAACTACACAGTGATATGGACACGGGAGACACATCCACAGGCCACGGTTCACACACAGCAGGCCGCAAACTACACGTAGCCCAAGGCAACCAACCTACACAGGAGGAGCCTGCAGCCAGAGCGACTAAAGCGAGTACAGAGATCTGGACTGTGACACTGATGAAGGTTCTCCGAGCAAACCCCCCCCCCCCCCCCCGACATGGAGACCCTTGGCCTGCATACTCTGCCCTTGTCACATAACAGATAAGGTTTTAGTAAACATAGAACTGTAGTTTTTTTCTGGCAATTTTTCTTTCTGCCATACATATGGAAAAGATCAAAATTCTCTTCATATGGACAGTATTGCTTTTCTACAAAATAGATTCCAAGTGCCCCCCCCTCGCCCTTCTTGTAATTCCTTCCTAATCCCTCTTACAGTCTAATAGGAGTTTTATTTGCATTCATCGCTCAGAAAGGTGGACAGCTTACAGGACACCGTCGCTCTGGACCAGACATGGGGTTGAGGAACACGGTCCATGCTGAGAAGTCAGCGCTGAGAGTGCACAGAGTGCTGGTGAAGAGGAGCTTAAACGTGTTCAGTACAAGGCGTCTTCCATAAACAGAGCAGTTATTCTGGAGTGTATAATAAGCAGATACGGCAGTGTTACCATAGTGAAATGAGCAGCATTCCCGTACTGCCGAGTGCTAATAAACCTCTAATGCATGGCAGGCTTGGTGTATAAAGTTACCTGAAGGCGGCTGTAATAATGCGTTGGCGGCGGCGTACGTAGGTGCTCCTGCCTTCTGACTACCTCTCCCTTAGGCTCCATTCACACGTCCGCATTCAGTGTCCGCACCCGTTACGCGATTATGTCTTATGGGGGTGACGGCCGGGTGTATTGCGGATCCGCAATACGCCACGGACGTGTGATTGGACCCTTAGGCTACATGCACATGACCATGTGTGTTTTGCGGATCTGCAAAACACGGAAGCCGCTCCGTGTGCCTTCCGCAATTTGCGGAACGGGCGGCTCTTTATAGAGATGCCTATTCTTGTCCGCAAAACGGACAAGAATAGGACATGCTCTATTTTTTTGGCGGGGCCACGGAACGGAGCAACGGATGCGGACAGCACGCGGAGTGCTGTCCGCATCTTTTGCGGCCCCATTGAAGTGAATAGGTCCGCAAAATATGCGGCTCGGACGCAGACTAAACATACGGTCGTTTGCATGTAGCCTTAGGCTACATGCACACGACAGTTGTTTTTTGCTGTCCGGAAATCGAGATTTTGCCCTTCATCAGTTTTTGTTGGAGGATTCCTTCGTTTTCACAGATCCCTTGTAATAAATGCATATCCTCGTCCGCAAATGAGAAAAAAAGTAGGACATGCACTACTTTTTTTGCTGAAAGGAAATACGGACGCGGAACACAAACGGATGAACTGTCAGCATTTTTTTGCTGACCCATTGAAATGAATGAGTTCCTATCCCATCCGCAAAAAAAACTGAAACATAGGCCGAGAAAAACAACTGTCGTGTGCATGTAGCCTAAAACTGATGGCTCATTAGCGGGTGTGGGTTTTAAAGGGGTTGTCTCATCTGAGACATTTGTGTTATATCGCCAGGAT
Organism: Bufotes viridis; assembly: GCA_033119425.1. Classification (NCBI taxonomy): domain Eukaryota; kingdom Metazoa; phylum Chordata; class Amphibia; order Anura; family Bufonidae; genus Bufotes; species Bufotes viridis. Next base: position 14,673,283 of record CM065591.1, on the reverse strand, counting down.
GTGCCACTAATGTTAGATAGGTGCAGGTCTGAACTCTGGGACATGCCCCTATCTCCAGAATGGGACCCCCTGAAGTGAGAGGAGAGCAGCCGCGCATGCGCCTCCACCCTCCATTCACTTTTATGGGAGATCTGAAAATAGCAGGGTGTTAGCTCGGCTATTTTCGGCAGTCCCGTAGAAGTGAATGGCGCGGTAACCTCGCTTGTGCGGTGTCCAGTCATTCCTACGGGACTTGAATGTCTTGATTTCCTTTGTGAAGCCAGTTAAAAGATGAACTTTGTGAGCCTGCAGCCTCCACTAGGGGGAACTCACTGCATATGTATTCATACAACTGTTTTTGAGCTCAATTGGAGCTGTTTGAACCTGTATGCAGTGAGCTCCCCCTAGTGGCAGCTTTAAGAAGCTCGCAATTTATCTTTCAGGTCTTTGACTTGGCGCAAGAGCTGATTTCTTCATTTTACACAGGAACCGATACTGGCCAGGCGACTATATGTCCTGTAACTCATTTTATCCAGGGGATTCAAAAGAAGGTGCACTAACCCTTTAACTACTTGGTGGAGGATCATAGAGGATTTCTTCCTAATTCTTCCTAAATACAGACACTCACAGTCCATCCATACCTCTCTGTGCTCCTCCAGATCACATTATCACATCATCACCCCCATTTTGTGTCCATCACCTTTTCAGTTTTCTGAAGGTTATCTCTAACTCGTCGTAACCTTTCTCATGCAATATAAAAGTTATGGATTCGGGTGGTCGTCTTCTAAAGGTAGAAGAGATTTTCTGGTCACTGCTTATATACTGTGCAGAGTACCGGAAGTACTAACTCATAATGAAGCCTTGCATGGAGACCTAACCTTTGGATGATGTCTCTGAGCCATTTACCATGCTATAAGCACCGATGACGGTCCATTGGTTCGGCCACAAACTATCATGATCACATAGATAGAGCCATCACATTTGGAGTCACGGGTAGTTTTAGGTAGGTATCCATTGAGAGAGTTTGGCATATCTAAGTTGAACCAAAATCCAAAAAGTTGTGCCCAAGTTTGTTAGTCACGTTTAGAAAACTTCTGAAATCCTTGTTTCCAGCCCACTCAAAGCCGTCCTCACTTCTGTCACTCCCAACAGTTGCTGAAGTGTTTGGGTGGTGCCAAAGGTATTCATGGTCTCTATCGAGTGCTGCAACCACTTTTGCTCATCGGTGGTCTGAGCTCACAGAGTCCATGTATTGAAGACTTGTGAGAAGATTACCCTTCGGTTGGACATCTCGTTGAGGCCTCATGCACACAACCACATCTGTTTTCTGGTCTGCAAAATACGGATACCGTCCATGTGCATGCCACAATTTCATTACAGAAATGGCAAAAACGTACAAGAATAGGGTGTGTTGTTTGTGGAACGGCCATACGGATGCGAACAGCACACAGATGATCCGTATTTTTTGCACACCCATGGAAATGAACTGGTCCATCTGCTATCTGAAAAAATGCCTTTAGAGACCCATCCCTGCTTTGAGTGGGTTGGGTCATCAAGATTGGTCTAGCCATCAACATTGTGGTTGGGGCCATGCAGTGACCATTGCAGAGTACTGAGTAGAGGCCTCTCCATTCTTCTATGACAGAAGGAGTTACTGTACTGTGACAACCCCTTTAAGGGGATTTTCCAGGCTAAAGATCTGGGAGCGGCATCAGGCGTTAGACAAGATAAAATAACCAATACTCCCGACACTGATCCCCCGACGCCTCCGATACTTACCGGGTCCCTGCTGGTGTCTACTTCCTGGTCCTTCCTGGCCACAGCGGTGACCCACACTGATCGTCTGAGCAGGCATTTCCTGTGCATCAAGACAAGGCCAACAAGAACCGAGCAGGGAATCGGGCAGCATGGGCATGGTTGGTGGGTATTGGTTCTTTTATTTTATTAACCCCCTTTGAGCTGTAAAATCCCTTTAAACAATGTAATTACATAGAAAGGCAAACAGAAAGTCATGTTCCTTTAACTCATACTCGCAGGAAGGCACAGAGAGATCTCACGATCGACTGATCAGAATTTTACTATGGCAGCGCGGTATCTTGGTATTGCCACATCTTCCCTGTACACTGATCAGCATATCTTCTTTGTCATTTGCAGAATGGGTGTTTGTCTGCCTGGTCATCGTTGGCACGTTCCTCTTCTTCGCCATGGTGGGCATTTGTTGGTGCCAGTGCTGCCCCCACAGCTGTTGCTGTTACGTACGCTGTCCTTGCTGCCCAGAAGCCTGCTGCTGCCCAAGAGCCCGTGAGTATCGCAACTGTCCCTGCTGTACATCCTCATATGAGTAAGTGGAGAACTTTAAGTAGACCTGCTAATGGCCAGAAGAACAACTGCCCCTGACACCCTCATTATAATCCACCCTCTTTTTCATTAAAGCTTGACACACCATTAAAGTTAATATATATTGCTTTAAACCTATGTGCATTTAAAGGCTAAGGACAGTTTTGACATGAGTAAATAAAGTTGCCCTGTTTCAGTTTGCAGTCTTCATAGTTGCATTCATATTCAGACCCCCTAAAAATTCAGATTGCAGCCTGCTTCTAGTTTCAGGCATTTCTCATGTGGTTGTGTCTCTCCCAGTAATACATGCTGGATCTGTGTGTCCAGGATGCTGCTGCCTTCCCCTACAATGCCTTGTGTATGCTTTCCTCCCTACCCACAGCCTGTCTAATCTGCCCTCACCTCTCTCCACACTCTGATCTGTAATATGCAACCTTCTCCCCCTCCCTGCTGCTGTCTCTAACACAGAGAGAAGTGAGACTAGAGAGAGCCAACAGCAGCTGCTAGGTGAATGACTTAAGCGCACTATACAGTTTAGAAAGTTGCGTAATTTTGCATTTAGGAAACAAATGAGCAATAAAATAAAAACCTTTGCCTTTAAATAGTCTATTCAATATGAGTCCCCCCCCCCCCCCCCCCGAGCTGATTTTTAATTATTTCCAATGGAGACGACCACTAGAATCCACCAGATGTACATGACCGTCCTAGAGGATTACAGTGCTGAGAGTAACTGAAGTCATGCAAGGTCTTCTGAAGCAATCCTTAGTTTTGCAGACAACAAACCTCCAGAATCACAGAAGTGGAGCTTTGCTGTTCTGACACGGAGCTCCAAGTTCACTGTATAGGTTTTCCCATCCCAGACAATGTGAACATATCGCTAAGATATGCCCCCGTTGTTTGATAGGCGTGGGTCCCACCTCTGGGACCTGCACCTACACTGAGAACAGAGCCCCGAAAGATGTGGAGTGCACACTGCGCATGCGCAGCTGCCCTTCATTCATTTCTATGGAGCCTCCAAAAATAGTGCTGGCTCGGCTATTTCTGTCAGCCCCATAGAAATGAATGGGAGCGGGAAACCCAGGGTCCCCCGGCCACCACCTTTCCCGCTCCATTCTCGGTGTAGGTGTGGGACCCACACCTATCAGACAATGGAGGCATATCCTAACGATATGCCCCCCTTGTCTCAGATGGGAATACCTCTTTACATATTAATAATAACATTCTGGTTGCCTATAGCCACCACTAGAGGGAGCTCAGGAGCTTACTGCATACTGTTTATACACTGTCCCCAGGGATAAAACAGTAGTAAGCTCCTCCTGAAGGTAAATGATACAGTTCTGTCTGCCTTCAGCCACCACTAGAGGGAGCTCAAGAGCTTACTGCATACTGTTTATACACTGTCCCCAGGGATAAAACAGTAGTAAGCTCCTCCTGAAGGTAAATGATACAGTTCTGTCTGCCTTCAGCCACCACTAGAGGGAGCTCAGGAGCTTACTGCATACTGTTTATAGACTGTCCTCAGGGATAAAACAGTAGTAAGCTCCTCCTGAAGGTAAATGATACAGTTCTGCCTGCCTTCAGCCACCACTAGAGGGAGCTTAGGAGCTTACTGCATACTGTTTATAGACTGTCCTCAGTGATAAAACAATAGTAAGTTCCTCCTGAAGGTAAATGATACAGTTCTGCCTGCCTTCAGCCACCACTAGAGGGAGCTCAGGAGCTTACTGCATACTGTTTATAGACTGTCCTCAGTGATAAAACAATAGTAAGTTCCCCTTGGTGGTAAATGATACAGTTCTGCCTGCCTTAAGCCACCACTAGAGGGAGCTCAAGAGCTAACTGCATACTGGCTATAAACTGCACTTAAACCTTTGTAAAAATAGTTTTTCCAGAGTTTTTTGTGCCACCCTATTTTATTCTTTCTTTTCTGCAGTATATGAAGCGGGCAAGGCTGCAAAGATTGGCTATCCTCCCAACGTTCCCACCGCCTGCCCTCCATATTACATCTCCACAGTTCCTGTCGCTCCAGTCCCGGCACCGATGCACATGGAAAAACAGCATGTTCCGCCGCTAGTGCAGAGCGACTCGCTAGGAGGGCAAAATGGTAAATCCAACATCTTTCATGGAGTGAGGAGGTGGATGGGGACAAGCTGGAGTTCACATACTGAGGGGTATGTAGTAGAAGGGATTGTAGTCCCCAGCTGCACAGAGCATTTCAGGAGTTCACCTATTGAGGGTTATATCATAGAGGGGCCACGTGCACTAGCTGCACAGACTGTTTCAAGAGAGGATTCTGCTAATCTTGTAGGTGGGGGGATGTGGAAGGTTTTATGAGGGGAGGATTGTGTGTGAGAGGGGCAGTGTCATCATCTGAGATGGAGACAAGTCGAAGGTCACCGCAGCAGCACAGAGTATTTCAGCAGAGCAGTGACCTGTCCACCTATATGAAGCCTCAGACTCAGTGGTCATAGACTTTTCCTACAGTAACATAATGTGTCTGTGTTTTCATCAGTGCGCAAAGGCTACCGCATCCAGGCGGACAAGGAGCGCGACTCGATGAAGGTTCTGTACTACGTGGAGAAGGAGCTGGCTCAGTTTGACCCGGCGCGCCGGATGCGAGAACGATGTAAGTGCTCCATGCAGAACGTCTTCTCTTCTAACTTCTCAAGAGCCGGGGGTTTAATCTAAGATTTCAGAATCTGTTCAATTGAGTCATTTTTCTGTGAACTTGGCGGCCACCTACACAGTGAGTCACCAGTTACGAGCTGTCACTTCCAGCCTCGCATTGTCTCAGCGCAGAAATATATTATATTCTGTTCAGCCGAGAGGAACGTAGACACAGGCGCATTAGCGGGATCTCAGGATTAGCTTTTCTATGGGCTGAAACGAGGCTGTGTACTTGTGTCTAGTTATAGGATAAGGCCCTGTGCACATTGGCGCTGGGTTCTCTCCCACCCGAGGATAGATTACCAGAACAAATGGAAATATGATGGATCACATTACAGGTAAATAGGGTCATTCAGGATCCTACACTAATACAGACCACAGACCAGACCCCCTAAATGCAAACCACAGACCCCAGAATAAATACAGACCAAGACCCAGAAAGTACAGATCCCATACTAGACTCCTATGTAATACAGACCCTAGACCAGATCCCCTAAAGCAAACCCCAGGCAAAGCCCCTAAATAATGGATCCCAAACTACATCCCCTAAATACAGACCCCAAACCAGACCCCTAAATGCAAATCCCAGGCAAGACCTCTAAATAAATATAGATGCTTGGCCAGATCCTCTAAATACAGACCCCAGACCAGAACTCATAATATATACAGACCACATAACCCCTAAATGCAAACCCCAGACAAGACCCCTGATTAATTATATATCCCAGACCCCTAAGTACAACCCCAGACCAGAATACTTAAATACAGATCTCAGGCAAAGCCTCCTAAATAATAGATTCCAGAACACTAAATAAATACAGACCCCCTAAATACAGATCCCAGACAGAACACGTAATAAAACATAGACCTCGGAGTAGGCACCCTAAATGCAAACCTTAGACAAGACCCCTAAATATACAGACCCCAGACCAGACCCTCTAAATCAGGGGTAGGGAACCTCTGGCTCTCCAGCTGCTGTGAAACTACAATTCCCAACATGCTCCATTCATTTCTATGGGAGTTCAGAGAAGAGCAGAGTAAGTAGGCATGCTGGGAGTTGTAGTTTCACAACAGCTGGAGAGCCGGAGGTTCCCCTACCACTGCTCTAAATGGAGATCCTAGACGAGACCCCTAAATAAGTATAGATCCCAGACCAGACTCCTAATTGATATAGACCCCAGGCAAAAGCCACTAACTAATAGACCCCAGACCACAATCCCCTAAATACAGACCCTAGACTAGAACACTAAATAAATACAGAGTCCAGACCAGACCCTAAATACAGACCCAGGCCCCCTAGGTATAAATCCAGACTAGTATATAATACAGACCCCTAAATAAACACCCCAGACCAAACTCCTAAATACAGATCCAAGAACAGACCCATAAATACACATCCCACACCAGACCCCTAAATAAATAGACCCCACACCAGACCCCTAAAATAATGCAGTCCCTACAGAAGATCCCTAAATAAATTCAGACCCGGACATAGTAAACAAAACGCAGACCCCAAACCAGACCAACGCAGATACTCAACCCCTTCTTTTAGCAGTGAGCATGGGTTACAGGATTTGGCCCCATACATTATGGTAGAGATATCCCTAGTATCAGGCCATACACAGAAACCATGTGCCCCACCGAGACCTCCGACCAATAGACAGCTTTTTGTAATGCCTGTTTCATAGCAGATAGTACAGTTTGGAGCCCCCGACATTGGGGTAGCCGATAGAGAGACATTGTTACATCTGCCCCACAGAGCTCCAAATTCCCTAAGTCATAAATGCTGTCTGCTTGCAGCCACCACTAGGGGGCGCTCACTGTATGTAAATCTTATAGATGGAGAGGTTTAGGAAACTGTCGGAAAGAAAAACTGTTGTCTACAGCAGCCAATCACGGCACATCTTTTATTTTAATTTTCTGCTCTTTGAAAATGAAAGCTGTGCTGTGATTGGTTGTGTTGGGCAGCAGTTTTTCTATTAGACAGTTTTCATAAATTTCCCCATAGAACTCAATGGGAGTTCTAAAAATCTATATGCAGGGAGCCCCACCTAGTGGTGATTGCAGGAAAAAACTTTGTCCTATATCCTGCCTCAGTGGTAGGTTATTTCGTAGTAATATCTGCTTCTGGGAAAGTTGGGCGACAATCACTATGGCTGCTACTGCAACCCCCACCCAGCTCTTCCTGACTTCTAAATGGTACATCTGCTTTTAGTGTTTTTTTTTATAAGGTGGGGGAGGGGGGGGGGGAATAAAGGCTTCTTAAAGGGGTTTTCCCATCACAGACAATGGGGGCATATCGCTAGGATGTGCCCCCATTGTCTGATAGGTGCGGGTCCCACCGCACCTACAATGAGAACGAATGAAGTGGGGAAATGAGCCGTCCTCCATTCATTTCTATTGGGCTGCTGAAATTAGCCGAGCGCTGGCTCAGCTATTTCTGTCTGCCCCATAGAAATGAATGGGAGCATGGGCCGCACATGCGCGGTGCGCTCCCATTCACTTCTATTGGAGCAGCGCTTGGTGGTGGACGGACCACAGTGCTCCCTGCTTCGTTCTCGTTGTAGGTGCAGGTCCCAGCAGTGGGACCCGCACCTATCAGACAATGGGGGCATATCCTAGCAATATGCCCCCATTGTCTGAGATGGGAATACCCCTTTAAATTTCTGCTCATTGATCTTGTTATCACTTTCCATATTTTCACGTCTTCTTTAGACAGCAATACAATCTCAGAGTTAAGCTCCCTGCACGAAGACAACACTCACTTTAACCGCTCCTATCGGCAAGTCCGCAGAAAGCCGTTACCTGCCAGTTGCACCATTGATGGAGATAAGGAATACTGGTCAGGGGTGGTCGGGGCCACAGCCAGAGCCTCAACATGTCCCAAATTCCGAGATGACTTCAGGAGTAGGTAAGTTATTTGTTAGGCAGCTACCAACATATTAACCCCTGAGGGATACAGGATGTAACTCAGGATCAGTAAAGGATAAGTAATGCAATGTATGTACACTGTGACTCCACCAGCAGAATAGTGAGTGCAGCTCTGGAGTATAATACAAGATGTAACTCAGGATCAGTACAGGATAAGTAATGTAATGTATCTATACAGTGACTCCACCAGCAGAATAGTGAGTGCAGCTCTGGAGTATAATACAGGATGTAACTCAGGATCAGTACAGGATAAGTAATGTATGTGCACAGTGACTGCACCAGCACAATAGTGAGTGCAGCTCTGGAGTATAATACAGGATGTAACTCAGGGTCAGTACAGGATAAGTAATGTATGTGCACAGTGACTGCACCAGCAGAATAGTGAGTGCAGCTCTGGAGTATAATACAGGATGTAACTCAGGATCAGTACAGGATAAATATTTAATGTACACAGTGACTGCACCAGCAGAATAGTGAGTGCAGCTCTGGAGTATAATACAGGATGTAACTCAGGATCAGTACAGGATAAATAATTAATGTACACAATAGAGGTCATTTAGTAAAGACCTAAAATCGTGTTGACATAAAATGTGACCAGTTTATAAAGAATCAAAGAACTCTTAAAGGGGTTGTCCGAGTTATGAAAAAATAAATATATATATAGCACTGTAAATCTGATGGGCTAAGCAAGTTTTAGTTAAAACAAATCTATATTTCCTCATTTCCATAGTTCTCTTCTGGCCCTTTGTTTACTTGCAGTAACAACAATCTCTGCCCTTCCCCCTGCTCTGCAAAGAGAGTGAATACAAGTGCTGCCCTGAGTGACAGGTCTGCCTGCTGGGAGACTCAGCAGCATGTTGTATGTGTAGGACTACAAGTCCCAGCTGTACAATGACACTCCTGATACACACAGGATTTTCTCCCTCAGGGACGTACATAGAAATCACTGGGCCCCATAGCAAGAATCTAAATTGGGCCCCATTCCCCTTTTATAGCCCCTCCACTTACACATTCCAGGCCTATCCCTTTGTTCCATGAACTATGCTTGCTGCTGCGTTTTATAATTTATGCCATCAGGGCCGGATTGGGATTACAAAACAGCCCTGGCACACAATAGAGGTATAATAGATGCAGTGTGTATAGATATATAGTATATACAGCAGTGTCCTGATATGTGAGGTACGAGGTATAATAGATTCAGTGTATATAGATTTATAGTATATAAGGAAAGAGTACTGATATGTGAGGTACAAGGTATAATATATCCAGTGTGTATAGATATATAGTATATACAGCAGTGTACTGATATGTGAGGTACAGGGTATAACATATGCAGTGTGTACACGTATATAGTATATACAGTAGTGTAGTATGTGAGGTACGAGGTATAATAAATGCAGTGTGTCCAGGTATATAGTATATACAGCAGTGTACGGTTATGTGAGGTACAGGGTATAATATATGCAGTGTGTACAGATATATAGTATATACAGCAGTGTACTGATAAGTGAGGTACGAGGTACACTAGATGCAGTGTGTACAGACTTAGTATACGTCATATATCAGTACACGTAGTATGTGAGTATACGAGGTATAATATCTGATGACAGTGCTGTACATCGTATTATACCATTGTACTGACATATCAGTACACATAGACTGTAACATATAGCTATATGAGTCTATATACTACGTACTGCATATATTATACCTGTATCTCACATATCAGTACACAGTACACTGCTGTATATACTATATATCTGTACACACTGCATAAATTATACCTCTTACCTCACAAATCAGTACACTGCTGTATATACTATATATTTATACACACTGCATATATTATACCTCGTACCTCACATATCAGTACACTGCTGTATATACTATATATCTGTACACACTGCACATATTATACCTTGTACCTCACATATCAGTACACTGCTGTATATACTATATATCTGTACATACTGCATCTATAATACTGTGTAATATATGCAGTGTGTATATATATATATATATATATAGAGAGAGATAGATAGAGAGAGAGAGATAGATAGAGAGAGAGATAGAAAGAGAGAGAGAGAGAGAGATAGAAAGAGAGAGAGAGATTGAGAGATAGAGAGAGAGAGAGAGAGAGAGTGAGAGAGAGATAGATAGATAGAGAGAGAGAGTCCGGGTGCAAGCTGAAATAAAAGGATAAGCAACCCAATCTTCAATATTGTCAAAAAAGTAGAGCAGCACACCAAAATAGTGCAAATAGTGCAAAAAGGGTGATGTTCTATATTCAGAGAGAGATAGATAGAGAGAGATAGATAGAGAGAGAGAGAGAGAGATAGAAAGAGAGAGAGAGATTGAGAGATAGAGAGAGAGAGAGAGAGAGAGAGAGAGAGAGATAGATAGATAGAGAGAGAGAGTCCGGGTGCAAGCTGAAATAAAAGGATAAGCAACCCAATCTTCAATATTGTCAAAAAAGTAGAGCAGCACACCAGATAGTGAAATGTGCTGGCAGATGTTCTGTATACACATCAGTGCAGGCACTGCACTGATGTGTGAATAAAGAAAATCACCCTTTTTGCACTATTTTGGTGTGCTGCTTTACTTTTTGACTATATATATATATACACACACACACACACAGGGCAGTGTATTGATGTGAGACATACAAGGTATAATACTGTAGATGCAGTGTTTACAGATATATGAGGTCAGTTATACATTATGGTCACTGTGTGTGTGAGGTAGATGAGGTAGTGGTGACCTAACTGTCTGAGGTATTATAAATGAGTGAGCAATGAGTAAAAACAAGCGGGGGGGATTAATGATGAGAAGTGGAGGTCCTCCTCTTGCCGCTCAGTTTCAGTCTGTATGGATCAATGCAGAGCTGATTTGTGAACTTCTAATACTTGCTATTAGGGGTTGAAGGACCTGTGACGATGTCATCACAGGTTCTGGCGGATGTACCTTTCAAACCTAGGAACTACACCATTTTTGGTGCAGTTCCTTTGCTAGATCCTGCAGGATCTGTGATGTTGAAGATGATGTCATCACAGGTCCTGGCAGATGCACTGTTCTAACCTGGGAACTACACTTTACACTGTGCAGTTCTCTTACAGGACCTGTGATGACATCATCAAAGGTCCTTTAGCTTTAGAAAGATAAGAGCAATTTGGGGACGGGGCCTCTCCTCCACTGTGGGACCCTCTTCCTCACGGGCCCCATAGCAGCTGCGTAGTCTGCCTATATGGTAGGTACGCCACTGTTCTCCCTACCTGTTCTTGTGCAGAACCAGGGCCGGCGCCACCCATAAGCAGAGTAGGCCACTGTTTAGAGCACACCCTTGCTGGGGGCGCTGACGCCGCTCTGGCCTTAGCATTATCAGCAGAGTAGAGGCTAAACTCCGTGCTGGAAACTGACTGACTCCCTGACGTCTCTTGTAACGGGACTCGGCAGCGTGAATAGAAAGGTCAGAAGCCGGAGAGCTCACAGGTGGCTGCTCTTAACTCATAGAGGGGGGCAGAGAGTGTGTGTCAGTGCTGGAGGTACATGTGTGTGCTGTGGACGTGTTGAGGGACGGGGGGCCGAGAACTTTATGCTGGAGGATTCTGTGTGAGACTGTATGCAGAGGTGGGGGCCATGTACCATCCTTCACAGGGGGGACCCTGTAATATCCTGTGCAGGGGGGACCCTGTAATATTGTGTACAGGAGAGACCCTGTTATATCTTGTGCAGGGGGACCCTGTAATGTGCTGGGGGCCTGTAATATTGTATGCGGGGGCCTTTAATATTATATGTGGGGTCATTGTAATATTGTATGCAGGGGGACAAGTAATAGTGTGCAGAGCTGGGTGCCATTTAATACTGTATGCAGGGCGGGCCGTGTAATATTGTATGCAAGGGGGGGGGGGGACGTGTAATATCGTGTTCAACTAAATGGAAGATTAAGCTCTGTGATTACCCTGCACTCTCTGCTCATGCCTGATCTATGGGAACAATCAGGGAGATTTTAATGTCTCCACTTTTCAGGCAGCGTCTTACCCTGTCACAGGGTAAGACGCTGCCTGCAAAGTGAAGACATTAAAATCTCCCTGATTGTCAATCATTAAATAGGTGGCCGACAAAAAGGGGCGGATCAAAGGGCGTGGTCAATAGGCGGAGTCAAGGGGCGGCAAAATTAGCTTTTGCCTAGGGCGGCAAAAATCCTTGCACCAGTCCTGTGCAGAACTCCTCTAGTCTGTGAGCACCTGTGCCCAGCATTTGTCTCCTCACTGCCTGCAGCTACTCAGTAAAGCCTTCAGCCCTGAGTCTGTGCTCCTGAAGTATCCAGTGGGAGGGAGACACAGGACAGACAGCAACGGCAGCAGCAGCATACGGCAGTGAATGGGGGCGTGGCCAGCACAGTGACTTCTCGTGTACAGGCACATATCTAATCTCTGAGGCTTGTGCAGGAAACATCATCAGAGCAGGGAGAGAAGCTGACATCACAGGTCATGTGACCCCCAGTGAAATCTTAGAAAGGAGCAACTACAGATGCAGTAAGTGCATGGTAAAGCTGTTCCATTTGATTAGTTAGAAACATACAAAGAACAGAAAAATATCTCGGACAACCCATTCAATAGATTTGTCGCATCGTGAAGCCTGTGCTCCAAAAACTGAAACCTGTGCGAACTAGGGGCTGGTGTACATTTCACTTATAATTTCTTCCAGTTTTCTGGTGTACAGTATGGTGAATGTTTTGTGCCATTGTGGCCCTGACCCTTCAACTAAGCTCTGCCTACTTTTAAATAAAGCAATGAGAGCAGTATGAAAACTCAAAAAGTTGAAGATTTTGGTGCAAAATGCAGTTTGGTCAAAAATTGGGACTTTTGTATACTTATAAACTAGCATGGTGGTTTAGTGAATGACGCACAGTGACCCAACTTTTTATGTCGATCCTCTCTTTATATTAACGTATTTAACTATAAATTATGTATACAAATATTTATTAAGTCAAGAAAAAAGTTCCCATTTTATACATGTAACTCCATTCTAATTTTTGCTTACTCTCACAGTCTTCAAAGACCAACATCAGAGGTCTTAGAAAGGAAAGCGTTCCCAATGGCAGTCCAAGCCGCCTCTACGGACGAATTAGCTGTATTTGCAGACTCATATAAACAGAGGTCCCGTCGGACTGACAGCCGAGGTCCCGGGACTGGGTCAAGGTTTGAGAGGTCTGAGTTGAGAGGAAGATCTCTATATCAGGATAGCTCAACCGATGACTACTATGGAAAGAGAAACCATGGCAGGGAACTGTTTTCAGACAACGAAAGAGGCTGGTCGTTCAGTCCGTCTAGGATACGAGCCCCAGAGGACAAGCTTCTGCCCAAAAGGATATCCCGAATGGGACAGAGTTACGATGATGCCTACCTTAGCAGTGTTCTTGAAAGGAAATCAAGGGGTATTGAGGAAACTAGCATAACCCCATCCAAACTGAGCTTGCGGCAAAATTCAAGTCGCTGCTATGGTCGATCTCCAACGTTCAAGACAGGAGACAGCAAAGATCACAAAGTTGAGGAAGAAGATTCACTTCCTCCGTACAGCGAGAGAGAGCTTGCCAGGGCTCTCCCGTTTCGCTCAAGAGAACACTCCTATCTCAGCGCCTCAGACAAGAGGAAGAAAAAGGACCACCAACCAAGTAAAACAGTGAGAAAAGCCTTCTTTTTTTACATGAATGGGTCACAGGCCAAATGGGGTTGGCGGGCTTTGTCAAAAATTTAAAAAAAGTGGGTAGAATGCGTGTGTGAGAACACTATATTACGATGTTGGTGGACCATTAACACAATACTAATTGAGAAACGCATGCTGTAGAAAGGCAGCTCCTGTTTGGTCACATTTCGAAACAGGGACTATTTTGGTCCTCTCTTTCGGGTTTGTCAAAATAATCAAAAATAACAAGAAAAACTTGGGCTGTTTGGACAATTCTCCATGCTATGGACAATGGGTGGTCAATTATGTCTTTTTTTATATATCTATTCTGTATATTCGGCTCCAGATGTAACGTCTTGTGCAGGCATGGTTGAAATCGGGATAAATGTTGAGTTGAAAATCTTTGTAAACAAATAAAAAAAAAATTGCAATGTGGGCGTGCGGGTGGTTCCACCCTTTTAGATTTCTGTGGTTATTTTATTGCTGTTATGGAATTAAGGACGAACTGTTGTAGAAACAAACAAAAAAAAAGTCAAAAAAAGTGAATACCGCATTGTCTGTGCAGTTTCAAAAAGCTGCTCCAAAAAAGACTTTTAAATTCAGCTGACCAGAAATCTATTTTTTTGCCACAGTAAAAAACAAAAACATTCTAGACTTGTACAGATATGAGAAATGTTTGTGTTGCTGCTGCTAATTATTTTTGTTCCTAAATTAATTTACATGAATCTGTAAATGTGGCAGCTTTTTTATTAAATGTATAAAACTTTTTGAAATGTATTAAATTAAAACGAAAAAAAAAAAAAAAGTAAAAATCAAAAACAGATGGGTGGTTTCCTTTATTCTTTAATAATTATCTTCTCTCTCCTTGTAGTTGTTTTTTTTATGAGAAGTTTGAGGGAAACATCCAATGAGGAACAGAAATAAAAATTTATATATATCTATATATATATATATATAATCCAAAAATTATCATCCATTTGATATATGACATTCCACTTCATATGTCACCATGCCCCCCCACCACCTATGCATTGTCATGGATCTTGTGTTTGACATCTGTCCAGTCGAAGAACAGCCCTGTGTTACCTGTTTGTTTTTGTGATGGTCTCATTTGGGTGGCTAGGTTTATAATCGTAATTTAGGATATCCAATATAGAAATTTAGCAAACTAAAAAAAATGGGTCCATCAGTTGGGGGTGCCAAGTTTCTTTCCCCAAGGACAGGGAGAGGTTAATCATTTTGTTCTCCATTTTGTCATGTTCATATCTTACTGTTTATTATTTTTCACAGGGTGATTTTCCAAACAGGATGTCCCTCGTTGTCTGACACCGTGAAAGACTTAAGGAAGATTCTCTTTGGAGGAGGTACTGAGGCAGTCCTGGTTACAAGAGGCAGAGCCATTAGCCACTGTGCTCCAAGGAACCCGTTCTTGACGTGGAAGAACTTTTAAGTAGCTAGTAGACCATATGCATTGGGCCTTAAATTGGAAGCAATGGTCTGCTACTGGGTATACAACCCAACCAGTAATGGACCTCAAAAATAAATAAAATAAAAATGTGGAGTATAGCGGGGCATCACAACTTGCCACAATTTTAGATTGTGTTAGGACTAGCCTTAGTATACTTTATCTTACTCCTGTTTTTTAAATAAAACTTAACAGGGGTGGAAATTGCCTCCATTCTCCAACATTCCTTATGTCTCACACTCAAACAGTGTTATTTTTGTACCATCCGACCTCTTTGTGCCTCTCATTCAGTGTCCAAGGAAAGGACGAGTGATGTCTTTGTGAAAAGTGGGCGGAATTCACAGACACAAGTGAACATTTTCACAAAATGAAGAAAAAAAAATACAAAAAAATTTACAGAAATGTTTAATTTGAATTATATTTACATAATTAGTTTCATTTACATTTTAAATTTTACAAAGACTGTCCCTGGATAGTGTCTTGATTTGCACCAGAATTTGTGGCAGACACTTGATGTGCCAACATTTTAGACACTTTTTAGACTCTTTTGCACCAACTTTTTGTCTAGTCCTATTTTGCGATTTGTTTTGTCTTAGTCTTCGACAGATTTTGGCACATTTTGTGGACAAAAACTATTCTGGCTCCAGGGTGGTATCAAATTCTGATAGTATATATCCCTATGGTGCATTGTGTGTTAAATAGGAATTTTTGTGGTGCTTAGTGGCGTTTTAGACACATTTAACAATCCAAATACGTACTGGTCTTAAATTTGACACTAAATAAAAATGGAGCAAGCACGATATTCTGGCGCGAAAATAAACTAATTTTAATATATCGTCCCCTATGTCTTAAAATGTTCTGAATCCATTATGAAATATTGTCTAGATATACAAAGAAAACATTTAAGAACGCATTTTCAAATTAGGCCTGTTTCACACTTGAGTTGTGGTTTTTCCGGTTTTGATTTCCAGCAGAGCATCTCAAAACCAGGCCAAAACGGATCAGTTTTGTCCCCATCCATTGTCAGTGGGGGCAAAATTGATCAGGATGCATTCCGTTCCATTTTTTGACTGGACGCAAATCTGCTGCAAGCTGCGGTTTTGTGTTTGGTCTGCGAGACGGAACAAACCAGATCCGGCATAAAAATCTATTTAAGTCAAGGGTGCCTGGTCAGTTTTTTTTTGTTACTTACAATGATTTTTATACCAGATCCGGTTTGTTCAGGTTAAATTTAGTACAACCGGATCCGGCCGAAACAGATGCATCCAGATGTCTTAAATCCGTTTAATTCTGGTTTTGAGAACCTCTGTCGGATCTCAAAACCGGAAAGCCACAACACAGGTGTGAAACAGGCCTTAGAAATTGTAAAATCATGTTGTAGAAATTTGTAAATCGAAATTGTAGCAATTTTCCAGAAATCTGTAAGTTCAAATTGTAGCAATTTTCCAGAAATTTATAAATCCAAATTGTTAATTCAAATTGTAGCAATTTCCCAGAAATTTGTAAATCCAAATTGTAGAAATATAATTCCCCACTTTATATTTTATAGTTTTAAATCTTAACATTGGAATAAAAAAAAAAAAGAATTAAACACCTTTAAAAAAATTTCAAATATTATTAATTTTAAAAAGTTGATGGCGCTCCAATACTCCTATGGTCCTGTCTGTGAATTCCGCTAAGAGTCCCCTTTGTTTACCGAGAGAAGGTGCTACTTACGTACCGTTTATATTTCAGTTTACGTAATTTTTTTTCTCTGCTGCCATATATCTCTTCTCATCCCCCTTGTATCAGTTTTTATTACATCACAATTACCTTTAATGCAAGAAATATTTTTGCGTTCTATAAGGAAGAACAATACATGTGAGTTTTTGTAACTATTTTTAGGAACACTACTCTTTCCGTTTTTGTAGAATCGATTGGATCTTGCCAACCGAGTGCAAATTCGTCGAAGGAGTGAATGTACTGTGAATGTATTGTTACTTTGAGGTTGTTTTTTTTTAAATAATTTTTTTTCTTTAGTTTTTAGAAGTAATTATTTTATAGTAAAGTGTTATTGCATTAGTATCTTTATGACAATAGCTAAAAGTTTAGATTTTTTCAAAATCTTGTTGCATATGAGAAAAACTGTTGTTCTTTTGCCTTTGCCGTTTCTGTTCGAAAGATGTAACTTGCATGGACTTATCCAAACGTAGCTCACACATTTTACTTTTAGATTCATAATTCACATCATCACAAAGCATGACTATTCACTAGATTTTACTGTGGGCTGTTTTCTCATAAGTGAATGAGAAAAAAAATTGCAAAAAGTTCTAAATCATTTTTCGAATATCAAGGTATTTTGTAAATTGACACACAGGCCCCAATTTACTAATGTTTTTGTGTCAAAAATCTGTCTAAAAAGTGGCACAATTTGGCACATCTATGGTTTCTACAATTTTTTTTTACATGCTTAACAAGGGGTTGGGGCTTAGCAGAAGCAGTGGGGCTATGCATGAAAGTGGGCAGTGCTACGGTGCACCATTTTGTGCCAAAATTGTACTAGAAAATCTGTCTCAAAGTAGTCAACCAATAGTTGACTGCACCATATTTATCATCCAGCCTGAGCCAATGTGATAAATCTGGTGCAGGTCTAGACACCTTGTTTAAGCTTATGCCATCCTTAGGATTAATAAATCTGGGCGGACCAGAGTCCCTACAATCTGTAGGGGGCAGTTGTAGGGATTCCAGGTTCTGCCATATGGTGCACCATCTATGGAGATTCTAAGATTTTTTTTCTATACAGTTCTATATGCCTCTGTATAAAATCTGGGTCAGTAATTTTATTAAAATGTACATGAGCCCTTAAAGGGGTTTTCCAGTTCTTTGAAGCTCATGGCCTATCCTTAAAAGAGGCCTTCAATGTTGGATTGGCTCCCACAAGAATAAAAGCGATGGCCCATTTTCTGTACAGACCATCATTTTTAAACAACTGGAAGCTCTTTGAAAGCAGTATATTGAGGGAAACAAAATTGAAAAAAAACTTGTGTGAAGTCTTTGAAAGCTTTCCACATTTTTAAATACCGATTTCCCAAAAATATGTATTAAAGGGTTTGGAGGGTAATTTGTTTTATTTTTTTACAAAAGGCTCAGAATAGCTTAAAGGGGTTTTCCCATCTCAGACATTGGGGTCATATTGCTAGGATATGCCCCCGTTGTCTGATAGGTGCGGGTCCCACCTCTGGCTGGGACCTGCACCTACACTGAAAACCGAGGCCTGAAAGTGCATGTGCGGCTGCCCTCCATTCATTTCTATGGGGCCGCTGAAAATAGCCAAGCACTGGCTCGGCTATTGCCGTGGGCCCACAGAAATGAATGGGAGCGGTGGCTGTACAATCACGGTGCGCTCTCATTCACTACTATAGGGAGAACGCTTAGTGGTTGCCAGACCCCCGAAAACCCTGGGTCCTCCGGCACCACCTTCCCCGCTCCGTTCTCGGACCCGCTCCGCTCTCATTGTAGGTGCGGGTCCCAGCAGTGGGACCCGCACCTATCAGACAATGGACACTTATTCAAGCGATATGCCCCCATTGTCTCAGATAGGAAAACCCCTTTAAAGGAATAATGCTTCCTGCATCCCCTGCACGTGTCTTCTTCTCGGTCACTCTCAACACATAGGAACGTGTGCTGACGGGCAGAGCAGAGGCGGGTTTCCACTGTGGCCAGTGATTGGTTGAGCAGGCATTTTTTTTGTGGTCAGAGGGACCACAGAGGACAGACTGTCAGGGACCCAGGAAGTGTCAGCACATGATTGGTAAAGCAACAGTGAGACAACCCTTTGCTTTAATGAGCTAAAACACTGGAATCTGAAAATAATATTTTTTGAGTGATTTAAAAAATATTAAATAATAAACAAAAAAATGCATTTAATGAGAATAAGCCACACAGTGAAAATCTAGATGAATCAGCTGATGTAGCATCCAATTTACTATTATGCCTATAACTGCCTGTTGTTACATTGTCCAACACTAGAGTAATATTTAATCGTTTTTTAATGATTTTTTTATTAGAAAATATTGTTATTTAAAGGGGTTTATCAGGAATTAAATACTGATGACCTGTTCTCAAAAGATAGGTCATCAGTATCTGATCAAATCACAGAATTAAAGGTAGTAAAGGTATTTTATTATCTCACACATTGGGGGCCTATCGCTAGCATAGGCCCCCAATGTCTGATAGGTGCAGGTCCCACCCCTGGGACCAGCACCTATCTTTAGAAAGAAGCCTGCAAAGTGAAGGAGGGCGCATGCACGGCCGGCCTTCATTAATTTCTATGGGAGTGTCCTGAAAATAGCTGAGTGGCGCACTCGACTATTTTCAGATGTCCCACTGAAATGAATGGGAAGCGCTTCGAGCAAGAGCGGCCTCCGCTCCATTCACTTCTATGAGGCGGACAGAAATAGCTGAGCCAGTGCTCGGCTATTCTCTGCACTCCCTTAGAAATGAATGGAGGCCGGCCGCGCATGCGTGGTGCACCCTCCTTCATTTTGCGTGCTCCGTTCTAAAGATAGGTGCCGGTCGCAGACATTTGGGGGCATATCTTAGCGATATGTCCCCAATGTATGTCATAATACTGTGAGTTTTCATTGTTATCTGATCTTTCGGCACACCCGCTGATCAGCTGTGAGAAGGAGCTGCAGCAATCGGACGCACTTTTCGGGGATCGGATCCATACTGATCAGATATTAATTGACTTATCCCGAGGATGGGTCTTCAGTATGTAATCCCTGGACAACCCCTTACATTTTTTATTCACATTTTTTCTTTATATTAGAAATGTGAAGAGAACGATTCACTCAGACTTAATTAGAACATAATCAGAAATGGATCTTGATTGTACCAACCACCGCATGGTAGAATTGTTTTGTTTTCAAAAATTCCACTGATCATAACCTTATGTGCATCAGCTAGAATTTGATTCTCAGCTACAACCGGCTGTTTTCTTTTCAGCCACTTGCTCCAAAGACGGACACTATATGTCTATATCAGATTCTAAATATTTTTGTATTGGTCAATGGTGCTGACATTACCTTCAGCACTGCATGATGGGACATGCACTTACATTGTTACATGGGGTAAGTACTATAAACCGAGAGCGTACAAGGTCGGCCCTTGCTTGATCTTAATGTATATACAGCGTCTTTGAATTTCTGGAAGCGCTTGTAAAGTACTGTGAACAGAATATTCTGCTGCCTTTCAAATGATTCGTTGTCTCTTATGATTTTGTTATTAAAAAGAAATTGTGATATAAATTTGGTTGTATCTTTCTTACCAGTCTAAGGTTTCATATCAGTCCATGTCATAAAATTTGTTGCAGAAAATTTGGGCTCCAATGTTTTATTTTTACACTTTCTTATGATAATAGTAAAAATAATAATACAAAGCAGAAATAGTTTTTTCATTTAATTTTAGTTTTTTTAATTGTATAATAGAGCTTAAAGGGGTTGTCTACCTTTATTGTGCTGTTTTTTTTAGAAGCCCCCCCCCCCCCCCCAGCGATGGTGAGCATACTTACCTGATCCCTGCTGCTGTATTCCGCCTCCATTGCATTCTATTGTGGTCCTATAGCTACCCGCGTCAGCATCCTATGTGACTACTGCAACCAATGACCGTAGAGGTGACATGACCTGTGTCCAACAGGATGTTGACTTGGATAGCTGTAGAACCAGTGGCACAAGAGAGGGAGCGATGGAGCCGAAACTCCACCGTTGGTATCAGGTAAGTATGCTCACCACACAACACAAAAAAGGTGAACAATCCCTTTAAAGGGGTTGTCCAGGTTCAGAGCTGAACCCAGACATATCCCCTTCTTCCACCACTCAGCCCCATTTCATGCTCCAATGCTATCCCTTGCCCTGCGCTGTATCGGACTGGGCAAGGGCTTTTTTTTACATTTTTACACTGCTAGTTGGAGGCTTCGCCCTAGCATTGTTCCAGATGATGTCACCGACACTAATGGGCGGGTTTTAGCGCTGCCTTAGCCATTTTACAGGGTAGGACAGCGCTAAAGCCACCCATTGATGCCGGAGATATCATCGGACTTACTGCTAGGTGGAAGCCTCCGCCTAACTTACCCTTGGAGAGCCCGGTACGTCATCGGATCTCCCGAAAAAGCCTTTGCCCTGCGTGATTCAGTGCAGGGCAAGGGAGAGCATCAGAGCATGAAATGCTCCAATGGTCATGTCATAGGGGCTTAGTGGGGGAAGAAGGAGATATAACGCCTTTAACTGATAGATTTTTTTGTCGAAATATTTACATTACGATCATCTACTTTTTGTATATTAGTGCAGAAGAAATATAATCCTCGAAAAAAAAAATGTAATAGGCCAACTCATTCTATAGAGCCAAACCTTATACACGGGTATGTTGGGGTCTATAACTTACCTAGATTTTCACCACTCTTCTATAAATCGATAATTGAGAGGCAGACCACTGGGACAAATATCTGCTGAAAGGGTCAAGTTATACCCAATAAAATATGGTGAATTATGTCAAGTAAAGTTAGAGTTTCATCCTGTTCTTCAAAACCCCGGGAACATTAACTGTGGGAAAAAAAAAATCTATTCTATCTTTTCTATAACTTTGGGACTTCTTTATTGGTCATGACAGCTTTTCCCTTATGTACAGCTGAAATGGACAATGATTGTGGAACCAATGTTCCAAGTAACTGGTGTAACGTTGGGCCAAACCCTAAGATAATTATTCCGACACTCCCCCCTCAACCCCTGTACGGGAATTGCTTCAGGAAAAAACTAGACCACTACTTTCTGGGATGGTCCCGATGTACTTGGCAGCTGACCCACTGAGGTGGGAGGCACTAGTGCAAAGCACAGGAAGCACAGAGTATTCACTAATTCAGAACCAGGTAGAATACAGGCAAATCCAAGGCAAAGACTTAATAAAACACAGAACTGGCAGAGGCATATACTTCAGGAACCCAGACATGCAGATTACAGGAACCCATTCATACATAGCAAATACATAGTGCACTAACAGAACAACGCTGACTTCAGAATCCCATTCAGATATAAAGCGAATATATATGCAGTGACTAAGCAAGACTGACTTCCGGAACCCATTCAGACACAGTGAAAAATGGATGGCAGTGGTTAAGACTTCTAGGTGTAAGGACACATACAATGCTCATACTGTCGCAACAGGACTCAGTGGTACAGGACTCTAGCAGAAAACATACAATCCATGACATGGTCAGCAGAGTACATAGAATGTTTAGAACAGACAGAGGGTAATGGCATTCAACACTAGGTCAGAATACAGACATGGACGTAACCAGAATGATCCAAAACAAGCTTGAGACATACACTCCAACACAAGGGGCACACAGTCTCCGAACGGATGAAAGCAAGACATGACATTTTGTACAACAAGGGCAGGTCACAAAACTTAAGACATACAGTATAACACTCTGACACAGAACTCAAGGACAGATATAGCAGAGTCATTAGACGAGCAGATGCACACACACACAGAGCAAGGGAAAGTTTAAACCTCGCAATACAAAACTGGGAGGAGATACGAGCACAGAGGCATAATTCACACCACAAGTAAACAGGACCAGGATGCAGTAGCAACATGAACCGCCATTGAACAAAGCATCACAAAGGCCTATTACACACGGCCGTAGGTGTCATGTGCCTGTGCTTCGGAACGCAAATTGCAGCCTGCAATGCATGGGCACCGACCGTGGGGTAGTCGCAGCAGATCGCAGACCCATTCACTTAAATGGCTCCACGATTTGCCCGTTCCGTAAAAAGATAGAACATGTCCTATCTTTTTGCGGGACGGAAGTATGGAACAGAATCCCACGGAAGCACTCTGTAGTGTTCCATTCCGTATCTCTGGATTTGGGGACCCATTGAACAGAATGGGTCCGCATCCGTGATGCGGAATGGCCACGGAATAGTGCCTGTGTATTGCAGATCCGCAAATGCGGTCCGCAACATGGGCACGTGACACCTACGGCCGTGTGAATGAGGCCAAAGTCAAACCTTCAAGCTGCTGATGCTGGTGCACTTGGTACATTGGCAAAAGTGAAATGCCATTGTAACATTGTGTCTGAGATTAACTAGATCTTGTCCCTATAGTCAACCCAAACTGCAACTTCTAAATGCTTTGAGGAACAGTGGAGGAGGAAACTGACGATTTGTCTAAGCACATTCTATTGTTTGTGGAAGCTAGTTAGCCTCAGACCAGACATAACAAATGATGTAGAATGACCACATCCCTATTATAATACTGCCACTTATGTACAAGAATACAACTACTATAATACTGCCTCCTATGTACAAGAACATAACTCCTATAATACTGCTCCTATGTACAAGAATATAACTGCTATAATACTGCTCCTATGTACAAGAATATAACTGCTATAATACTGCTCCTATGTACAAGAATATAACTACTATAATACTGCTCCAATGTACAAGAATATAACTACTATAATACTGCTCCTATGTACAAGAATATAACTACTATAATACTGCTCCTATGTACAAGAATATAACCACTATAATACTCCCTCCTATGTACAAGAATATAACTGCTATAATACTGCTCCTATGTACAAGAATATAACTACTATAATACTGCTCCTATGTACAAGAATATAACTACTATAATACTGTTCCTATCTACAAGAATATAACTACTATAGTACTGCTCCTATGTACAAGAATATAACTACTATAATGCTGCTCCTAAGTTCAATAATATAATTACTATAATACTGCCTCCTATGTACAAGAATATAACTGCTATAATACTGCTCCTATGTACAGGAATATAACTACTATAATACTGCCCCGATGTACAAGAATATAACTACTATAATACTGCTCCATGTACAAGATTATAACTACAATAATACTGCCTCCTATGTACAAGAATATATCTACTATAATACTGCTCCTATGTACAAGAATATAACTACTATAATACTGCTCCTATGTACAAGAATATAACTACTATAATACTGCTCCTATGTACTAGGATATAACTACTATAATACTGCTCCTATGTACAGGAATATAACTACTATAATACTGCTCCTATGTACAAGTACTATAACTACTATAATACTGCCCCTATGTACAAGAATATAACTACTATAATACTGCTCCTATGTACAGGAATATAACTACTATAATACTGCTCCTATGTACAAGACTATAACTACTATAATACTGCCTTCTATGTACAAGAATATAACTACTATAATACTGCTTCCTATATACAAGAATATAACTACTATAATACTGCTCCTATATACAAGAATATAACTACTATAATACTGCTCCTATGTACAAGAATATAACTACTATAATACTGCTCCTATGTACAAGAATATAACTACTATAATACTGCTCCTATGTACAAGAAAATAACTGCTATAATACTGCCCCTATGTACAAGATTATAACTACAATAATACTGCCTCCTATGTACAAGAATATATCTGCTATAATACTGCTCCTCTGTGTACAAGAGTTTCGATCTGAGCAGGAATGGTAATCCTGAGCTCTATAAATGTAAGTAATTTGGACAATTAGAACCCACAATACAGCGCAGTCAGTAATTGCCGGCCGTTGTGCTGCGCGTTGTGTTATGTATGGATGATGCTTCTCCTCCTGTATTTATTGTGGACACTCTGAAAAGACCGTTATTTGCTTTGTGTTTGTGCATTGAAATGTAAATGCAGGCAATTATTTCTTTACATCTCCATCGACTAGTTTTCGCTGCGTGATCTGTAATCTGACAAATCGTCGTTTATAGTTGGAGGAAATAGAAGCCCTTTATATTTGTAAAGATTGGTATTTTACCAGATGCGGCCACAGTAAGGGTCCATTCACACGTCCGTGGTGTGTTGCGGCTCCTCAACACACCAGGCTGGCACCCCCCATAGTACTGCCTATTCTTTTCCGTATCTGCGGACAAGAATAGGCCATGTTCTATTCTTTGCGGAGCCGCGGACTGGAAGTTCGGGTCCGAAGCCCGGAAGTTCGGGCCGCGCTCCTCAAATGCGGAAGCGGAGAGCACATAGTCTGCTCTCCACATCACGTCCGGCCCCATAGAAAATGAATGGGTCCGCACCCGTTCCGCAGAATTGCGGAACGGGTCAGGACCCATTTGCGACGTGTGAATGGACCCTAACAGCGACTGAAAAACGGATAAGTATAACAGAGAGATGTATATAATACATGGATCGGAGATACGCATGCGCTGGTGAATGATCAGTTGGCACATGCTCAATTCGTATCCCAGCCTTGGAGATGCGCATGTGCTGAAGAATGTTTAATCGGCATATGTGCAGTTTGGATCAAAGTCGTCTTTCCCTGATGCTGCGATCCAACATTCTCCTTCGCATGTGCTCCTCTGTGCTCCATGCGTCTAATTAGCAGTTTAAATAAAGTGCAGATTACTTTACAGCAGGGTCACCAATTTCAACTACAGATGGATTGCTTAGCTCAGCATGATCAACCCTAACAGGCAGTATGTCCGTTTAAAAGGGAACTCTGTCCTTTTACAGATACACATGCATAGTAAAAATAATGGGTAAACTCGGAGATGTGAATGACCAAGATGTGAGCTTTGGGCCCGCCCTCAATGCACTTAACTGCTCATTTGAATATGGATTATAAGTCCTTACAGGACCCACTGTACAAGGCATTGTGCCTGGTTTATCTGTCATTTCCTGGGGCTAGGCTTCCCTTAAAGCAACACCCTGGGCAGACTCACTGAAGCCTCACTCAGCTCTTCTGAATGTCTGAGAAAACCCAGAGAGGTTGGCCATCGGTTTACAGGGGCATCTAAAAAAAAATAGAATATCATTGAAAAGTGAATTTAGTAATTCAAATAGTGAAGCCCCTGTATTCTACAGATTCATTACACACACAGAGCCATCTATTTCATGCCTTTATTTCTTACAACCCGTAGATTTAGGCCCCTTTCACACTTGCGTTTTTCCTTTCCGTCCTAGAGTTCTGTTCTCAGGGCTCTAGGACGGAAAGCTACTGATCAGGATTATCCCCATGCATTCTGAATGGAGAGAAATCCGTTCAGGATGTCTTCAGTTCAGTATGTGAACGTTTTTTGGACGTTGACAAAACCGCAGCATGCTGCGGACTTGTCTCCGTCCAAAAATCCGGAAGACATGCCGTAACGCCGGATCCGGAATTAATTCACATTGAAAATCATTAATCCGGATCCGGCTTTAAGCTAAACGTCGTTTCGGCACATCGCCGGATCAGGCGTTTAGCTTTTGTGAATGGTTACCATGGTAGCCAGGACGCTAAAGTCCCGGCTGCCATGGTAAAGTGTAGTGGGGAGGCAGGGGAGCAGATGCCTTCCGTGCGGCTCCTGGGGCTCTCCACAATGACGTCAGAGCGCCCCATGAGCATGGATCACATGATCGCATGGATCACGTGATCCATGCGGGAGGGGCGCTCTGACGTCATTGTGGAGCGCCCCCGGAGCCGCACGGACTGTAAGTATACTGCTCCCCCGCTCCCCTCTACTACTATGGCAACCAGGACTTTAATAGCGTCCTGGCTGCCATAGTAACCTGAAAGCATATTGAAGACTGATCAGTCTTCAAATGCTTTCAGTTGTCTTGCGTTGTGACGGATCCGGCGGGAATTTCCGGCGACGGAAGTGCACGCCGGATCCACACAACGCAAGTGTAAAAGAGGCCTTAGTGTTTTCACTTTTCACTCCCCGCCTTCCCAGAGCCGTAATGTTTTTAATTTTCCATACACATAAGCATATAGGGGCTTGTTTTTTGCAAGTTGTACTTTCTAGTGGCACCTTTTAATATTGCATATGACAGGGATCAGCCACCTCCGACACTCCAGCTGTTCCCAAACCACAACTCCCAGAATCCTCCTTTCACTTGTATGCGCTTACAAGAACAGCCAAGTAAATGTGCATGCTGGGAGTTGTAGTTTCACATCAGCTGGAGCGCCGAAGGTTGCTGATCCCTGGCAAATGATGTAGCTGGGAGCAGGAATAAAAATTCCAAATGTGGTGGAATTGGAAAAAAAAAAGCTATTCCACCACAGTTTTATGGGTTTTGTTTTTATGACGCTCTCTATGCGGTAAAAATGACCTTTGGGTCAGTACAATTACTGCGATACCACATTTGTGTAGTTGGTCTTGTGTTTTAAAACTGAAAAAAATTAATAAAAAAAACCTTAACATTAGATTTTTTCTAATCATTGCCATATTCACACCGCTATAACTTTTTAACAGTTAGGGTACTTTCACACTAGCGGCATAGCTAACCGGCAGGCTGTTCCGGCGGGTAAACAGCCTGCCGGATTCGCCATGCTGCAAGTACCCGTGTGCTGCCGCTCTGTCCCCATTGACTATAATGGGGCGGGGGCGGAGCTACGGCGCAGTACGGCAGTGCACAGCCGGAGATCGCTGGACTAAAAGTACTGCAGGTCCGACTTTGTAGTCCGGCGATCACTGCCGTGCAGCGCTGTAGCTCAGCCCCCTGCCGGATAGCCATGCCGCAAGTGTGAAAGTACCCTTATACGTACGGAGCTGTGTGAGGGCTCATTTTTTGCAGTGATGCTATTTTGAAGTGTGTGACTTACCATTTTTAATTCAATTTTTTGGGGAGGTAAAGCGACAAAAAAAATGTTTAATTATACATTTAGATTTTTCTGTTACATTTGCCATATGTGATTTTGGAAGTGGCGATGTCTGAGATGTTTTTTTTTTTTTTAATGGATAATTTAAATTTTTGGGTAAGGGTTGATTTGAACTTTAATTTTTTTTAAACTTTTTTTTAAGTCACCCTAGGGGGCTATAACCAGCAATCGTTAGAAGGCCAACTGTATTCTGTGATGGGTATATATCCATTCACTGTACTCCAATACAGTGCTGCCACCTGCAAGCCTGAATTGGAATATACTAGTTATAGCTATCACAGGCATATAGCAGCTTCCCCGATCTTAGCCAGATAAGGCTCAAGAGAAGTGGCGGAGCTCATCTGGCCTTTTGTTGAGAGGAGGCACGGATATACGCCAGGAACCAGGTGTTGATGAATATCAAAAATAAAAGATAGAATCCAGCTTCCAACCAACGTGATAGACGTTAATTCATCGGTGCAAAGAAATCCAACATAGAGTCCATGTCTACGCGTTTCGAATTGCACAATATAAGTCCTTACTCATGAGTAAGGATCTATATTGTGAAATTCAAAACGCGTAGACATGCAGTGTAGGTTGGATTTTATTGCACCGATGAATTAAAGTCTATCCCGTTGGTTGGAAGCTGGATTCTATCCTTTATTTTAGCCAGATACGGCTGTTACAGGCACAGGAGCTTGTAGCTCCCGCATCTTCACCACTTAGATGCTTTGGTCACATTTGACCACGGCATTTGAGCTGTTAAATCTCTGTGATTGGACTTATGGCTGATCGCAGACTTTCGCCCTGGGCCTTTGCTGTTTGAAACAACAGAAACCCTGCAGCCGCGGCACTGGCGAGGGGGCGCCCTCTTTAAAGTGACGACTTCTACTGTACATATATGGCGGAGGTCACAAAGGGGTTAATGGTGATAATTACGGCTTACAGCTAATGAAAACCCGAAAGTCAGGATCTCAGAAAATTAGATTATTATATAAGACCAATTCAAAACATGATTTGTAATGCAGAAATGTTGTCCTACTGAAAAGTCTGTCCAGTAAACGCCCTCAATTACTAGGTCAGGGCTGCTTTTCCTTAAATTACTGCATCAATGTGACATGGAGGCGATCAGCCTGTGGCACTGCTGAGGGTTTGATAGCGGGCTTCAGCTCATCTGCATTGTTGGGTCTGGTGTCTCTCATAGATTCTCTATGGGGTTTAGCTCAGGCACGTTCGCTGGCCAATCAAGCACAGTGGTATCGTGGTTATTGGCACTTCTCGTAGTGTGTGCAGGTGCCAAGTGCTGCTGGAAAATGAAATCAGCATCTCCATAAACCATGTCAGCAGAGCGAAGCATGAAGTGCTCCAAATTTTCTGGTAGACGGCTGTGCTGACTTCAGACTTGGACCAACACCAGTGGATGACATGGTTCCCCGAACCATCACTGACAATGGAAACTGCACCCTGGACCTGAAGCAACTTGGACTGTGCGCCCCTCTACTCTTCCTCCAGACTGTGTGACCTTGAAATGCAAAATTTACTTTCATCTGAAAACAGGACCTTGCACCTCTGAGCAACAGTCCTGCCCTTTGTCTCCTTAGGTCCGGTAAGACGCCCCAGTCCACTACTTGTGAATTCTTGAATGACCTTTTCTTGACAATCCTTTCAAGGCTGTGGTTATCGCTGTTGCTTGTGCACCTTCTTCTACCACATTTTTTCCTTCCACTCAACTTGCCATTAATATGCTTGGATACAGCCATCTTCCTTAGCAATGACCTTCTGTGGCTTCCCCTCCTTGTGGAGGGTGTCAATGACTGTCATCTGGACAACTGTCACGTCAGCAGTCTTCCCCATGATTGTGTAGCCTACTGAACCAGACTGAGGGACCATTAAGAGGCTCAGGAAGCCTTCACAGGTGTTTTGTGTTGATTAGATGATGTTTTCTGTGATGCTGACTTTCGGGTTTTCATTAGCTGTAAGCCATAATCAACATTAAAAGAAATAAATGCTTGAAAGTGACCACTCTGTGTGTATTGACTCTTAGATGATATTCTAAATTATGGAGATGCACCTGTATAGCTAAAGGGGTTGTGTACGGTTAGAAAAACAGAGCCGCACCTGTCCACAGGTTGTAGGTGGTATTGCGGCTCAGCCCTATTCACTTTAATGGAACTGAGCTGCAATACCAGGCACAGCCCATGGACAGGCGTGGCGCTGTTACAGAAAGAAGTTATGTTTTTCCAATCCCCGTTGGAACAGTATGACAAGGTGTCGCAAAACTATAACTCCCAGCATGACAGCCGAGAGCAGACAGAGGAGGGCGAGCAGGTCAGACTATGAGCTTTCTTTTATGAATGGGAATCCGTACGCTGTGCCCATGCAGAGAACTGTCGGGCGACAAAGGCTGCTTGGTGTATACATCACAGCGTTGCCATGGCAACCATTGTTGACGAAGCATTAGCTAACAAAAGAGCGTGTCAAGCGCGATGTCTCGCGCCTCGCCTGCTCCCGGCGGGAATTCAACACCATTGCTGCTGACATCCAGCATTCTGTCGTAATGAGCGGTGCACGCAGGTACAAGCATAAAACGTGAAAATGATACTTTTTGGGGGAAATTGCCGCCATGATTGTTACATTTTTACTGTTTCTATTGATTTATGTTATTTGTGTAATAAACAACAGATTAATGCGGTAAAAATTTAAGGGGCAACGCACCGCTCAGTCCCACGCTCAGCAGGGTGTTGTTGAAGGAGCAATTCAAGCCAAAGCGTGGAACAAGGCGTAGCCACGAGAGGAATCCGGAGGCCGAGCGTAGAACGTAGCTGTCTCCCTACTGCACCATTTACCTTTCACAAAGCAAATCTGATGTGTCACTCAGGATGATCGCGGCAGCTCTAATAATCCCGAGGAAGGCACCGGGAGCAAGGCCACATTACAAATCAGTTGTCTAACTTCTTGGACGCTATCAGTAATTCTCCGGGGAATGGCTGGAAGCGGGGACTGAGCCTGCACCATATGCACATTATTAACTCCGTGTGATCGTGGATGCTGAAGGGATAACTGCGCGGAGGATCCGCGTCTCCAGTTACTGCCACAAATGGAATAGAAGTGGAAACATCATGAAAGGGTTCTCCGTGGGCCACATATGGATGACCTATCATCAGGATTGGTCATAAATATCAGATCGGTGGGGGTCCAAACACCGGCATCCCCACCGATCAGCGGTTTCCAGCACATGGAATGGAGCAGGAAGCACAGCGCCATTCAAATTGTAGTGGCCATGGTGGGTAACTGCGACACAGCTTTCATTTACTTAGACCCCACCGATGGGATATTGATGGCTATGACTGATGACTGCGATATTGACGTCCTGAGGCTATGCCCACATCTGTTCCGATATTCTGTTCTGGGAGACTACCTGAATTACCCTATCTGGTATAGCTGGACACTGCGGGGGCCCGTCGGATCCCCATTCACTATAATTGGATCTGGCAGGTTTCTGGCACAAATGCCGGCTTTCTGCCGGTAAAACAATACTGCATGCAGCATTATTTTCCCAGTAAAAAACCGGCATTCATCCCGACAGATCCCATAGTAGTCAATGGGAATCTAGTGGACTCTGACGGTATCCGGCTATGCCAGATAGGTAATTCCAGTAGTCTACTCCTCTGCTGCAACAGTCTACCAGATGTGAACCTAGCCTGAGGGCATACGCTTTATTAAAAAAAATTTGGGGAAGGCTTGTAGAAATGTTTGTAACGTCAGGAAAACTACCCGTTATAAAGACCAAACCCGATTCAGACTACATTTTTTCTGGGACCTCATATATAAAGTATTTTGGGCTCTTTGAGAAGACCACCTCTCCAGAAGACCATTTTTCACTATAGTTTTTGGTTGTCGTCTCGAAGAGGTTTCACTATATGTACCTACTGACATCGTGGCTACACACGTGGGGGGGAGGGGGTCTTGGGGGGTTATGATCACTCATATTTCACACCACCCCCAGGAGTCTTAATAAAAATGGTCATGTGGAGGTTATGATGGCTTCTATACTCCATTCATTAACTGCAGTGTCCACAATTGGTGGCCATCATCAACGTATGGAGTAAAGGCATGGTAAGCGCTCATACACATTAGATCTACGTCCGCTAATTTCTTTCACAACCAGGATATTGAATTGATCCAATGCATAAAGGGGGTATCCAGAGATGATCAGGAATGTTGGACTTCAACATGCACAATCCATTGTTCCCACAGGATTATTTCCGTTGAGCTGTGTGTGTAGGTCTATTAGGAAGCCCGGAAGAATAGCTATTGATCCAACAGTTAAGCGGAGGTAAAAGCCACGTTAAAGGTGTTTTTCTTAGGACAGATCATCAATATAAGATCGATGAGGAACCAACTCCTGGAAATTCCCACTAATCAGCTGTTTGAATGGGCTGTCACATCCCGAAACAGCACAGCTCCAAACACTGTGTAGTGGTCATGGATGGTGCTGTGCTATTTTGGACCATATTTTTGACAAAAAACCTGCAACAGAGGCTCCTGGAAGTCCTTACAATGCAGATGTGTATAAAGACTATCCTGGGGTCATGTACAGATACCCAGGGACAGGAAGGAGGATCTATACCTCTCCCCCCGCCCCTACAGCCTGTCAACACTTCACCTACTACCAACATCCTTCTGCATGCTGGGTGGCTGCTCTTAACTGTATTATCATATGCTGCCTAGCACGTAAACAGGAAGTTGGGAATCTAAGCTTTAAAAGATGACCAGGATTGATGTGCTAGCTGCCATACAGCCTGAGATATAGCATTTAGTAATTGGGTCATGAGTGAGAGGTCGGCAGATGTCACTTACCCGATTTCTAAGAGTTCGATTTTCGGCTGTACGGTTGACTGATCGCTAGGTGCTATACCACAGTTCTCAAACTCATTGCCCTCCAGCTGTTGCAAAACTACAACTCCCACCATGCACTGATAGCTGTAGGCTATCCAGGCATGATGGGAGTTGTTTTGCAACAGCTGGAGTGCCACGAGTTTGACATGCCTGTACTATACATTTTGAGATATGTTAGTAGCAAGGAGGTATCTGATATCTTCGTGTCTCTACTGAAAATTACTGGCACTTCTATGCGCTG
Source organism: Bufotes viridis (assembly GCA_033119425.1). Taxonomy (NCBI): domain Eukaryota; kingdom Metazoa; phylum Chordata; class Amphibia; order Anura; family Bufonidae; genus Bufotes; species Bufotes viridis. The sequence continues at coordinate 14,640,387 of CM065591.1, read as the reverse complement.
GTAAAAATAAAATACCGCACCAGCGTCCTGATGGAAACAACAGGTGGGCCTGTCATTTACGTGCCAGGTGGCCACCCTATTGATGCTTCACTGAAAATCAACCTAGAACCAACGAATCTTAATGAGACAATCATGCCAGAACAGAGCAGGAAGGACATGAAGAGGAGAAACACTGCATATGGAGACATCACATGTATTAATATGGGGGTCTCCTCTCATTCCACCGTAACCCTGTGCCCGGGACATCTACAGTCATCCAGCAACACTCTAGCTTTAAACTCACTGACTTGTATAGTAAATGTCAGGGGATGGATTTTTTTAGGCAGAAAGTGAAGTTAGTTTCTGAAACCGATGTGTTAAAAGCAGAAAAAATGGGCAAAAGTGAGGATCTGAGAGACTGTGACAACCGCCAAATTGTGAGGGGCATCTAGACTGGGTCAAAACATCTCTAAAACAGCCAATCTTGTAGATGCTCCTGGTATGTAGTCATTAGTACCAGGGTCTGACTAGGCCACCAGTGGATCCTCCAGTAGGCCCAAGCTCTTACAGTAGTGGACCCCTAATAAAACAGGGTTCTTAGGGTCCTATATACAGAGGGTGGGCCCTCAAAATTATTTCCTATGGTGGGCCCAAGGAACTTCAGTCCGACGCTGATTAGTAATGATCAAATATGGTCCAAGCCAGAACAACCAGTGACAGAGTCATGGCCACAATGGTCTCATTGATGTACACGAGGAATGAAAGTGAGCCTGTCAGGGCCGACTCCACAGAAGAGCTACTGGATCACAGATTGTTAAAAAAAGTTTCTGCTGGCTATAAGACGCCAGGACATACAGAACTTTACAGCTTGCTGTGTACCCACAGACCAGTCAGAATGCCCATGCATCACCACCAAGAGCGAGATTTATCAAAACTGGTGCAAAGGAAAACTCTTAGTTTTCCATAACAACCAACAAGATTTCACCTTTCATTTTTTTCAGAACTCCTTTCAAAAATAAAAGGTGGCATCTGGCTGATTGCTATGGACAACTAAGACCGTTTTCCTTTAAACCATTTTTGATAAATCTCACTCACTGCATCTGAGCATCAGAACTGGAGCAATGGAAGAAGGTGGTCTGGTCTGATGAATCACGTTACAACATGTGGACGGCCAGGTGCATGTGCATCACATGGAGAAGAGATAGCACCAGGTGCATCATGGAAAGAAGGTGGTCTGGTCTGAGGAATCACGTTATACCGTGGACGGCTAGGCGAGTGTGCATCCTCTGAAGAAAGAGATGGCACCAGGTGCACTATGGGAAGAAGGTGACCTGTCTGATGAATCACATTACAAGTGGACGGCCAGGTGCATCACCTGGAGAAAAGATGGAACCAGGTGCACTATGGGAAGAAGGTGGTCAGGTCTGATGAATCACGTTACATCATGTGGACAGCCAGGTGCGTGTGCATCACCTGGAGAAGAGATAGCACCAGGTGCACAATGGGAAGAAGGTGGTCTGGTCTGAGGAATCACGTTACATCATGTGGACGGCCGGGTGCGTGTGCATCACCTGGAGAAGAGATGGAACCAGGTGCACCATGGGAAGAAGGTGGTCAGGTCTGATGAATCACGTTATACCGTGGACAGATGGGTGAGTGCGCGTCACGTGGAGAAAGAGATGGCGCCAGGTGCACTATGTTCAGGAATGGTGTGAGGACACGAGATTACATGTGTCCCTTAACAAACAGCACCAGAACGGAGACTGTGAGCCTGGCCTTCTCCTCAGACATCCATGTCTGACCCCACAAATGATCTTCTGGATGAATCAGCAAAGTCCCACAAAAACCTTTCCAGACGAGCAAAGGGGGGACCAACTCCATGGTAATGCCTATGGCTGTGGAATGGGAGGTTTTATAAGCTTGTACAGATGGGCAGCCATCCCGATACTTTTCTCCATATAGAACATAAGCATATACTGCACAGACGTGTACTGAAATGTGTATTTCTGTATTTTGTTTTTTTACAGTGATATATTAAAAAACATTTTCAAACATATGACGTCTTTACAGTTTTCATTGAAGTTTTGACGGATATTTCTTGTTCTCGTCTTTTTGGTTAGCCATTAAAGGGGCTTTTCGGGAGTTTTACACTGATGACCTATGCTCGGGATAGCGGAAGCCGCCGTGAAGTGGTACTTGGGCCCGACATACTTTTGATCAAATATGTGCGCTAAGAGCTTCCTTCATTCCAACTTTTGGAATGAGCCCCTTTTTTTATTTTTTCCTGTTAGCTTATGATTTATTGTGCAGCCTTCTTTCAACCAGTTTATTTACTCTATTTGCCTTATGGTTATGCACTTCTGAGTGTAGAAACATATCTGCTTAGTCTGAACTCTGTCTTATAGTATATATTGAGGGTGGCGCCTCTTTTGGACTGAGCAACGCCCAAGTACCTGGGACTTCTCAGCACAAAAGCAATTTAGCTGGTTCCTGCAGTGCCCTGAAAAAAGACTGGTAAGTCTATAAGAGGTAGTATCTGTAGTGTTAGGGACCCTTGTGCGGAAGCCGCCGTGAAGTGGTACTTGGGCCCGACATACTTTTGATCAAAAATGTGCGCTAAGAGCTTCCTTCATTCCAACTTTTGGAATGAGCCCCTTTTTTTTATTTTTTCCTGTTAGCTCAGGGCTCGACAAATCCCAGGCGCCAGGTCGCCATGGCGACCAGGAATTTGGTCCTGGCGCCTGGGTATTTGTCAGCCCGTTCTGTCAGGTGCCCGGGCGCAGGGCCGGCGCGGACTAGGAGCGCCGGCCCCCCTCATGCTGCAGCCGCCCGAGCGCTCTATAGAGAGCCTCAGGCGGCTGCAGCACTGCCCGGGCTGGCGCGTCCATGAGGGCGCACCGCCCCGGCACAGCATGAAGAGAGGGACTGACAGGAGGGAAGCGCTCAGCGCTCCCTCCTGTCACTCCTCATCAGCGTGGCCGAGCCCTGTATGGTCCGCGGTACAGGAGCATCTGTCTCCTGTACCCGGCCGGACTGACATGAAGTGCGCACACAGTGTGCACTTCCTGTCAGTCCGCCCGGGTACAGGAAACTAAAGCTCCTGTACCCGTGGGACCATACAAAGCTCGGCCACGCTACATTAAAGGCAGGGGAGGAAGGGGGGGGATGGAGAAAGTGAATGACATGGGGGGGGGGAAGGGAGAAAGTGAATGACAAGGGGGGGGGAGGGAGAAAGTAAATGACAAGGGGGGGAGGGAGAAAGTGAATGACAAGGGGGAGGGAGAAAGTGAATGACAAGGGGGAGGGAGAAAGTGAATGACAAGGGGGAAATGAATGACAAGGGGGTGAGAGAAAGTGAATGACAAGGGGGGGGGGGTGAGAGAAAGTGAATGACAAGGGGGGAAAGTGAATGACAAGAGGGGGGGGGGACAGAAAGTGAATGACAAGGGGAGAAAGTGAATGACAAGGGGGGAGATTGACAAGACGGACCCCTCTGCCCTCCCCTCCGGACCCCTCTGCCCTCTCCTCCGGACCCCTCTGCCCTCTCCTCCGGACCCCTCTGCCCTCCCCTCCGGACCCCTCTGCCCTCCCCTCCGGACCCCTCTGCCCTCCCCTCCGGACCCTGTAATCCTTGTAAGGGTTTCCACATGTGATGGCGGCCGCAAGTGGCGATCACTTAGACGCTGGCAGCATCTGACGTGTCATATAACCTATTGAAAAGGGGAAGCATTATGGGGGGCCCTATATACTCGCACATTATGTGGGGCACTATGGAAAACGGGTAGGAACACTATGGGGGCATCTACTGGGGGCCCTATGTACTGGCATGCATTATTAGGGGGCTCTATAGAGAAGTGGGGGGGGGGAGGAGCACTATGGGGGCATCTATTGGGAGCTTTATGATGCGGCTCCGCCTGGCTCCTAACTTTTTTAGCTGGCTCCTAGATTCCAAGGAAATTTGTCAAGCCCTGTGTTAGCTTATGATTTATTGTGCAGCCATCTTTTAACCAGTCTATGCTCGGGATAGGTCATCAGTATCTGATCGGTGGGAGTCCAACACCCAGGACCTCTACCAATCAGCTGCTTGAGAAGGCACCGATGCTCACAGTAGTGCCATAGCATTCTCCATGCTCACCAAGCACAGCGCCGTACATTGTATAGTGGCTGTGCTTGGTATTGCAGCTCAGTCCCATTCACTTTAATGGGACTGAGCAGCACCTAGACAATGTGACCGATAAACGTGACGTCACGTGGTCTAGGAAAAGCTGCAAGAAGGTTGCTGTGTGCGCTGGTGGGTACTCAAACAGCCGATCCCGGGTGTCGCACACCCACAGATCAGATACTGATGACCTATCCAGAGGATAGATCATCGGTAAAAATATCCTGGAAATCCCCTTTAACAGGCATCAACTAAGGATTACTAAGGCAACATTTGCAGCGGCTCAGAAGTGGCTAAACAATTAACCCCCCCAAAAAAAAGAACCCCATTTCAAAAACTACACCAATAAGGTTTTTAACAGGAAATTATTGATATTAAATTGCAGGAATAATAGAACCTAGGTGTAATGACTGATATATTTTTTTTTCTTCGGCCAATTTTTCCGGACAGGACATGTTTCTTTTAAACACAGCACCTGCCACCGGAAGTTAATGCCTTTATGTACTGACACGTCTGTTTTGTTCCAAAGTTCTTCCACTTAGGCTGCAATCTATTTCTTCGCCACACGGTGGCGACAGAGCAGCACTCCGTGGCTTTCAGGACATTATTTTAACTTCAATGACCTGTTCGCCAGGCTCCTGTAAAGGATCTGAGCTCCAGAATAAAGTAACTTCCCCAGAAGTGACCCCATTTTGAAAACTACCCCCTTAATTTATTACTTTAGGGGTGCTATAAGTATTTTATCTAATGTTCTGTCACAGGAATGAATGCACTACTTTTTTGCAGTGCTGACCGTCGGAAGCAGATTGCGGACCCCATTCAAGTGAATGGGTCCGCGATGCGCATGTGGCTGCCCCAAGGTCGTACCCTTGCATTGCGTTTGCAGTCCGCAGCATGGGCCCCGGCTGGCACATGGCCATGGGCCCCTACTTGAAGAAATCAAGGGTTTCCTGGGATTGTCATATTGAAATCCTTTCATCAGGATAAGTCATCAGTATGACATCAGCGGGAGGTCCGAAACCCGGCATCCCTAATCCACTGGGGTCTACGAGAGAAGCAATCTGATGATTGCATGTTAAAGTTCCCTATGGGAACTATAATAAAAAAGTGTAAAAAAAAATATTTTAAAAATATAAAAATTCAAATCACCCTCCCCCAAATCAAAATACATAAACAATAAAGATCAAGGGCATCACCGCTTGCGAAAACGCCCGTACTATTAAAATATAAAAATATTTATCCCATACGGTAAACAGTGAAATGGAAGGAAAAGGTCAAAATGGACGATTTGTTAATTTTTGGTCGCTTCACTTCCCACAAAAAAATAAATAAATAAGTGATCAATGAGTCACACACACCCCAAAATGGTATCAATGAAAAGTGCAGATCGCCCGCAATAAATGAGCCATCACACAGCTCCGTATACAGTGCCCGCTCAGTGCATCCGTGTACTGGGCACAGACCGCGCTGTAGATCCGTGTACTGGGCACAGACCGCGCTGTAGATCCGTGTACTGGGCACAGACCGCGCTGTAGATCCGTGTACTGGGCACAGACCGCGCTGTAGATCCGTGTACTGGGCACAGACCGCGCTGTAGATCCGTGTACTGGGCACAGACCGCGCTGTATACCTGTGTACTAGGCCAAGACCGCGCTGTATACCTGTGTACTAGGCCCAGACCGCTCTGTATACCTGTGTACTAGGCCCAGACCGCTCTGTATACCTGTGTACTAGGCCCAGACCGCTCTGTATACCTGTGTACTAGGCCCAGACCGCTCTATATACCTGTGTACTAGGCCCAGACCGCTCTGTATTCCTGTGTACTAGGCCCAGACCGCTCTGTATACCTGTGTACTAGGCCCAGACCGCTCTGTATACCTGTGTACTAGGCCCAGACCGCTCTGTATACCTGTGTACTAGGCCCAGACCGCTCTGTATACCTGTGTACTAGGCCCAGACCGCTCTGTATACCTGTGTACTAGGCCCAGACCGCGCTGTATACCTGTGTACTAGGCACAGACCGCGCTGTATACCTGCGTACTAGGCACAGACCGCTCTGTATACCTGTGTACTAGGCCCAGACCGCGCTGTATACCTGTGTACTAGGCCCAGACCGCGCTGTATACCTGTGTACTAGGCCCAGACCGCGCTGTATACCTGTGTACTAGGCACAGACCGCGCTGTATACCTGTGTACTGGGCACATACCGCGCTGTATACCTGTGTACAAGGCCCAGACCGCGCTGTATACCTGTGTACTAGGCCCAGACCGCGCTGTAGATCCGTGTACTAGGCCCAGACCGCGCTGTATACCTGTGTACTGGGCCCAGACCACGCTGTATACCTGTGTACTAAGCACAGACCGCGCTGTATACCTGTGTACTGGGCCCAGACCGCGCTGTATACCTGTGTACTAGGCCCAGACCGCGCTGTATCATCTGGGTTGCTCTGTACAGCAGCGCTCACATACAACTTACGCGCCTCTGCATAGCTTCTACAGAGCGGCGACCAATCACAGCGCTCTCACAGACGCCTCTGTAAACTTTGCATTAGGGACAATGTAGTCTTTCCGAGTATGGCGCAAGCGCTACTGGTGGACACTGAAACTACATTTCCCGGCAAAGTAATGTCCGATAGCTGGGAATGTGCTTAGCTGCTTTTTGGTACAGAACGGTAAGTGACTGGCGGGTGTGGTACATGCGGTCATAGGGGAGACGATGCAGTAGCTGAACGAACCTGGTGGGTTAGAAGAAGCTTCTAGTGAACGCTATAGGGAACGCAGTCTGGAAACAACGGTGGATATTATCAGCCTTGTAGTACTATGAACGCAGGTGGGGGGTCGGTGGGTGACCACGGAGCGGCGAGTAATAGCAAGCGCTTCACTCACGCTCCATGGTCACGTGACCTAAACAAATCCTCGATCCAAAAAATTTCCATCAAGGATTGTTTTTGTCCAGTTACTGGATTTAATCGAGTAATCGTATCAGCCCTATAAATAACTACAAAAAAGACATAGGGTTCAGAATATGGCGAGGAAAAGAAAAAAAAACTACCGTACATTTTTTTCAAGGATCTAAAACTCCAGAAAACCGATACGTGGTATCGCTGTAATCGTACTGACCTGGAGAATGAGAGGAACTGGTCAGTGTATAGGGAACGCCATAAAAACAAAACCCAAAAATCTGTGGCAGAATTAGGTTTTTCTTTTCCAATTTCACCCCGTTTGGAAATTTTTGCCATTTTCATCTTCCTAAATCCCATAACGTTGGCACAGACGCAGGTGATGGAATTACCATATTATTCAGACTTTCATGCAATAAAAAAAATCTTAGTAAAGGTCCCAGCGTCCTCCAGTCCATAGTGGGAGGGGGGCGGGGGGCAGACCACAGCCACTATCTCATGCTGCATAGCGGCTAGAGACATGAGCCAGGTATTGCCTTAAGATCTACGATTCTAAAAAAGTCATACAGTCAGAGCGAGCACCTATAGGGTGTGACCCGCAGCGCCCATACGAGTGTGACCCGCAGCGCCCATACGAGTGGGACCCGCAGCGCCCATACGAGTGGGACCCGCAGCGCCCATACGAGTGGGACCCGCAGCGCCTATACGGTGGGACCCGCAGCGCCTATACGGTGGGACCCGCAGCGCCCATACGAGTGGGACCCGCAGCACCTATACGAGTGGGACCCGCAGCGCCTATACGGTGGGACCCGCAGCGCCTATACGGTGTGACCCATTTTTGCACGGCCAGTACTTGGTAGAAAAAGAAGTTTCTGGATCCAGGGGGGCAATCAGCGGAAGAGTCAAAATCAGGATTCAGCGAATGAAGTGACCGCGGCACAGACAGGAGAATCGCTGCGGCGTCAAAGCAGTATGCGCAGATATGTTTGTTTCAATAGGAATTCCACTTGAAAGGATAATTCTGGAGAACCCTATAATAGATCACCTCCCTCTACGAGCCTCTCACAAACATCACCCCCCTCAACAACATACAGTCCCATGTAAAAACATCACTCCCTTCCCTCCAGCACACAGTCCCATGTAAAGCACCTCACCCCTCCAGCACACAGTCCCACGTAAAGCACCTCACCCCCTCCAGCACACAGTCCCACGTAAAGCACCTCACCCCTCCAGCACACAGTCCCACGTAAAGCACCTCACCCCTCCAGCACACAGTCCCACGTAAAGCACCTCACCCCCTCCAGCACACAGTCCCACGTAAAGCACCTCACCCCTCCAGCACACAGTCCCATGTAAAGCACCTCACCCCCTCCAGCACACAGTCCCATGTAAAGCACCTCACCCCCTCCAGCACACAGTCCCATGTAAAGCACCTCACCCCCTCCAGCACACAGTCCCACGTAAAGCACCTCACCCCTCCAGCACACAGTCCCACGTAAAGCACCTCACCCTCCAGCACACAGTCCCACGTAAAGCACCTCACCCCTCCAGCACACAGTCCCACGTAAAGCACCTCACCCCCTCCAGCATACAGTCCCATGTAAAGCACCTCACCCCCTCCAGCACACAGTCCCATGTAAAGCACCTCACCCCCTCCAGCACACAGTCCCATGTAAAGCACCTCACCCCCTCCGGCACACAGTCCCACGTAAAGCACCTCACCCCCTCCAGCACACAGTCCCATGTAAAGCACCTCACCCCCTGCAGCACAGTCCTAGGACTCGCACACTACCCCTCCCCATACTGAGCTCAGTCAGTCCTGGGAAGCCCCTCCCCTTCCAGTGACGTCATACCTTCCAGCAGCAGCGAGGGAAAGTGATGCCTAGAATGTATGGGCTGTCGGGAGGTTGAGGTCACGTGGCTGTGAGGTAGGCCGTGGCGACTGGTAGCCCCAGGTAAGCGCTCTGTTCTGGGGGCTTTTCTCCAGTGTGAGGTCTCGGGGAGGGGGAATCATTAGTTCTTATAATGGTTTGGGGCGGGGGGCTAGGCTCATTCATTCAGGGGGATGAGTGTGGAGGATCAGCTTGAGACTACAACTCCCATCATGATTTCATCTGGTGATATTCAGCGCTGTCATTTGGGGGCTGCTTAATGCCATTCACCTCCCACAGGTCGGCTGGTTCTGGAGACTGTTGGGCGCCGCGGATTCTTACGGCCGTGTTCACACTTGATACATAATACGCAATGTCTTGGGTGTACGGGGCGGCGATGCTTCTGTGGGAGATGTCCGCTTTCGCTTTCCTTTTGGTTAACGCTCTGCAGTGACTTCAATCGCAGGACACCAATTGTCAGACGAGTCGTGCGACGCGTAAACATCCGTGACGTTTCATGTCCAGACGCCGAATCGCTAGTGACCAAAAATCCAGCATCGTATCCGTATGGCAGTACGAGGGTGCCGCAGAGGGAACGCCCGGCCACAGTGAGGTCACATTCACTGATAAGGGGTACGGCTATACGAGTCGCAGTGATTTGGCCGTGAAAACACATGTAAGTCACAGACGGGTCGCGTGTTCCGCTGCTCCAGACCATTGACTAACGTGACATGAAATGTCACCGTGTAACCGAACCCTTACAGTGAAGACTGGATCAAGAAATTGGCTCCTGTTGGTTAATATGGCCCCTGCGGTCACGCGGCTCTCTGCTGCACCGTGGCCTCGTCCCAGCGGCGGCTCTGCCACGTGGCTGGACACTAAGGCCCCTTTCACACTTGCGTTTTAGCTTTTCGTCCTAGAGTTCAGTCCTCGGGGCTCTAGGACGGAAAAATCCTGATCAGGATTATCCCAATACATTCTGAATGGAGAGAAATCCGTTCAGGATGCATCAGGACGTCTTCCGTTCAGTATGTGAACGTTTTTTGGACGTTGACAAAACCGCAGCATGCTGTGGATTTGTCTCCGTCCAAAAATCCGGAAGACTTGCCGTAACACTGGATCCGGAATTAATGCCCATTAAAGTGCATTAATCCGGATTCGGCCTTAAGCTAAACGTTGTTTCGGCGCATCGCCGTATCCAAGTTTAGCTTTTTCTGAATGGTTACCATGGCAGCCAGGACGCTAAAGTCCTGGTTGCCATGGTAAAGTGTAGTGGGGAGCGGGGGAGCAGTATACTTACCATCCGTGCGGCTCCCGGGGCGCTCCAGAGTGACGTCAGGGTGCCCTACACGCATGGATCACGTGATCGCATGGGGCGCTCTGACGTCATTCTGGAGCGCCCCGGGAGCCGCACGGATAGTAAGTATACCGCTCCCCCGCTCCCCACTACTACTATGGTAACCAGGACTTTAATAGCGTCCTGGCTGCCATGGTAACCTCAAAGCATTTCGAAGACTGATCAGGATCCTGACCAGTCTTCTAATGCTTCAGGCGACTTGCGTTCTGACGGATCCTCAGACCGCAAGTGTGAAAGAGGCCTTAGACTGAAGGGGTTAAATTTCTCCTCCGGGTGCAGGTCCGTCTCTGACACCCCACCCGCTCCTCCTAGATTGCCGGAGCTTTGAGCCTCATTCACGCGTCTGTGTCCAAATCCGTGAGCAGTGCGGTCAGCGATGGATCCGTAGCGGGTCCGTGTGACATCTGTCGCTCACGGACGCTGTGTAGCTGGAAAATGAATCTTCATTGCATCTCTTCCTAATGATCCGTGAAACACGGATGACGTCCGTGTTGCATCCGTGGTTTTCACGGACCCATAGACTATAATGGGTGTGCTGGATCCATAGGGATATATAGCGCAAACGCGCCACGAAGCGCGATTTTTACTTTCACAATGCGAAAGTAAAAGTAAAGATAGAGCGTCGTACGCGCAGGTCTGAACCCAGCCGAAGGGAAAGATCTGCACCTGTTCTGTGTTTACAGCCGCAACTGGTTTTGGCTCAAAAATCACTGATGGAAATCACTGACCGAACACTGATGCCTCAGTCACACACGGGTTCACATTATGTTTCGGTCACAGTATAATATAACGGACGCCTCAGACAGATGCCATACTGCGGCATCCCTCACCATAGCGTTCCATTGTACAAAAATGCATATATTTTTTTCTGGACTTTACAGGATGGGAAGACGCGGTGCACTACGATCTCCCATTCTGCAAAAAAACTTATAAATTAGCAAATATGGTTTTTGTACAATGGAACTCTATTGGATGGACGCCACAGTATGGCATCTGTCTGAGGCGTCCGTCAACATACGTTTTTTTTGTATATGTTAAACGTATGACAAAAATCCAACACTTCCATTATTTTCATTGTTCTGCTCATCAAACGGAGCAGAACAACAGAAATAACTAGTGGTGGTGTGAACGGGGCCTAAGAGGTGGGTGTGCAGGAACCATCACCGGTCTAATAACATGAAGGAATTATAGCGAAGTGATAAAGTCCAGTCCAATATGGCGGAACTTCCCTGTACGTTATCACTTGGCTATAATGGCCTGCTGTGTATTTACTACACACTGCAACACATACATCACTGCACTACATACATCAGTGTGAGCTGTGTGTAGTGATGTATACATGTGTGTGATGTGTGTAGTGCAGTGTATGATGTATGTAGTGATGTATACATGTGTACTGTATGATGTATGTAGTGATGTATACATGTGTACTGTATGATGTATGTAGTGATGTGTGATGTATACATGTGTACTGTATGATGTATGTAGTGATGTGTGATGTATACATGTGTACTGTATGATGAATGTAGTGATGTGTGATGTATACATGTGTACTGTATGATGAATGTAGTGATGTGTGATGTATACATGTGTACTGTATGATGAATGTAGTGATGTGTGATGTATACATGTGTACTGTATGATGTATGTAGTGCAGTGTGTGATGTATACATGTGTACTGTATGATGTATGTAGTGATGTATACATGTGTACTGTATGATGAATGTAGTGATGTGTGATGTATACATGTGTACTGTATGATGAATGTAGTGATGTGTGATGTATACATGTGTACTGTATGATGAATGTAGTGATGTGTGATGTATACATGTGTACTGTATGATGTATGTAGTGATGTGTGATGTATACATGTGTACTGTATGATGTATGTAGTGATGTGTGATGTATACATGTGTATGATGTATGTAGTGATGTATACATGTGTACTGTATGATGTATGTGATGATCACACACTCCACTACATACATAACACCTTCTTCTGCGGCTCCATCTTGATGCTTCAGCTCCTCCGCGTGCCCGGCGCTCCGTGCTTCAGCCGCCCCCCAGAGCCGGCCCCTCCTCCTTTCATCTCCCGCCGGCTTTCTCTGCTGCAGGGCGCTGTATGCACCGCGCTGCAGCTTTAAGAAAAAAAAAAAACTTCTTCAGCAGACGCACCACGCAGCGAGCGGCTCCGGCGCACGCCCAAACTAACCAATAGCAAAGCTCCTTACTGTATGGAGCTTTGCTATTGGTTATTTCAGGCTGCGCTGCCTGTGCCGCTCGCTGCGTGGTGCGTCTGCTGAAGAAGGTTTTTTTTTTTTTTTTCTTAAAGCTGCAGCGCGGCGGTGAGACAAGTCGCAAATGGCGATAATACTTAAATTTCTTATCGCCATTTGCAAATTCCTAGTCGCATTGGCGACCATTGAATGGGTCTGCGTCCCTAATGCGGAGTGCACATGGGCCGGTGTTCCGTTATATTTCCCTACCCTCGTCACTTCCTGTTGTGACGCAGCCGCAACGGACATAACGTTCCCAGGTTTTGAAGGAGGTGTGTCTCGTCGCGCAGGCGCACACGACGGGGTAGAGAAATTTCACACCAGAGTTGTTGAGAACGGGCCACCTAATGCGCTTGCGCCTCTCAGCTGGACATCAGCTGACATTGCGCATGCGCCGAGGGTAGGGAAAAGTTACAGGCCAGTGTGCATGCGCCGAGGGTAGGGAAAAATCACGGGGCAGTGCGCAAGCGCGGCTAACTACTCCCCGACCGTGAGCCTTTGCTGGAGCTAGCCTCATCTGCGCTGGTTCTGGACTGTCACTTTTCCCTACCCTCGGCGCATGCGCAGTGTCGGCTGGTGTCCAGCTGAGAGGTAAGGCGCAAGCGCATTAGGTGGCCCGTTCTCAACAACTCTGGTGTGAAATTTCCCTACCCGTCGTGTGCGCCTGTACGGCGAGACACACCTCCTTCCAAACCCGGAACGTCATGTCCAGTGCGGCTGCGTCACAACAGGAAGTGACGAGGGTAGGGAAATTTCACGGAACACCGGTGCCCGTGTATTGCGGACCCGCCATATGCGGGCTGCAATACGGCAGCGGAACCACAACAGCCCTGTGCAAGAGGCCTCATATGATCAAATGAGTGCGGGACAATAGCCCCGCGGGCGGCCCGACATGCGCAGCATTATTGTAATCTATGATGCTGTGCGCACGACCAATGCCGCTGTGGGACATATGGCCTGCTTACGGACCGTATGTCTCCGAGGGCCTCGGGTCGTGTGCAAGAGGCCTTATTGTGAAAGAAATGTAAAAACATCTAAAAAACAAAATTGTGTTCACATGCTGCGTTTTTGAAAAGGCGCATAAAAAACCCCAACTAATGAACAAAAATGTCAGGAGCAAAAAAACGAGTGCGTCCCGTGTTTCATATTTCCCAGAGACCTTAAAAAATCCATGTGAACTACACGTGGAATACGCGCCGCAGACCCGAGAGTACCCACCGCGAGACGGTGATGTGAAGTCAGCCTTAGGCCCCGTTCACATCACCGTTTGGAGATCCGGCGGGCAGTTCCGGCACAGAGCGGCCAGCCGGATCCTCTACTTCACCCCCGGATCCCCGTTAACGGCAGTGGGGCCCCCCGCGGTGATCCGGCTGATTTACGGCAATAATGGCGGGTTTCGGCCAGAAGAAAACCACTGCAGGTAGCAGTTTATGTCTGTGCCGGATCCCCTCACTGAGACGTGGGCTGTTCTCTGGATGCAACCGGAAGGCTCGGCGGTATAATCCAGACACATGGATCCAGACACAATCGGCCGGACACCGATCGCTGCATGTTGTGGTTTGTGCCCGTCCGGTTCCCGCCGTTCTCTGCTGGAACAGGCGGCCGGATCGCACGCAAGACTTTTGTCTCTGCTTCAAAATCGATCCCCTGAGCGGAAACCTAACAGATCCCGTTATGGTCTATGGGACCCGTAGGCTCAGTTATGTGGCGAATCCGTCCTATAATGGAGCAGAAGAACGGAATGTCGAGTGCAGATGTGAACCTAGGCTACTTTCACACTTGCGGCACAGCTATCCGGCAGGTGAACAGCCTGTCGGATCCGCCATGCCGCAAGTACCCATGCACTGCCGTTCTGCCCCCATTGACTATAATGGGGGGTGGGGGGCGGAGCTGCTGCGCAGCGCGTCTGTGCACGGCAAAGATCGCTGGACTAAAAAGTCGGACCTGCAGTACTTTTACCCTCAGTTCACACTTGCGCGTTTTACAGCGCGTTCGAACGCGCTGTAAAACGCTCAACAGGAGAAAACTCATGTTTCCCTATGGGCATGGTTCTCACCTGACCGTTTTACAGTGCGTTTGAACGCGCTGTAAAACGCCCTACGCTCAAAGAAGTTCTAGAGCTTCTTTGGGGCGTTTTGTCGCGCGTTTGCACCCATAGACTTCAGTGGGAACGCGCGTAAAATGCGCGTTTAACACTCGTTAAAGTGTAGATATGCCTTTTTCAATTGGTATCCAGAGTCACGAACGCGCGTATGATGCACGTTTCCTATTTGCAAAAACGCGCTGTAATACGCTCGACAAAAACGCGCGTCTCAGAAACGCTCAGGTGTCAACCCAGGGTTAGTCCGGCGATCACCGGCCCCCCACCCGATTATAGTCAATGGGGACGGAGCGGCAGCACACGGGTACTTGCGGCATGGCGGATCCAGCAGACTGTTCACCCGCCGTAACAGCCTGCCGGATAGCCATGCTGCAGGTGGGAAAGTACGCTTAGCCTAAAAAAACTTTTTTCTTTCTTTCCTTGTGAAGTTCAGGTTCCTGTTGCCATCAGTCTATATGTAAAAAAGGGAAATTAACGAATTTGAAACCTTGTTCCCTCTGAAAGGAACCAACGGTCACTTCACAGCAGAGAACAGAGCCTGGACGTCACTGACACCTAGTGGTAGAAGGAGGGTAATACATGTAACTGTGCGAAAGAAAAAACTATATAAAATAGGGAGCGAAGACAGATTGGGGGGGCGCGCTGGACGCCTTATCGTCAAGGTTAGATACCGATGACTTAGAAAATCAGGACTATCGGTAAATCCGATAATCGGTCGACCCCTAATAAAAACTTTGGGGTAGCCTAGGCCAGTGATGGGCAACGTGCGGCTCTCCAGCTGTTGCAGAACTACAACTCCCAGCATGCAAAGCCTGTCTATAGCTATCAGCCTACTGCAGGGCATGGTGGGAGTTGTAGTTTAGCAACAGCTGGAGAGCCACACGTTGCCCATCACTGGCCTAGGCTAATACTAGCCCATAGGAGAGTGGCTGTTACATTACTACCACTGTTATTGTTGGAGTAAAATCATTTAGTAATGTATATTCAGGTATCCCCTTTTTATGAAAAAAATGGTTATTTTACATTTTTATCTATATGCTCTTTATGGAGAAATTATTATCATCATTATTATTATTTATACATTACACATATAATGCTGATATGCATATTAATAATTGATATAATGGTATGATAAGGACCAGTGTACTGCTTCCCCATATTTTAATTGGGATTGTGGGGTTTCTACGTGCCGGGGCTGCAGTTTAGGTTATTTTATCTATTTAACTCTTTACTTCCTGGAGTACAAATTCCTTCACATCTCTTATTAATGCAATATATTTTTATTATTTTTATTCTTTAAAGTAGTGATTATCTGTAAAGTATTGCACGTCTTATGGCAATTGTCCTGCTTTTAATAAGATTGTGGATTTTGCAATATCGATGAAATCAGTATGCTATTGATATGTGTTTTTTTTCCTTCTTCCCTCCCCCCTCGGCTTTGACCCTCCACAAAAATGTTTGATCCCTGGCGAGTCCTGCAGTGAGGTGGGGGCATTATTCTGCTGAGTGCGGCCACTGCCATTAGGGGGGCACCAGCCTATTGAAGGGAGTACTTGTCCGCCACAGCAGGACCTCTGCATCCTGACTATGTGCAATGCAAAACTGGCACACGTGACGCCAGACGTCTACTCCGGCTCTGGGCTGAAGTAGATTTCAGCTCTGGCACATGGGCAGCCTGAAATGCGCCACAGTTAAGAGACGCGAATTGTGGTGCGTCTCCCGCTGACGCCGGAAGAAATAAGACAGACGTACAGCAACCGGGACTTCAGGAATCTCCCCCTATAATTATTCCTTTAGAATTCCCAATTAGTGGGACGCTTGGCTTCATGTAGGATGTTCTTCCAAATGTGAGCTCGTACTAAATCCTCCTTGTGGCCCCCCAGGTTCAGCTGGTTTTCTTTGGGAAGATGATGGTGGTCCTTTCCAATCAGTGACCCACCAAGGATGGAGAAGGACAGAAAGCGCGTGGCTGCGAGGATATTAGACCTCACCCTGGAGATCATCTCGTTGATAACCGGAGAGGTGAGCGTCTCACGTGACATCGCTCTTATCTCTGTTAATAATACAGGGACATGACTGGAAAGGTGAAGGACTCTTAGAGTACATGTAGTGATCGGCGTCTCCCCGTACACAGGATTACACAGTAGTGCAGAAGTCGTCTGGTGCGTGTGTGACACCCCGTGTGTCAGGAGGACGGAGCAGGGCCCCGGGAGCCATCACCGAGCCTCCACCTCATTCCGTGATACGTGAGCAGAAGATCCTAGAACTTACCACCAGGATCACTGAGCTGCTGAGCGGAGAGGTGAGCGCTGCCGGGAATGCTGGGACATTATACTATAACGCCAAGGGAGGGGTCTGGTAATGACTGTGTCCTTGTGTTGTCAGGTTCCTATAAGGTGTCAGGATGTCGCTGTCTATTTCTCCATGGAGGAGTGGGAGTATTTAGAAGGACACAAGGATCTGTACAAGGACGTCATGATGAAGGACCCCCAGCCCCTCACATCACCAGGTAAGAGGAGACCTTCCTTCATTATAGAGGAGACCAGGTTTGAGCATCTCCTAGATTTACCCATCTTCAGGTCATGTAACACCTCTTTGAGAAGACCACTCCCTTATTCAGGCTAGATTTCCTTTGACAGATTTTCAGTCTCACCATGTATTATGCATCCGGCCATCTTCTTTGAGTAGACCACTCACCTAGAAGATGACGTTTCAGTGCAATTTTGGGTGTTTGTGGTTTTACTGTATTCAGTCATTGTTTTTTCTTTTCTTATAGATGAATCCAGTGGAATAAATCCACCAGAGAGATGTCCCAGTCCTTTATATTCCAGGGATGGTCCAGAGGAAAAGCAGAATGTCCAACATCATCAGGTGAGATTTCTGCAAATCCTCTACAGATGGACGTAGTGAAACCTTCTCGTAACGGACTCCAGCATCAGTAATGGAGCATTCACTGTCAGTCATACCATGAAAACCGCTGAGCAAGGTGGCCATCGTTGATGGCCTGGTGATGATGGCATCTTTCTGGGTGGGACATGTTAGACAGTAAGTGCACAGATTATTCTTGAGGTGGTTGTGTTCGAAGCAGGCAAAATAGGCAAGCATGAGGATCTGAGGGAGGTTGACCGAGGTCCAAGACTAGATGACTGGGGGTCATAACATCTCCGAAATGGCTGGTCTTGTTGGGTGACGCTGGTATGTTCCGTATATTCGTTCCGCTGAAAGATAGAACTTGCCCTATTATTGGCCGAAAATAACGATCCGTGGCTCCATTCAAGTCAATGGGTCCGCAAAAATACGGAATGCATACGGAACACATCCGTATGTCTTCCGTTTTTCGCAGATCTGTACTCACTTTGCACATGTGTTTACTGTCAAAACACATTACTGTACATTACATTAATGATTAGAAATGTTATGTTTTTGTTTGCGATCCACAAAAAAACGGATCGCATACGGAAACCATACGGAGATTTTTTACGGAACGGAAACTAAACGGAAACAAAAAAAGGAACAACGGACCCGTGAAAAATGGATCGCAAAACACAGAAAAAGCCATACGGTCGTGTGCAAGAAGCCTCAGACTGATTATGCACTGTAATACAGGAGTATGACGGTGTGTAGTGCAAGAGATAAGACGCAGGTTCAGGTCCTTTAAAATGGGAAAAATAGTTGAGTAAAGTTTTAAAAATGTTTAAAAACAAATGTATATAGAGCCCTAATTAGACCCCCAGTGTTAATCGGAACCCCATCAGACCTCAGATCAGACCCCTAATGTAAATTGGATCCCGTTCAGACCTCAGATCAGACCCCATGTTAGGAAGACCCCCAGTCTGACTTCAGCTCAGACTCCCAATGATAATCGGATCCCATTCAGACCTCAGATCAGACCACATGTTAATAAGACCTCCAATCAGAATTACACAGGGCAAAGGCTTTTTTTGGAGATCCAGTGACGTACTGGCTCTCCATGGGGACTACTAGTCCAAAGCCTGGCCGTCAGTGCCGGTGACGTCACCGGCAACACTGCTAGGCGGAGGCCTCCGCCTAGTGTGTGAAAATATAAACAAAAAAGTCTTTGACCTGCGCGATCCAGCATGGGGCAAGGGAGAGCATCAGATC
The DNA here is from genome assembly GCA_033119425.1 of Bufotes viridis. Taxonomy (NCBI): domain Eukaryota; kingdom Metazoa; phylum Chordata; class Amphibia; order Anura; family Bufonidae; genus Bufotes; species Bufotes viridis. The sequence continues at coordinate 14,621,622 of CM065591.1, read as the reverse complement.
ATGAACCTGGATAACCTCTTTAATAAGAACCCCATTCGAACCTCAGATCAGACCCCATGTTAATAAGAACCCCATTCGAACCTCAGATCAGACCCCATGTTAATAAGAACCCCATTCGAACCTCAGATCAGACCCCATGTTAATAAGAACCCCATTCGAACCTCAGATCAGACCCCATGTTAATAAGAACCCCATTCGGACCTCAGATCAGACCCCATGTTAATAAGAACCCCATTCGGACCTCAGATCAGACCCCATGTTAATAAGAACCCCATTCAGACCTCAGAACAGACCCCATGTTAATAAGAACCCCATTTGGACCTCAGATCAGACCCCTGTGTTAATCAGACCTCAGATCAGACAAAAAAGAACAATAAATCAACTTACCGCTGCTGTACCTGAGATCCAGTGCTCTTTCCTGCAGGAGAAGACCAGTAAGCGGTGAGTACAGAGCCAGCACAGGGAGAGCTGCATTCAACGCTCCCCTGTCCTCCTATATTAATGAGCGCTTCCTTAATGGAAGCGCTCATTATTATTCACCCCATAAGATGCACTGATGTTTTTCCCCCACTTTTGGTGCATCTTATAGAGCAAAAAACATGGTTATTGTTATCTCTGCTAAAAAAAAAAAAAAAAAAACGTTTTTAAAATCCAACTCTTTACAGCAAAGTTTCGTTCTTTATCGATGCGATAAAAATTCCAAATACAGGTACGGACAATACCAGTATTTAAACACAATAGCTGATCTCAGGGAGACCAGCTACAAAAACACTGCGCAGCCTCACTTAAGAGTCTCAACACAGCAACCCGAAGTGCAAAGCTCCCTGGGAAACAGGAATATGCAAAATAACTGGTGAGCCCCAGTATTGGGTCTACAACACAATGAAAGCCAGAAATCCCTCAAAGGAAGGAAAACCAAGCAAAGGGGTGTCTCCATTACAGAGATCACCAAATCCACCATATTAAGTGGCCCCTATGTCAAGATCCCGCTTTTTTACAAGCTTTAAGGATGTGACGGGGAAAACCTAAGCCAGTACCAGTATTTGGAATTTTTATCGCATCAATAAAGAACCAAACTTTGCTGTAAAGAGCTGGATTTTGAAAAAGGTTTTTTTTAGGTCACCTCGTCTTCCAAAAAAAAAAAAAAAAAGAATAAGAACTTATAAAAGGTTCCCAAATATGCTGAAATTGTGTGACTAAAACCTGTGGCTAACCCCACAAAAACGAGCCTTCACACAGCTTGGGTGTCAGAATATGACGACACACTGCAGTCTTTTTCCTAAAGGAAAAAAAAACTGTTTAAAAGTAATACAACATAAAACGAAGCATATGAATGTGTAGAATACTTGTGCTGAGGAGATTGTTCTCCATTAAGGGAAGATCGCTTATTGCTTTCACATTTTTGATCTTCTCCTTGATATACAGAATAAAGTAGGATCCTTAATTTTATTTCAGGTCCTTCATGTGGGGTCCTTCCCGGGACATTTTGGTGGAACAACGAGTGGACTCAAAAACCCCATTTCAGTGTCAGTGAACGGTAAGAGCCTTTCATAAGTCTTATGTCCATGGGTAATGATGTAAAAGTTACCAGTCTCTAGAAGGTATTGGGGTCAATGTCCCTGTCTCCAGATTATTAAAGGGCTTCTGTCACCCCCCAAAAGTCATTTTTCTTTTTTGTGCTTACTAAAATCCTTATAGGGCGATTATTCTATATATACTGTTTTTACCTTTTTCTGTCCGTTATTTTAGCTAAAAAACGCACTTTTTAAATATGTAAATTACCTTGCTACCAGCAAGTAGGGCGGTTACTTGCTGGTAGCCGCCGCATCCTCCTTTCCAAAAAACGCCCCCTCCTCCTGTTGAGTGACAGGGCCAGCGAGCGCTCTCCTCCTCTGGCTGGCCCTGTCTCAGTTCCAAATCGCGCGCCTGCGCCGTCCCAGTCTTCAGTTCACTGAGAGGAGGACGCTGCTCGGCCGCTCCTTCCTCAGTGCGCCTGCGCCGATGACGTCACATCTACACCCGGAAGAGGACAGGGGGATGGATCTTTCCCGGGTCTTTTAGGGGGCTGCAGAGCCTCTAGGGTTTTTGTAACATACCTATTGGAGGTCCCTGACGGTGTAACACTCCACTAGGAGCCGCTGTGGAAGTCTCGTTTTTTGTCCCCTTTTTCCATGGGGGCGATCCCTGACAGCCACCTCGTGGCAGAAGGAAGGGGAGACACCACAGCGCACTGAAAGACAGGGGCGACACTCCAAACCCGGCATGGTACTTCTGGGGGGTAAGAGGGGTTGTACCCCACAGTCTCCTATATGGGAGACTATTTTATCTATTTCCTGGAGATTTATTGTGGTCTATGTATTGATACTGGTTAAGGAGGCCCCAAGGAAAGCTACCCACAAGATGAAAGGCAGAGAGTGTGGGATTTGCAGAAAGAAGCTAAGTCCATCTTACCCCAAAGCCTGTTGTCAGCCCTGCCTGGATAGAGTGGTAGCGGAGAAATCCCCATCCTTGTTCCAGAATATACAGAATCAAGATGGAAGTCTGTTCCTCGGTGGAATAGTATAAGAAATCGCTTCCTAGTTCTTCTAGGCAGAGGAAGGCTCAAGTGATAGAATCGGACTTTACTGAGTCGGATTCAGAGGAGGAGGGAGTAATAAAAAGTTCAGATTCTTTCTCTGAAGATCTTATGGGAAGACCACTGTTTAAAGTGGAGGATACGGACCTTTTATTAAGAGCGGTGAGATCCACTATGGGAGGTAGAAGAAGAAAAAGAGACTAGATCAAGACAGGAGCTAATGTTTAAAAGTCTGAGGCCAAGAAAGGCGAGAGTGTTCCCTATTCAGGACTGTGTTAAGGAGTTGATAAAGAGAGAATAGAACAAGCCTAGGGTAGATGCCCCAGTTGCAAAAGTTAATAAGAAATCAGCGCTCCCGTTTGAAGATCTGGGTTCCCTTAAAGACCCGATGGATAAAAGAGCTGACGCCTATCTTAGAAAACATTGGAAAACGTCTACCTCCTCCTTTAAACCTAATCTTGCTACAACATCTGTGGCAAGGTCACTTAAAGTCTGGTTAGGGGAATTAGAATCACACATTGCTAACAGAACCCCGAGGGAGCAGCTACTGGAAGCAATACCTACAATGCTAAAAGCAGTAGACTTTATTTTGGATGCGTCAGCTGACACTATAAAGTTATCGGCCAGAGCAGCGGCATTCTGTAACTCGGCCAGAAGAATCCTTTGGCTAAAGGGATGGAAGGTGATGTTGCCTTTAAATCCAAATTATGTGCCGAATTTTTTATTCGGCCCGGCACTAGATGGCATATTGGACAAAGCATCTGATAGGAAGAAGGGGTTCCCTGTGCCATCCTTTCCTGAGCAGAGAAAGCCATTTCAGTTTAGAAATAAGAGGAGACTACGGTCGAAAAGAAAGGCAATGAGCTGAGAAAAGATAAATCAAGGGGCCTTTTGTTTAAGTTCAAGCCCCAGTCATCCAGAGTTTCTCAGCAATGACGCCAGGTCTCAGGTGGGGGGTCAACTGTCTTTGTTCTTTCAAGCTTGGCAAAATATCACATCAAGTACCTGAGTAAGATTTCAAATCACTTTAAGTACCTGGTTTAGATTTCAAAAGACCCCCACTGAGAAGATAAAAAATTACGGCTTTAGATCAACATTCTCCAAAACAGTCAGCGTTATTAGGAGAAATAAGACATCTCCTGGACAAGTCAGTTCTATTGTCAGATCGGACTATAATAAACCTGGAGGACCTCACTTTATATCTAACTTATCAGAAATTTCGGAAGGAATCGATACCATCAACGATTCTTCATTTATTTCCCAATTGCATCATGGCTTCAATAGATATCAAGGACGCCTATTACCCCGTGCCCATACATGCCTCGTCTCAGAAATTTCTCAGGGTTAGCAGCGCGAGTCAGTTCTTCACCTACAGTTCAGAACTCTCCCCTTTGGAATCTCTCAGGCACCGAGAATCTTAACGAAGCTGATGGCAGAGGTGATGGCACAAATAGGGAGATCGGACATTATAATTATACTGTATCTAGACGACCTTCTTGTAGTAGGACAGTCTCCAAGTTCCCTTGCAGCCCAAATTCAGGAAGTGTTAAAGAGATTGATGGGCTTGGGTTGGCGCCGAGTTATTGCTGTACCCTCCTAGGAATTCAGCTAGATTCCTTATCCCAAAAGTCCTACCTCCGGGAGGGGAAGTGCCTTTCAGTACGGCAAAGTATAAAGGAATTCATCAAAACCAGAGTGACTACGGTAAGGGAGGCCATGTCAGTTCTAGGTTTAATGACATGTATACCGGCGGTAAAGTGGGCGCAATTCAGGTCCAGGAGTCTTCAGGTGCACATTCTATCACTTTGGAAAAAGGAGGTGTCATCCCTGGATTACAAATGTCCAACTCCCAAGTCAGTAGGGATTCTCTTTTGTGGTGGACAAAGACAGAGAACCCGAGTCAGGGAGTGACGAGGATAAAGGACAATCCTTTAATAATCACAAAAGACGCCAGCCCACAGGGGTGGGGGGCTCACTCAGTTTTGGCGTTTTCTCAAAGTCGGTGGTCAGTGTTACAAAGCCAACAGTCCCAGAATTACAGAGAGCTGAGGGCGATGTATCGTGTTTTAAAAGAAAACCTTTTCTCCCTAATAGACCGACATGTCAGGATTCTGTCACAGTGCGACAGCGGTAGCCTATATCAACAGAGGGGGGACAAGATCACCTCCGTTACTGGGTCTGACGTTCGAGATTTTCAATCACTAGAAGGGAGAGTGCTTTCTCCTTCAGCGGTCCCCTAAAAGGCTCAGAAAACTGTCAAGCAGACTTCCTAAGCAGGCACAAGATCAGTCAGGGGAAATGGTGCCTTTGCCAGGAAGTATTCGACCAGATAGTATGGGGAACTCCATCAATAGACCTTTTTGCTTCCAGAAAAAACAGTAAGTGCAGGAGTTTTTTTTCTCTCAGCCCATGGGATCAGTCCCAGGGGATAGATGCTCTGTCTCAACCTTGGGGCAAGGATCTGGTTTACGCATTTCCGCCTCTCAGTCTATTGGCCAGGGTAATCCAGAAAATCAGGAAGGAGGAGGCAACGGTAATTCTAATGGCTCCCTATTGGCCGAAAAGAGTATGGTTTACTTGGTTAAGGAAGCTGTCTGTTTCGGATTTTTGGGTACTTCCAGAGAGGGAGGATTTGTTGTTCCAGGGGCCCCTTCGTCAGCCTGAAATAGGGAAATTACGTTTAGCAGCCTGGATATTGGGAGGGAGTTCCTTAGGTCCAGCGGTTTGTCAGAGCAGGTAGTAGAAACTCTTTTAGCCAGCAGGAAAAGGGTCACCTATGATATTTATATGAGAATCTGGAAAACCTTTAGGCCCCTTTCACACGGGCGAGTTGTGCACATGAGTGGTGATTTTCACGCATTACTTCTGCGTTGCGTGAAAATCGCAGCATGCTCTATATTGTGCGTTTTTTCACGCAACGCAGGCCCCATAGAAGTGAATGGGGCTGCGGGAAAATCGCAAGCATCCGCAAACAAGTGCGGATGCAGTGCGATTTTCCCGCATGGTTGCTTAGCAACGGGACCAGATCTTTATTATTTTCCCTTATAACATGGTTATTAGGGAAAATAATAGCATTCCTAATAAAGAATGCTGTGTGAAATGAGGAAGAAGGGGTTAAAAATAATAAAACTTAACTTACCTTGGCCACTTGATCGCGTAGTTGCGATCATTCTTCTCTCTTCAAGCTTCAGCTACCAGCTAAAGGACCTGTGATGATGACGTCACGTTACATAGTCCGTGATGGACCATGTGATTGGACCATGTGATCACGTCATCACAGGTCCTTTAGCCGGTAGCTGAAGCTTGAAGAGAGAAGACAGATCGCAACTACGCGATCAAGTGGCTAAGGTAAGTTAAGTTGTATTATTTTTAACCCCTTCTTCCTCATTTCACACAGCATTCTTTATTAGGAATGCTATTATTTTCCCTAATAACCATGTTATAAGGGAAAATAATAAAGTCTCCAGAATACTCTACCCGAAACCGGACTTCAGTGATGAAATCCGGCTTCGGGTCTGGGTACCAAACATGGCGATTTTTCACACGCGCGTGCAAAACGCATTACAAACATTTGCACCCGTGCAGAAAAATCGCGCATATTCCCGCAACGCACCCGCCTCTTCTCCGGGCGTCAAACATGACGCCCGTGTGAAAGAGGCCTTATTCTCTTTGCTGGGTCGGATCTGGATCTGTCATCTCCTCCAGATATTCCGTTCATTTTAAATTTTCTGCAGGAAGGTCTCAAGGAAAAGTTAAAACCTAGCACGTTAAAGGTTCAGGTTTCAGCCCTTAGTGTCCTGTTTGACTCTGGTTTGGCAGCTCATCTCTGGATTAAAAGCGTCTACCAGGCTAAATCCTTCTATTAAACCCAGATCATCACCCTGGGATTTAAATGTCGTTTTTTTTTTACGCTAACCCAAAGTCCGTTTGAACCTATAGATTCAATCTCTGTGAAAATGTTGTCCTACAAGACGGCATTCCTGGTGGCCATTACGTCAGCCAGACGGGTGGGGGAGATTTCTGCCTTGTCTGCCCCCCTTATACCTCAGTTTTGGAAGACAGGATTGTATTTAGACCAGATCCTGCCTTTCTTCCAAAGGTGGTCTCCGATTTTCTTAGATCTCAGAAAATCATTTTGCCCTCCTTCTGCCAAAATCCCAAGAATAAGGGAAGTAAAAATTCCATACACTAGATGTAAGGAGAAGTGTGTGTGTAGGTACTTAGAATCAACTAAGGAATGGAGGAAAGCCTCTCAGTTGTTTATTCAGTTTCAGGGTCCAAACAGAGGTCTAAAAGTTACAAGTCGTACTATAGCTAGATGGATAATGAGAACAATAGGTTTAGCCTATTCTTTGGCCGGTCTCCAGGTTCCTATGGGGTTCTCGGCCCATTCCACGAGGGCTGTAGCATCTTCCTGGGCAGAGAAAGGCTGGGCCACCATTGACCAAATTTGTAGAGCTGCTACCTGGAGCTCTCCGAACACCTTTTACAAACATTACAGATTGGCTCCATCATCTGCTCAAGACTTGGCCTTCGGGAGGAAAGTCTTACAGGCGGTGGTCCCACCCTAAGATTTACCTAGTCTAATCTCTCACAGGTGCTGTCATGGGGCGTAATGGAAATACATTGACTACTCTTACTGGTAATTCGTTTTCCTTGATCCATGACGGCACCTACTTTATTCCCCACTATATATATACAGGGGTGTGGAAATTAAAAAAAACACTACTTGTCGAAGGACTAAAGCGGGGGCTCAATCTACTTGTCCCTCATGAAAATCTACTTGTCCTGACTATTGTTCCACATTCACACCAGGATGATGCAGCCTTCATTAAAGGCTGGCAGCAACTACTGACGGAGAATTCTCTACGTATGCAACAGTATTTGTTGGAATATGAGAAACAATCACTGATTACAAAGGCCAAACAACTGGAGTTAGAAATTGCTCAGATCCAGAATTTAAGGTCTAATTCAGACTTTGCATCACAGGAACTGCGTTTACAGAAACATATTGAGTCCTTCCAAACTGAAATTAAAGAAAGAAAGCACAACAAATATATCCGAGACAAAAGGGACTTTGATACTGGTCTGGATCAGAGAATCGATCGGCTCCTAATCCTGCTGGGACTAAACGTAAATATAGAGCTCGTGGACCACCTAGTCAAAGGAGGGCACCTGCCCCCCAGTCAGGAACTGTAACATAAACCGGTCAAAAATGGCAAGGCCTTCAGGCATCCATCCCTGTACTAAATACAGGCTCCACGCCTTCCAGTTTGCCCCCCAAAAAAACGGATCGTCACTAAATACATTGAAAGTCAATCTTCCTTTGATAACTTGTGTTTTTCTTCCATGTATATTGAATTGTTGCATTTTTTTCTCTCCTTTATAACAAATAAAAAACGTATGCTTCAAAAATAAAAAATAAAGTCAATGGGTGACGGATTCTTCACCATTGACTTACATTGTTTTCAGTGACGGATCCGATTTTATGACCGGATACAAAACCACAGAGGAAAACAACAATGCAAGTGTGAGAGTAGCCGAAATCTGCAGAACACAAGTTAAATACCAGCCCAGCAAGTCTTTTACTAGGGGTTGTATATTGGCTTGTAATTGGGCGACAGGCATGACCCCCAAAATATATAAAGGAAAAGTTCACAAAATGGCCGTCTGCTGCGTAAGTTGCCTTCTGTAGACTCAGTGTTAGGATATATGAACACCATGCGTATTATGTGCAGAGTTTCCGCAACGTAATACTGTACCATCAAAGCGGATGAGATTTTCAAGATCTCATGTACGCAGTGTGGATATTTTCCCAGCGGACATTGACCTGCACTGCGGATTTTGAATTCCGCAGCAGGTCAATTGTTTATGTGGGTTTTCGGTTTCCGATTTCAACCTTTACAATGTAAAGGGTGAGATCCTTAGGAAATCCTCAACAAAATCCACAAGTAACACATGCGGGTTTTGGTGTAGAAATCAAATAAAAACCAAATGCAAATCTGTGCAGTAAATCCTCTTAAACTGCACTGCCATGTGCGTGTACAGAGAAAAGCGTTAGAGAGGGGCCACCCCCCATTAAGACATTTAGGGTGCACTCACGCTGCAGATTTATTTGCAGAAATCGGGGCCTTTCACTTGAATTGGGTGGAAAACACATGAGTTTCTGCAAGGCACTTTGAGGCGAATGGAACTGTCTTTTCAGGCTCGAAAATATTTGTAAGAAAATTAAACAAGGGTGTGTCAGGAGATCTCTAGCGTCATTAACCTAACTAATACAGTTGCAAGAAAAAGTATGTGAACCCTTTGGAATGATATGGATTAATAAAACATAATAATACACAAAGAATTACATGTTACCATGTTTTTATTGAACACACCATGTAAGCATTCACAGAGCAGGTGGAAAAAGTATGTGAACACCTAGACCAGGCATCCTCAAACTGCGGCCCTCCAGCTGTTGCAAAACTACAACTCCCAGCATGCCTGAACAGCCTACAGGTATCAGCCTACAGCAGGGCATTGTGGGAGTTGTAGTTTTACCACAGCTGGGGGGCCGCAGTTTGAGGATGCCTGCCCTAGACTAATGACCTCACCAAGAGCTAATTGGAGTGAGGTGTCAGCCAACTGGAGTCCAATCAATGAGATAAGATAGGAGGTGTTGGTTACAGCTGCCCTGCCCTATAAAAAAAACACACACCAGTTCTGGGTTTGCTTTTTCCAAGAAGCATTGCCTGATGTGAATGATGCCTCGCACATAAGAGCTCTCAGAAGGCCTACGATTAAGAATTGTTGACTTGCATAAAGCTGGAAAGGGTTCTAAAAGTATCTCCAAAAGCCTTGCTGTTCATCAGTCCACAGTAAGACAAATTGTCTCTAAATGGAGAAAGTTCAGCACTGCTGCTACTCTCCCTAGGAGTGGCCGTCCTGTAAAGATGACTGCAAGAGAACAGCGCAGACTGCTCAATGAGGTGAAGAAGATTGCTAGAGTGTCAGCTAAAGACTTACAAAAGTCTCTGGCATATGATAACATCCCTGTTTGCGAATCTACGATACGTAAAATACTAAACAAGAATGGATTTCATGGGAGGATACCACAGAGGAAGCCACTGCTGTCTAAAAAAAACATTGCTGCACGTTTACAGTTTGCACAAGAGCACCTGGATGTTCCACAGCAGTACTGGCAAAATATTCTGGGGGGGGGGGGTTACCATGTGTCTGTTCCAGAAGAAAATGTTAAAGGGCATCAGTCAGCAGTTCTGTCCCTATGACACCGGCTGACCTGTTTTATGTGCGCTTGGCAGCTGAAGGCATCTGTGTTGGTCCCATGTTCATATGTGTCCGCATTACTGAGAAAAATGTTTTACAAGTGCAAATGATCCTCTAGGAGCAACGGGGGCGTTACCTTTACACCTAGAGGCTCTGCTCTCTCGCTCTCTCTGCCCCTGCAATTTGATTGTTGATAGGGCCCGGTGTGATGACGTTTTCACTGCCTGGCCCTATCAATCAGAGCGCAGAGAGTGCGGCAGTTTCAGGGAGAGCAGAGCCTCTAGGAATAATGACAATGCCCCCGTTGCTCCTAGAGGAAGCAGGCCATCATTGAAGCCCCAGTTTTGTTTCAGCCTTATCTTTCACGCTCCTTTTTTGTGGAGTTAGACATATCTGGTTTAATTCTATGGTGACTTACGGATCTGGGTCTAAAAGTATTAAAGGGGCATTCCGTTATATCACAGGATAGGGGCTAACTATTAAATCAATTGGGGTTCTTCCACTGGGACCCCCACCGATCGTGAGAACAGAGGTCTCAAACCCTATGGAGTTCCCCTGAACTGAGTGGAGCATGTAGTCGGAAATACGTGTGACTGCTCCATTAATTTCTATGGAAGTTCTGTTACTGTATCTATACACACACCTTGGTTCTGTTACTGTATCTATACACACACCTTGGTTCTGTTACTGTATCTACACAGACAGCCTGGTTCTGTTACTGTATCTATACAGACAGCCTGGTTCTGTTACTGTATCTATACAGACAGCCTGGTTCTGTTACTGTATCTATGCAGACAGCCTGGTTCTGTTACTGTATCTATGCAGACAGCCTGGTTCTGTTACTGTATCTATGCAGACAGCCTGGTTCTGTTACTGTATCTATACACACAGCTTGGTTCTGTTACTGTATCTATACACACAGCTTGGTTCTGTTACTGTATCTATACACAGCTTGGTTCTGTTACTGTATCTACACAGACAGCCTGGTTCTGTTACTGTATCTATGCAGACAGCCTAGTTCTGTTACTGTATCTATGCAGACAGCCTGGTTCTGTTACTGTATCTATGCAGACAGCCTGGTTCTGTTACTGTATCTATGCAGACAGCCTGGTTCTGTTACTGTATCTATGCAGACAGCCTGGTTCTGTTACCGTTACTGCTGAGAAAAATGAGGTTTTAATGTATAAATTAGCCTCTAGGAGCAATGGGGGAGTTGCCATTACACCTAGAGGCTCTGCTTTCCCTGAAACTGCCTCGCCCCCTGCACGGTGATTGATAGGGCCATGTGTGATGACGTTTTCACTGCCTGGCCCTATTAATCAAAGCGCAGAGGGGGCGGCAGTTTCAGGTAGAGCAGAGCCTCTAGGAGGAATGATAACTCCCCCGTTTCTCCTAGAGGAAGCAGGCTATCATGGAAGCCCCAATTTATTTCAGCTTAATCTTTCACTCTCCTTTATTGTGAAGGTAGAAATATTTGGTTTAATTTTATGGTGACTTACGGACCCGGGTCTAAAAATATTAAAGCGGCATTCCTTTATATCACAGGATAGGGGCTAACTATTAGATCAATCGGGGTTCTTTCACTGGGACCCCCACCGATCGTGAGAACAGGGGTCTCAAACCCTATGGAGTTCCCCTGAACTGATTGGAGCGTGTAGTCGGAAATGCATGTGACTGCTCCATTAATTTCTATGGAGGTTCCGGAGATAGCAGAGTGCAGTACAGTACCTATATACACAGCTTGGTTCTGTTATTGTATCTATACACAAAGCTTGGTCCTGTCATTGTATCTGTATACTGACTCTCCTTGCATTGACTCCTTGGCTTGTTTCTAGATTAACCCCTTCTCTACTGTTTAGGCTACTACCGATTCTCTTGGCTTTGACACCTCAGCTTTTTTCTGGATTTGCCCCTTTTCTACTGTTTGGGATTCTACTGACTCTCCTGGCTTATACTCTGGTTTGTTCTACTACTCTTTGGCATCTGATAATGGCATCTGCGACCTGTGAGCATTCACCTTTTTTCTTCCGCATTACTCCGCAGACGTAACTTGGGCCCTTTAGCGGCAAGGTACAACCAGCGTCGTGGCAGGCTCTCGTGGGCACCTAGGGGTAGCCCTAGATCTACTAAAAGGATTGGTGAAGGAAGATAGGTAGCAGATTAAGAGTCTCCTCTTTATTTATAACAAGACTCTGAATATCCGAAAGGGGGCTTAAAATGCTCTTACCCGTTCTTTGTGTTCTTTGACTGTTCTGCTCAGTTCATGGGTAATTGTTGACCCTCTTATGGTGTCAGTTCCACCAATATGTCATGTGTGATACGTAATGAACCTTACTATGGTCAGAAATATGTGTACATGCTTGGAGAACGCTGAAAGCCACTTGCCTAGAGAAGACCAGCTGCCCTGTGTGGTAGTTATCTAGCAGCTGACTGATTCTCATCAATTGTTGCTTCACCCTGGGGACCTATAGAAATGATAGAGCGGTGGTACAGATGGCAAAAGATGATCTTTGATCGGGGCAGATGACCAGCTCGCTGCTGTAAGGTCACCTGTATAGTGAGTTGTGTACTGGATTGTGTTAAGTAGATCAATCTAGAGGGTGCAGAGAGAAGTTTCTGAAAGTAGTTGCTGAGAGTATGCTACACTTTTGTGCGTCATGTGACCTAAAGCAAGCAACAGGGCCATGTACATCACCATCGCCACCAGAGCGAGGTTGTCAAGGCGTTGGGTGCAGCGCCAAATCAGAGACTTTGATATCGTCCAGCCTGTTGCCTCCAAAGAGTGTGTTTGTAACCAATGAACCTGTTGCCTTATGTAAGAACTGTAACCATTAAGTTCATTGCCTCCTGTGAGACTGTTATAACCGTTAAGCTTGTTCCCCCACATAGGCTCAGTACTTCTGATTCCTTCTGCCACCCTTAAGTGGTGAGGCATATATACCTGTCCTGTCCCAAAAAGATCCTAGTAAGTTGTGCCCACTTACATGTCCACAGATGTCCAAATACTTGTACATCTCTGAACGTTGAAGGAATGATCAAAATATTTTTATTTACAGTCATTTGAGGGAACCAAAAAGGAAGACCAAAGATACCCTAAGAAGGATGTTAGTGAGGCTTAGGTATCCCAAAAGATAACCCAAAGGCTGCCCCATCTATCAACCAGATTAGCTGCTACATGGTTGATTCTACATACCGTCTTGTTACTCTACAGATTGGATCTGCTGTCAGTGAAAGGTTTTTCGTTGGGGAAAAAAGTTCTTCTAGCTATTGTCCCTCCTTGTATTCTCCTGTGGTGCCGTCATAGAGGAAGAACTGAAAAATCTAATTATTTCTTAGAAGTAATTTGTTTTCTAGGAATTCTCCATGACAGCTCGCCTATTTCTCTCCCTATCCTCATATATTCTTCCTGGGAAATGAATGAAGGCTTATATGCCTGAGTAGGTATTTGTAAATCACTGTTGGGTGCGGCTGAGAGGGCCATTTAACCTCTGTGTTTCCTGTGCCCATTAGGGTGTGGGTCTGTTATAGAGGATTCCTAGAATCCAAATTGATGAACATTTTTACTCTGTAATGTGGTTTATTCCTGACGTTTGACCGCTGTATTTTTCTTCCTGGTAAATGAAATTGGAATTCTTGCATTGGATGGAATAACCATATTTTTCACCCTATAAGACGCACCAGCCCATAAGACGCACCTAGGTTTTTGGGGAGGAAAATAAGAAAAAAATATATTTTTAACCAAAAGGTGTGCTTTTGGTGGGTTTGGAACTAATGGTGGATCTGTGGATGTCACTGTTATGGGGGGGATCTGTGGATGTCTCTGTTATGGGGGGGATCTGTAAAGGACACTAATGGGGGATCTGGGGATGGCACTGTTATGGGGGATCTGGGGATGGCACTGTTATGGGGGATCTGGGGATGGCACTTTTATGGGGGATCTGAGGATGGCACTGTTATGGGGGATCTGGGGATGGCACTGTTATGGGGGATCTGGGGATGGCACTGTTATGGGGGATCTGGGGATGGCACTGTTGTGGGGGATCTGGGGATGGCACTGTTATATATGTGTTATCCACAAATTCCCCCCCTCCCCTTTACCACCACCGTTCCAGTGCTGCAGTATACAAATATAAAATGTCTAATTCAATTAAAAGTGATTTAACATGCCCCCTCACTTCTAATATTACCGTATACCGTAGCAGCTTCTGTACAGCGGGCGACAGTGTGACTCACTGACGTCACGTGCCTGCGCCGCCTGCTTAATTTATAAAGTAGGCGGGGCAGGCACGTGACATCAGGGAGTTGCCTGCCTGCATTCTACAGAAGCTGTTAGGGTGTACGGTAATATTAGAAGTGAGGGGGCATGTTTAATCACTTTTAGGGTCCATTCACACGTCCGCAATTCTGTTCCGCATTTTGCGGAACGGAATTGCAGACCCATTCATTTCAATGGGGACAGATGATGTCCCGCCCGGGTCCGCAATCGCGTTCCCGAAAAAAATAGAACATGTCCTATTCTTGTCCGCAATTGCGAACAAGAAAAAGCATTTTCTATGTAGTGCCGGCGATGTGCTGTCCGCAAATTGCGGAACGCACATAGCCGATGTCTGTGTTTGTGGATCCGCAAAACACGTACGTGTGAATGGACCCTTAATTGGATTACACATTTTATATTTGTATAGTGCAGCACTGGAGTGGCGGGGCCGGAGTACAGTGACTGCACCGGCCCCACCGCAATTGCCGGTCCCCAGCTCCTCCTCCCAGTCCCTCCCCGCTCATACAGCAGCCTGCGATTTAAAAATGTCAGCATTTGCCCCATAAGAGGCAGGGGAAAAAAAGTGCGTCTTATGGGGCAAAAACGGTATGTATAATTAGGCCAACAACTGTGTTACAAAATGCATGTGGATCCGCTGTATCATTTGAACAGATTCGGCTTGGGGCTATTCCTTAGGACACCATCTAAGTAACCCATATGCTCTACCACCTTAAAACCCTCTACAGGGATCTGGACTCCACTGGGGGGGGAATTACCAGGCTGCTACCTCCTGGAGTAGTCTCTGTTCAAGTGATTGCTCAAGGGACACCAGGGCAAAACACCAAGACATCAGGCAAAATTGAAGTCGGAGACAATGTTGAGGTCAGAGCAGGTAGGGTTAATGGAAACCAGTAAACATTCCAAGGTCAGGGCAGGCAGCACAGGGTCAGTGTGGAGATCAGGCAAAGGTCAGGCAGCACAGGGTGAAATCCAGATGTCCAGCAGAGTTTGGTACATAGTACACACAAACAAGGTAATGGAACAGCTTTTTTTTTTTTTTTTTACATTTTTTGTTTTATAACAAATAAAACAAATACTAAAATAAAAAAGACTTAAAAGAAAAGCTTTATGTATGACCGAAAAAGATGCAAAATTATTTACTTAACCAAACAGAAAAAAGTTATGGCATTCAAAGACACGTACTAAAAAGAAAACTGAAAATGGCCCGGTCTTGAACTGGTTACTGAATATGCCCCATTTTCATTAAACATCTTTTTAGTTTTTTTATATAAATATGTGGTTGACTGCATGTTAGTGTATGATTTGTTTGATATTTGTTTTGTATAACTAGGAAACATGTCTTGCTCATTGTAAGGATTTTCCACAGCATTTCATCAATTTCAAATAAAGAAAAATTTTGTTTTGTGGTCTTTTTTGGAAAATATATATATATTTTTTTTTTCAGGTGAAGACCAGATGAGAAACTCACATGGATATCTCCTTTTATCTCCTATTTATGAAGTGAAAGATAATCAGTCACAGATTGACAAAAAAAGACTTGAACATAGTTTTAAAAAGAAATCGTATCTTTTGAAGCAGAAGAAAATCCATAAAGATGAAAGGCCATTTTCATGTTCAGAATGTGGGAAATCTTTTACTAGAAAATTGCATCTGGTTCAACATCAGAGAATTCACACAGGAGAGAAGCCATTTTTATGTGCAGAATGTGGGAAGTGTTTTACTCTGAAATCGCATCTTGTTGAGCATCAGAGAACACACACAGGAGAGAAGCCGTATTCGTGTTCAGAATGTGGAAAATCTTTCACTATGAATTCTGCTCTTGTTAAACATCAGAGAATTCACACAGGGGAAAAACCCTTTTCATGTCCCGAATGTGGGAAAGGTTTTAGGCAAAAATCGGATATTGTTAAACATCAGAGAACTCACACAGGAGAGAAGCCCTATTCGTGCACAGAATGTGGAAGGTGTTTTAGTCGGAAATCAAGTCTTGTGGAACATCTGAGAACTCACACAGGGGAGAAGCCATTTTTATGTACAGTATGTGGAAAATGTTTTAACCATAAATCAAGTCTTGTGGAACATCTAAGAATTCACACATGAGAGAAACCATATTCATGTGCAGTGTGTGGAAAATGTTTTGCCAATAAATCAGTTCTTCTGGAACATAGGAGAACTCACTTAGGCCAAATTCAGCTAGGTTTGGTCTAAATGGGGTTGCATTCCAAAATTCTCCATTGGTTTGTTTGTACAATTTTTTTTTTTATGTTAAAGGAAGTTATCCAAGATTGAATAACAATGTGTTGCCCCAACACTCTGTGCACACTTGCCTGGTCCCCAACACCAATCTTGGATAACCCCTTAAGGACCCTCGCCGTATATGTACGGCGCTGGTGGACGTGACTTAAGGACCAGCGCCATACATGTACGGTGGACTGATTGAGCAGGTGCAGGAGCTGCGCCCCCCCAATCAGCGGCACTGACCCAGCAGTCACTTACAGCCAGACCCCTGCTGCATACGGCAGCATCGGTGAAAACACTGATGCCGGTGTATTAACCCCTTATGTGCCGCGGTCAGAGCCCCTTTCCCAAAATAAAACACGAAAAATTGTAAAAATAAAAAAATAAAAGTAAAACAGACATATTGGGTATGGTCATGTCCATAACGACCGGCTTTATAAAAATATCACATGATCCACCCCCTCACCTGAACGCCGTAGAAAAAATAAGATTAAATTTGTGTTAAAACAACCATTTACCAAGCGATCAAAAATTCATATGCACCCCAAAATCAAACCAATCCAACAGTCATCTCTACCCACAAAAATGAGACCCTAACTTACCTAAAAAACCTAAAAAAAATAAAAAACTATGGCTCTCAGAATATGGAGACACAAAAATATATATTTTTTTCAATAATGCTTTATTATGTAAAACTGAAACAAAAAACAAAAAGGTTTTCATATTTTGTATTGTCGCATCCGTAACAACCTGCTCTATAAAATAGCACATGATCTAACCTGTCAGATGAACATTGTAAAAAATGTTTCAAAAATGCTTTTTATTGTGTGAAACTTAAATAAGTAAAAAAGTATACATATTAGGTATTGCAACGTCTGTAACGACCTGCTGTATAAAAAAAAATATCACATGACCTAACCCCTCAGATGAGCACCGTAAAAAAGTGTCAAAAAAGCAATTTTTGTCACCTTCACATCACAAAAAGTGTAATACCAAGCGATCAAAAAGTCATATGCACCGTAAAATAGTACCAATCAAACCGTCATCTCATCCTGAAAAAAAATTAGCCCCTACATAAGACAGTCGCCCAAAAAAATAAATAAAACTATGGCTTTCAGAATAAGGAGACACTAAAAAAATAATTTTATTCAATAATGCTTTATTATGTAAAACTGAAACAACCAAAAAAGTTGTCATATTTGGAACTGTCACATCCGTAACAACCGACTCTATAAAATAGCACATGATCTAATCTGTCAGAAGTACATTGTAAAAAGTAAAAAAAAAAGTGCCAAAACAGCTATTTTTTGTTACCCAGCCTCACAAAAAGTGCAGTGTAGAGCAACCAAAAATCATATGTACCCTAAAATAGTACCAACAAAACTGCCACCTTATCCTGTAGTTTCCAAAATAGGGTCACTTTTTTGGAGTTTCTACGTTCTTCAAATGTGACATGGCAACTTGAAATTATCCCAGTGGAATCTGCCCTCCAAAAACCATATGGCGTTCCTTTCCGTCTGTGCCCTGCCGTGGGCCTATGCAGCAGTTTTCAACCACATATGGGGTGTTTCTGTAAACTACAGAATCAGGGTAATAAATATTTAGTTTCGTTTGGCTGTTAACCCTTGCTTTGTTACTGGAAAAAATGGAAATTTTCTGAAAAATTTCAAGATTTGCTTCTAAACTTCAAAGCCTTCTAAACGTTGCTAAAAAATAAAATGGCATTCCCAATATGTCTACTTTATGTTTGGATCATTTTGTGAAGTGTAAAGTAATAACTATTATATGAGGTATCACTATCTCTTTTAAAAGCAGAGAAATTGAAATTTTAAAAGTTGCACATTTTTCAATTTTTTTAGTAAATTTGGGATGAAAAAAAAAAATGAAACATATTGACAGAAATTTACCAAACATATTGACAGAAATTTACCGGCGGCCAGACTCAGAGGGGACTCTAAGAAGAAGAAGGCAGAAGCGTTTTTTTACTGCCGTTATTATTGCCTTCTCCTGTGCCGGCAGAAGAGCGCACAGTGGAGGGAACAGGAAGCAGCAGAGACGCTTCCTCTGTTAGCCCCGGCGGTCACGTGTCCGCTGGGGGGGGGGGGGTCTGGGGCAGAAGCAGAGCTGCAGGGTCTAGGCTCTAGGGAGACCCTAATTATCTCTGCCTGTGTGTCATGCCTGCTGTGGATGCCCCAGTTACAGTAGAAAAAAAAAAAGTCAGTGTCCTCCAGAGGTCTTTTATTGACCTCCTGGGGGACAGACTATGTTTAAAAAAAAATAAAAAATTTTATAAAAATTATGAGTAAAAAAAAATATTAAAAATGCTGTCGATAACAGAAACCGCCACGATAGTTGCCCGTTCTCTCAAACCTGTACATGTTATATATGAAATTGATCGTCACAAAATAGGGAACCCATTCCAATAATACATTTTTGTGTCAGTTTTTAATAATAATTAGCAGTTTTCCTCCAAATTAAACCTATAAAAAAAAAAAAAAAACTCTAAAAAACATTCTAAAAAAAAAAAGTCCTAAGTGTCAAGTAAAAAAAATCGCAAAAATTATTTTTGTAGTCAAACAAATAAAAAAGCTACGGTCACTAAGCCACGAGGTGCACAAAATCACAAGTTGCCTGGACATTACGGCCTTTTTGGGCCCGGTCATGAAAGGGTTAGGGTAAAAAAAAATGGCAGGGTCCTGAAAGGTTTAAAGGAATTATCCCATGAAAAATATTTAGGACCTTTTATATACACAGGATAGGCAATAGATTGATAATATTGTGCTGCTGTTTCATTATTTGTACATAAAAATGTACACACGTTTTATGTGGTAATGATAAATAAATGGCACTGAAGGTTAAACTAGGGCAGAATGGTGGCTCAGTGCGAATCGAGCTTCAGATTCTAGATCCAAAATCGATTCGTTCAAAACTTTGTTTGAATCCTGTACAAAAAAAAAACATTTTTAAACATGGATCCAAAGTCTGCTTCGGTAGCGAGGTACCAGCCGGTACCAAGGCCAACTTCTGATCCATGTTGTAAAATGGTTTTAAAGTTTGAAAATCGATGGCGGAAGTTATTCCAGTCTTCGATGATAACTCTGTTCACTTCGCCGGAGCCCATACATTTTAATGCTGTACAGCATTAAAACAAATTTTCGAGCTAATTGACTGCGGATCTAGGATCCGAAGCTCAATTCGCTCAACACTGGTCCCTTGTAGTGCTGTGGTCCTAGGTTCAAATCCAACCAAGGACAACATCTGCATGGCGTATGTAGGTTCTCCACATGTTTGGTGGATTTCCTCTAGGTTCCCCGGTTTCCTCCCACACTCCAAAGACCTACACATTGTGAGCCCCACTGGGGACAATATGATACTAATGTCTGTAAAATGCTGCAGAATGTGTCAGCGCTATTTAAGTGATTAAAATAGGCAAGGACTAGCTACTATGATATCTCCTATACACAGCCGACATAGAAAGTAGAAGATCTTGCTGCCTTGTCACTGTGTATCACACCCTCATAAGCAGCCACAGCATATATGATTTTATAGAGCATAATTTTTTGTGGTTCCTTTCAGGTGAACCAAGGAGAGAGAGAGAGCTAAGCCAGTCTCACATCTGCAATTAGCTCTTTTTAGCACCAAATTTGTTAATCGGTACCAAGCAGATGGAAATAGCTTTTCTACTTGCAAGGCCTCTGGGGGAACCTCTGGGTGGGTATGTGGGCAAATTGAGCCACTTCTATGTAACTCCCATTTCGAACTAAGCAACAGTGTGTATACGAGCAGCTCAGAGAATCAGTCACATAGTTTATAAGGCCGAAAAAAGCCCTCTGTCCATCTAGTTCGCCTGTTATCCTGCAAGTTGACCCAGAGTAAGGCAAAAAAAAAAACTGTGAGGTAGTAGCCAATTTTTCCCACTTAAGGGGAAAAAATTCCTTCCCGACTCCAGTCAGGCATCAGAATAACTCCCGGGATAAACGACCCCTCTCTAGTAGCTGTAACCTGTTATATTATTATACTGCAGAAATACATCTAGACCCCTACTGAACTTTTTTAGTGACTCCACCAGCACAACCTCCTCAGGCAGAGAGCTCCATAGTCTCACTGCTCTTACCGTGAAGAATCCTGTTCTAGGTTTGTTTACAAACCTTCTTTCCTCCAGACGCAGAGGATGTCCCCTCGTCACAGTCCTGGGGATAAATAGATGATGGGAGAGATCTCTGTACTGACCCAACAGGTAGTGTGGTCTAAGTCGATTCTTCTTTATTGTAGTCAGGGTGGGTCCTATATACCCCTTCAAGCAAAAAAAAAAAAGTGTGAAGAGAAAGGGTGCTAGCTGCGCAACCTCAGTAGAGAATCACATCTTCAAGCAGGTTGCTTGTTACCTTTATCCCAGTTGGCAGCAAGCTTAAGGCATTGGTATATCATAAATGACCTTGGTCTAAGGCTTTGGTATACCACATATAACATATTCCAGTACATGCTCTTGGAGTGATCTTTTTACAGTAAATGTTGTTAAAGAACCCTTTAAGAGAGAGAGACAATATCCCCCTTTTTGTGAGTGATTTCAGGGATTGTGGTGACCAACTGGACCTGAGCTGGTTCACAATATCCCGGCTCCTCCAGATATGGTCATCCCCAGTCTTTGGGACACTGCCAAAAAGTATTTCATGTGCCGACAGTTTCTCCTTGCCTCTAAGGGTGACATGGACTGAATACAAGGCAGTAGGTAGGCACCGCACCCAGGGCCACTGTGTTTCCTCCATGCACTTGAGAATTTTTCATCCCAGGGTGCCTTTTAAGCGTTCCACCCTGCCACTACTTTGTGGGTGCTAGAGCACATAGAAGGTCTGTTCTATGCATATTGCTAGCATGATCTCTTTCACAAGTTCACCAGTGAAATCCCTAGCACTTTCTATGGTCTCTATGGGATTACCATATTTTTCACTTTATAAGATGCACCTGATGGTAAGACGTACCTAGGTTTTTGAGGAAAATAAAAAAAATATTTTGAACCAAATGGTGTGCTTTTGGTGGGTTTTGAAGTAATGGGGATCTGTGGATGACACTGTTATGGGGGATCTGTGGAAGCCACACTGTCATGGGGGATCGTTGGATGACACTCTTATGGAGGATCTGTGGATGATGCACTGTTATGGGGGGATTTGTGGGTGACAGTGTTATGGGGAATCTGTGAAGGACACTATGTTATAGGGGGATGCGTATGAAGTACTGTTATGGGGGATCTGTGGTTGACGCACTGTTATGGGGGAGATCTGTGGAGGTCACTGTTATGGGGGATCTGTGGATGACGCACTGTTATGGGGGATCTGTGGATGAGACACTTATGGGGGATCTGTGGATGACACTGTTATGGGGACCTGTGGATGACAGACTGTTATGGAGGATCTGTGATTTCTTTCCAGACACTCAGAACCTCAATTTTATCAATTTCACTTGCTGTTAAATTGCCCTGTTATCTCTTAGTATTGCACTCACTCCACTTGTTATCATGTGCCCCCGCTTTTTGCCTTCATACAAGTACCTAGCTTTCCTGTAACTCAACAACCTATTCACACACAGCTATTCATAGCCACACCCAGAATTACACTAAAAGCGACAAACATCTGATTAACAAATTGCCCGTTTCTGGCTAATAATGCACATTCTTCTTATCTTCTCTCCTACAAACAAAAATTAGCAAATCCAGACAGGACATTAAAAAAGCATAGAGCAGAATAACAAAATCAATACAATGCTTACTGGAAACCTTTTGGCATCCAGAGAGGTATAGAGTGGACTCTCAGGAAGCCGTCTGGCACCAGGTAAGGTACAGAGCAAGCTTTGCATGCATGTTGGTACCTGCATTTCCTGTAGCAGAGTGGACCCAGCATGCATGTGGAACCAACATGCCATGAATCGTGTGGAGGCCGTGAGGGCACATTACAGGTGGCGTTTAGTGTTAGGTTCCCGTCTTTACAGAGATCGCCTTGACGTGTGGCAGACGGGCCCAAATAATTTTGTACAGAATTAATTTGCTAAGCATCGCTTCTTTATTAATAAGCATAGGATTAACATTTGAGCATTTATTATGACGTTTAGTACTTTATTTGGTCTGCAGAGTGCTGTTGCATTGTATATGTTTTTTGTGTATATATATATGTGTGTATATATATATATATATATATATATATATATATCACGGAAGTCCACAGCACTCCTTAAAAGTGAAAAATGTGCTTTTATTCACACGTAGTACAGTAACGTTTCAGTTCTCTCTCAGAACCTTTTTCAAGCCAAGTGGCTTGAAAAAGGTTCTGAGAGAGAACCGAAACGTTGCTGTACTACATGTGTAAATAAAAGCACATTTTTCACTTTTAAGGAGTACTGTGGACTTTCGTGATTTGTCTACTAACCTGAATCGAGGGGTTACCGCTGGCACCAGCTTTACTGTTACTCCTACTTGACTGAGGAGTGCTGCCCTACTTTTCCTGTGTGTGTGTGTGTGTGTGTATGTATGTATGTGTGTGTGTGTGTGTGTATGTATATATATATATATATATATATATATATATATATATATATAAATATATAAAATTAGGGATATCTCATATTATATACAATTATCATTAAAATCTCTTCTTAATTAAGCACACATAAAAGTAGTTTTTTTCCTTTTTTTTCTTAATATGCTGCACATCCTCCCTAAAAGATAAGTTTTTGAAAAAGGAACTAAATAATTGATCTTCATTCTATTTATTCTTGTGTATAATGTGTATTAAACAAAATAAAGACAATTCATGACCAACATTTCAAGACTTAGTTTAATCACTTATGTCATCACTACATATTCACCTACTTTCCCATCATTGTTTCACAACCTTCAACTGCTGTTTTCCTATCATGCCCTTATCACGTCTAATATAGCAGGTAACAGACGTGCGGCGCAGAGGGGAGGGAAGAGGAGTATCCTTCCAATAGGGAGAAGGAGTAATGGTGACCCCTAGCTCACCTAACACTGGCACCTGGCTGCCCTGACGTCCCTAGACTGTCTGCTAACCCGTACGCCAATCACATGCCTCGTCCATGGCTTACCCTGAAATAATCCCTAGGTAGTAAATAGGGGGGTGGGAGCACTAGTCCTCACCTAGGGTAACAACAGGGAAAGGACAAACAACACAATCAACATTTCCCAAAGGGAGTGTCACAGATGATGTTGCAGATTGCTGGAACTTGTAATAAACGACTGATTGGCTTGATCCCAAATAGAGTTGAGCGAACTTGTGTTTTAAGTTCGGCGTCCAAACTTCGGGTTATCGAAGTATCCCGTTATGGATTCCGCTACCACTGACCATAACGGCATTTGGAATCCATAAGGGGATTCTTCAATGAACCCGAACCTTGGACAACACTAAGGACCTGGGGTGACGTCACCGTCATGTGATCAGTGCAGGGGGTATGACTCAGTACTGGATTGGATAAGAGGTCGTAGGCTACCACCTCTTAACCAATCCAGTACTGTGCCACGCCCCCTGCTCTGATCACATGATGGTGATGTCACCCCAGGTCCTTAGTGTTGTCCAAGGTTCGGGTTCATTGAGGAATCCCCTTATGGATTCCAGATGCCGTTATGGTCCGTGGTAGCAGAATCCATAACGGGATGCTTCGATAACCCGAACTTTGGACGCCGAACTTAAAACACAAGTTCGCTCAACTCTAATCCCAAACTAAGGAGCATATAGGTGAGCCCTATAAAATCCTAAGAGCTCTCCCTAACTGCTCCACATGCAAAGACCTCAATGGTAGACGATTGCATGCCCACGTACCTAAGACTGTGTGACACCTGAAAACCCTATCCCTGCACTGAATACGGACGGAGTCAGGGTCATCTAGAATCAAGCCAGCAAGGAAACACAATAAAGGGAAAAGACTTATCTGAGCAAACAGCAGCAGCAGCCTCCAGCAGTGAACACTTCTTCCAGGAAGTAGTATAAACCGCAAAGTGAAGCAGCATGGGAGGGAATATAAAGGAAGACGATTAGTCTAAATAAGTGACGCCTGACAGAAGGAAAGGAGCTGACAAAGTGAAACCAAAACAAAGAACGTCATACAAAAGGTAGGGGAGAACGTCTCTGACCTTCTCAGAACAGGCAGTGACAGTACCCCTCCCTCTACGGGTGGACTCCGGACACTTAGAACCCACTTTCTCAGGATGAGACCTATGGAAAGCCCTGATGAGACAAGTGGCCTTAATGTCCACCACTGGGACCCACATCCTCTCCTCAGGACCATAGCCCTCCCAATGAATGAGGTACTGCAGAGAACCGCAGCTAATGCGAGAATCCACAATTCTGAGACCTGAAATTCAAGATTACCATCAACTAAAATCGGAGGAGGAGGCAAAGAGGAGGGTACAGTGGTTTGGACATAAGGTTTTAATAGGGACCTGTGAAAAAGATTATGGATCTTCAAGTCTGAGGAAGATCAAGACGGAAAGCAACGGGGTTGATGACTGACAAGATCTTGTAAGGCCCAATAAACCTAGGACCCAACTTCCAGGAGGGAACCTTCAGTTTGATGTTCTTTGTAGACAACCACACTAGATCACCCACATTCAGGTCCGGACCAGGCACACGTCTCTTATCTGCCACACACTTATATCTCTCACTCATCCTCTTTAGATTACCCTGAATCTTTTGCCAAATAAATGACAAGGACGAGGAAAATCTCTCCTCATCAGGTAAACCAGAAGACCCCTCTCCAGAGAATGTCCCAAACTGCGGATGAAACCGAAATGCACCAAAAAATGGTGACTTATCTGAGGACTCCTGGCGACGGTTATTTAAAGCAAACTCGGCAAGGGACAAAAAAGAATACCAATACTCCTGATTCTCCGCCACAAAACAGCGCAGATATGTCTCCAGATTCTGATTGACGCGTTCGGTCTGACCATTCGACTGCGGGTGAAAAGCAGAAGAGAACAACAACCGAACCCCCAAGCGAGAACAAAAGGCCTTCCAGAATCTAGAAGCAAATTGCGTGCTTCTATCAGAAACTATGTCTGAAGGAATGCCATGCAATTTAACAATATGATCAACAAACGCTTGCGCCAGCGTCTTAGCATTGGGTAACCCAGGAAAGGGAATGAAATGCGCCATTTTGCTAAAACACTACCACCAGAATCACAGTTTTTCCCGAGGAGCGAGGCAAGTCCATAATAAAGTCCATGGACAGATGTGTCCAAGGACAGAAAGGAATGGGTAACGGGAGGAGAGATCCCGATGGCCGTGAATGAGGGACCTTGGCACGAGCGCAGGTCTCGCAGGCTGCCACAAAACCCTCAACAGTCTTACGAAGAGCCGGCCACCAGAATCTCCGAGCAATGAGGTCCAGTGTGGCTCTACTTCCCGGATGCCCAGCAAGGACAGTATCGTGGTGGTCCTTAAAAACCTTATGTCGTAAAGCGAGAGGCACAGATAACCTCCCAGGAGGACAAAGATCAGGAGCCCTCTGCCTGAACCTCTGCCTCCAAATCAGGATAAAGAGCAGAGACGACCACCCCACCAGCCAAAATGGGACCCGAGTCTTCAAAGTTCCCCCCTCCCGGAAAACAAAGTGACAGGGCATCCATCTTCACATTTTTAACGCCAGGGCGGAACGTAACAATAAAATTAAACCTAGAAAAGAACAAGGACCATCTGGCCTGTCTCGGGTTCAGACGCTTAGCCGATTCCAAGTAGGCCAGATTCTTATGGTCGGTAAACATGGTAATAGGGTGTCTGGCTCCCTCTAGCCAATGGGGCCATTCCTCAAAAGCCGATTTGATGGCCAACAACTCCCTATTTCCCACATCGTAATTTCTCTCTGCAGAGGAGAGTTTCCTTGAAAAAAAGGCACACGGTCGCCATTTGGCAAGAGAGGGACCCTGAGATAAGACCGCACCGACACCCACCTCAGAAGCATCCACCTCAACAAAAAAAGGTAGAGAGACATCAGGTTGTACCAAAACGGGAGCGGAAACAAAACAGTCTTTAATACTAGAAAAGACTTTAAGCGCATCTTCCAACCACGAGGAAAAATCCACCCCCTTTTTAGTCATATCAGTAAGTGGCTTTACAACAGACGAATAATTCAAAATGAACTTTCTGTAATAATTAGCAAAACCGCATCAGCGCCTTCTGATTCTCAGGAAGCTCCCAATCAAGCACAGCGCAAACCTTCTCGGGGTCCATCCGAAAACCAGAAGCGGAGAGAAGAAAACCAAGAAATTGAATCTCCGGAACCGCAAACACACATTTTTCCAGTTTAGCGTACAATTTATTCTCCCGAAGAATCAGCAAGACCTGGCAAAGGTGGTCCCGATGAGTCTTGAAATCAGGAGAAAAAATCAAAATGTCATCTAGATACACCACTACAAATTTCCCCATTAAATGACAAAAAATGCTGTTCACAAAGTGTTGGAAGACAGCCGGAGCATTCATCAAACCAAAGGGCATAATTAAATTTTTGTAATGACCCTCAGGGGTATTGAAGGCCGTCTTCCATTCGTCCCACTTCCCTGACCCTGACTAGGTTGTATGCCCCTCTTAAATCCAGCTTAGAAAAAACTTTAGCCCCAACAATCTGGTTAAACAGGTCCAGGATCAGAGAAAGCGGATAGGGGTCTCGAATCGTGATACGGTTAAGCTCCCTGAAATCCAGACAAGGTCTTAAAGAAGCGTCTTTTTTCTTAACAAAAAAAAAAAACAGCGGCAACAGGTGACTTTGAGGGTCTGATATGTCCCTTTCTCAGGCTCTCAGAGATATAAGTACGCATGGCGACTCTCTCAAGTTGGGAGAGATTGTATAATCGTGATTTTGGCAGCTTGGCGCCAGGGATGAGATTAATAGGACAGTCGTACTCCCGGTGAGGGGGCAAGTCCTGGACACCACTCTCGGAAAACACATCAGAAAATTCAGAGAGAAAAGAAGGAACAGTTTTAGTAGAAAGTGCTGAAAGAGATTCCGTGAGGCAATTCTCTCTGCAAAACTCACTCCAACCATCTATTTGCCTTGCTTGCCAATCAATGGTGGGGTTATGTTTAGTGAGCCAGAATAGCCCCAACACTAGAGGAGTAGGTAATCCGCTTAAAGGGGTTCTGCAGTTTGATACAACTGATGATCTATCCTCAGGATAGATCATCAGCATCTGATCGGCCGGGGTCTGACACCCGGGACCCCCGCCGATCAGCTGTTTGAGAAGGCAGCGGCGCTGCAGCAGCGCCGCGGCCTTCTCACTGTTTTCCTCTGCTAGAGCCCCGCCCAGTGACGTCACGACTTGTATCCAAGCTCTGTTCACTGAATGGAGCTTAGCCCCTGGGCGGGGCTCTAGCAGAGGAAAACAGTGAGAAGGCCGCGGCGCTGCTGCAGCGGCGCTGCTGCAGCGCCGCTGCCTTCTCAAACAGCTGATCGGCGGGGGTCCCGGGTGTCAGACCCCGGCCGATCAGATGCTGATGATCTATCCTGAGGATAGATCATCAGTTGTATCAAACTGCAGAACCCCTTTAAGAAAAAACACAACATATCCTCAACATGAGCGTCACCCACAGTCAAATGGATATTGTGAACTATGCCCTTTAATGATCTCTGAGAAAGTGGAGCAGAATCAATAGCAAAAACAGGTATAGCCCTTTCCAAATTGCACACCTGGAAACCATGTGTGGTTGCAAATTGATTATCAATGAGATTGACAGCTGCTCCACTATCTACAAAAATGTCACAAAAAATGTTCTTGCTGTCTAGCTCCACCCTGGCAGGTAGGAGAAAACGGGAACTACAAGCAAACGGCAAATCTTCAGTTTCTGCATCAACCTTGCCAATAGTAGCAAATGGAAAGTTTTTAAAGGGTTTCTTCATCTTTTTCTTTTTATTACCCTCAGAATACCCCATGAACCTCCTAGAGGGGCAAACATTAGCCAAATGATTAATTCCCCCACAACAGAAACAAACCCTCCTCTTAGAGCTGAATCCTCTAGTATCAGAGGCAACCAAACCTAGCTGCATGGCCTCCTCCTCAGAGGGGATTGAGACAGACTGAGACCCCTGCGCACTGAATGAGAAAGCCCTACTGTCCTTGGACTGAATATGACATGAAAGAGTAGTCTCCTCTCTCTCTCTAAGGCGCCTGTCAATACGAACAGCTAGAGACATGGCAGTCTCTAATGACACTGGTCTCTCATGAAAAGCAAATGCATCTTTCAATCTTTCAGAAAGACCATGGCAAAATTGACTTCGGAGTGCAGCATCATTCCAACCAGTATCAGCTGCCCATCTCCGAAATTCAGAACAATATATCTTTGCGGACTGTTTACCCTGGCATAAAAGGCGCAGTTTAGATTCAGCCAGAGCAATACGATCCGGGTCATCATATATCTGCCCCGGGGCTACAAAAAATTCATCCACCGATTGGAGGGGCTTTGCCCCCACCAGCAACGAAAAGGCCTAAGACTGAGGTTTATCCCTGAGCAGCGAGATGATGATCCCCACCCTCTGCTCCTAATCACCAGAGGAATGAGGACGTAAGCGAAAATGGAGTTTGCAAACCTCTCTAAAGCGAACAAAACTCTCACTACCCCCAGAGAACATATCCGGAAGCGAGATCTTGGGCTCGGAACAAACTCCATGACCACCAGAAGAACCGGTAACCTAAAACTGAGACACAGTTTTACGGAGGTCTGCTACCTCCAGAGAAAGACCTTGTATACGGTCAATCAAGGCTGAAACCGGATCCATGCTTAAGACGGTATGGCGGTTTATAATGTCACGGATGATGTTGCAGATTGCTGGAACTTGTAATAAACAACTGACTGGCTTGATCTCAAACTAAGAAGCATATAGGTGAGCCCTATAAAACCCTAAGAGCTCTCCCTAACTGCTACACATGCACAGACCTCAATGGTAGACGATTGCATGCCCCGTACCTAAGACTGTGTGACACCTGAAAACCCTATAGTAGTAAGGGGACACGGCCACCAGCTCCCTGCACTGAATACGGAGGGAGTCAGGGTCACCTAGAATCTAGCCAGCAAGGAAACACAATAAAGGGAAAAGACTTATCTGAGCAAACAGCAGCAGCAGCCTCCAGCAGTGAACACTTCTTCCAGGAAGTAGTATAAACCGCAAAGTGAGGCAGCATAGGAGGGAATATAAAGGAAGACGATTAGTCTAAATAAGTGACACCTGACAGAAGGAAAGGAGCTGAGAAAGTGAAACCAAAACAAAGAACGTCATACAAAAGGTAGGGGAGAACGTCTGTCTGACCTTCTCACAGAACTGGCAGTGACAGGGAGACAACAGGAGTGAAAAGGAGATCCAACAGCTCCAGTTTCAAAGGCTCCACAGCAGCAGTTGTCCACTTTAGGTCAGAATAGAAGATCTGAAAGGAAGGTCTATATCTGGCAACAAGGAAAGCAAAAATTGAGACTATATAGTAGCTGGTAGTGGCTGACAGAGACCAGCTGAAAGGAAAAGCTACAGATTAATACATGGGACAAAAAGGATCGCAAACCTAAGCAGGAAAACCTGGACCGGAATCCATTCTCATCATTAGGTCATTGAACAATCCCTAGAGAAACTGAGCACGTAGCCACCCGCTGTGACCTTCAGACCCCAGGCACAACAGGGTCAGCGATAGGTCGTGACACCCTTGTGACAGCGCTCAACCAAGTTACACGCTGGGTACAAAATCGGATATACACAGTTTGTCCGACTCTTTATCTACTTGAGTCACACTTATTGAGACAGACCTAAGTCTCCTCAGGCACACGGCACGTGCAATGAGATTCTTAGTTCAGGGCAAACTTAATACGGGGTATCCCTTTAACTGTGTCATTCATTTTCTTCAACATCCATACTTCCATCTTTTGGCATTCCAGCCTTTTTCATCAACTTGCCATATCCCATTCACTGCATCTCTACCTTCTCTTTCCATCACAATCTGTCAAGCAGGTTTCCCTTTCGGGTTCCTGCCCAGTCCACCCAACAGATTCCCCATAATCTGCTCTGTGTGACCCCATAATCCCTAGGTCTGGCTCTTGGGCACTTGAGCACCCTAATAACTTGGACACACGTTTCCTTGCTCCTCCTGCCTCAGATAGGTTTGGCTTGTGGGGCACTTTACCCCGCTACCCTTCTAGTTCAGCTCTCTAGCTCTTCCTCCCTTGTGTAGGTCTAGTTCATGGGGCACGTTTATACCCTACCCTTCTGGTATAGCTCGTGTTTGGGTAGACCGGGACAGGACACCTTCTCCCCAATGGCGTCTCAGCACTTACCTTTTTGCTACTCCCGTCGGATCTTCAAGTACAGCCAGGCAAATAACAAACTGAAACTGATTGCACAACCTACTATAACCAACACTTCGACTTTTATGCAGTGTGTTCCAAGCCTTCATCTACTAGCCATCCTCTACATTCTCTCCTAAACATTTTTCACCTTTCAGGATCTGGACATCCATCCTTACACATGTCAGTTTTTAAAACAACTTGTCATATCCTTTCCTACACTATCTATCACTATTTGTCTGTCAGTTTTCCTCTTTTGATCCCCAGACTTAGGCCTCATGCACACGACCGTTGGTGTTTTGCGGTCCGCAAATCGCGGATCCGCAAAACACGGAAGCTGCTCCGCGTTCCGATCCGCAATTTGCGGAACGGAACGCGGCCCATTGTAGAAATGCCTATTCTTGTTTGCAAAACGGACAAGAATAGGACATGCTCTATTTTTTTTGCGGGGGCACGGAATGGAGCAACGGATGCGGACAGCACACGGAGTGCTGTCCGCATCTTTTGCGGCCCCATTGAAGTGAATGGGTCCGCGCCCGAGCCGCAAAATATGCAGCTCGGACGCGGACCATAACAACGGTCGTGTGCATGAGGCCTTACTCTGTGAAGTCCCCATGGTCTGGCTCACAAGGCACTTTACACTCTAAGTACACAACGGGCTCCTCAGGGTTCCTCTAGGTCCCCCTATCTCAGACAACAGTCCTTCTGTTACACCTTTTCCACAGACCACCCTGGTCAAACTCTAAGTCTATGGCAACCTCAACAATGGATCCCCCCTTAGTTGCTCTTTCCTGATTTTGAAACACAGCCAAATAGACTCACTACATAGAGCACTATAGTGACTCGGGTGGTCCCTGAGTTTGTTGTCTAAAAGTGACTTTTATGATGAGATTTATTCACTCCTGTATCACGTGATGAGTCTATGGTGTGTTCAGGATAAAGCCCCTTTTGGCACCCTTTTTTATGGAAGGTTCCCTTATCAGTTTCCAAATCCCCAGCATACTTTTTCAGCATGGAAATTTTCTGCTGGTAACATTGCTACTTATGGTGGTTCCTTTGTGGTAACAATAGGGTGTAGTAATCTAAATTACAAATATAGCTAATGATCTTTGAGTATGTCTTTTACATTAAGACAACTCTCCGGGACTACAAAATCGCTGGACTGTCCTGAAAATTGGCCATCAGATTGGTGGGATCTCAATCTCAACACTCCCGTTGATCAGCTGATTAAAGGAGCTGTGGCTGGGACTGAGCTTCTGTGAGTTGTAATATTAGGCATAGCCATTATCAAAAGTATGATAAGGTACCTGAGAAATAATGAATCAGCTCATCCTCATCACTCCTACAACACCCTTTTTCAACTGTTTAGCAAATTTATAGTACAAAGAATATTTGCTTCATTTCTTGGAGTATTGGAAATGAGTTGAACCCTTATATCTGAGTACGAATCCATTAATTCAAGACTTGTCCGAGTCTGTATGTTATTATGAAAACATGAGTATAGTAGAAGTTAAAGGGTTTTCCTGGTACTTACATATTGATCATCTATCCTCCGGATAGGTTGTCAATATCAGATTGTTGTGGATCTGACACCTATCACCTCTAATGATCAGCTTTAATAATCTATTCACTGTTTGGATTATTAACAGCAGGGTTATAGTATGTTTCTCATTACCCCTCACAATTAGCTAATTTTTCTCTACAGGCGCCTGACCTTCCATCATGGAGACAAGAATATATATCCTAGACAATGAGAAAAAAGAGGCTTCATCAACTTACATAAAATTCTTGGGCTAATCCACATGATTCTAAAGAGGAACATTTTTGGACTATACAGGTCCCATTAGGGTATTAGGTGTATGTTATAGTTAAATCCCACCCATACATATAAAGGTGTTTCAGCGCCCAGGTACTCCAGGAATAATGTCAGAATAGCACCTAACACAATATGCTTTTTGGTGGACATACATGCTCAGACTTGCATCTCTTGGCTCTTTTGGATACATAAGGTATCCTAGGTGTGACAAACTGGCTACTCCTGAACCTGCGGCCCCTTCTCTGCCTCTCAGTGATAAAAAATGAAGGTAGCCTTATTGTAATTGGACTTGCTCATTGTAATAGTGTAAATTTTAATATTAGGGAACATATTGAGTTAATACTAGTAACTCCTGGCTGGCTCGCCAAATACAGAAAGTTTGACTAGTAATATTAATAGCTAATATAATTTTATATCCTCATGTAGATGAATTCAAGATTGACAGCACCAATTTCAAAATGTTAAAGATGATATGCATGATTTAAAAAACAGTCATAATTCACAGTTATATGTAAGAACAACCACACTTGCCACACTTATTTTATCCAGCCTGGCTCACCAAATGTAAAAAGATTTGACTAATATTTCATGATTAGCATAACTAACTTCTACATATTGAGGTCATTACATTTTCTCTCCGTTTGCCTTTGTATTATTGTTATTCTATGCCCTTTCCCTTTATGATGTGCATTGTAATTCATGATAATATAACAAAGGTATTGGCTAACACTAGACTAAATTACAAACAGATTGAACAGCATAATACCCATACATGTAATTAGAAATAAATATCAATATACAAAACGTATACACAGTTAAAAAATATTTTACCTACCAAGCGAAATACACACTCACATATGCGGCTTCCTCACCCACCAGGCACTGTAACTGTCTCTCTTCCTAAGGGAGATCAAGTGCATGACAAATATGGGCTGGAGAATGTTTAGTAGAGGCAGCTTGGGAAGGGATGTTAAGGTTGAATACATGTGTAGTGCCCTGGAGCAGGGGGTACTTTGATTTTTGGACATTTGTCTATTTCCCCTATGCAAAGTTATAAACTTCTTACTTTATTTCCCTTGAAAAGGGTTAACTTGCAGTGTTTAATACTGTGTAATTACATTTGACATATATATTGTTATATATATCGTGTTCATTATCACTGTATTTGCAAGGCTCTGTGGAAAGGGTTAATGAATACTGAGAGACTGTTAGGACTTTGAATGAGAAGCTGGTAATTTTCCACAGCTGCCATAGAGTTTGAAGAAGACCATATTTTAGAGGGAAAAAGCCTGACGTTGTTTACCACCAAGATCAGACAGTCTGACCTTTTGACTGTCTGGTTTAGCTCTGTTGTTATGTCTGTAAACTTGTTTTTGCCTGGAAAAACTGCTGTGTCATTGCCATTGGGTATCATTGAAGCTCTAATGTAAGTCTATGAGAGATGGAAAGTGTTATAATGTATCTATTTTTGTTGAGCTTCTCCACTCCACCCCTCCCACTAGGTTCTAGTCTAGCTAAAATTGTATATAATGAGAGCAGTTGGAGCCCCCAGTGGCCTGCATTTAGGGACCAGTGCTTGGAGGGGAAGACTCATGCCAGTCTGCATGAGTGACCAGAAGAAGACTCTGAGATGGGGACGCTAAGCCACAGACCATGGGTCACTAGCTCTGTGACTAAAGAGCCACCCAGACTACTGAGCTACAGACGGTGGGCCCTTGACGAGGATGCCAGCCTTCTGAGAGAGAGGGACAGCTAGCTCAGGCCTTTCCTCAGCATCAAACCCTACTTCTGCCTGGGAAGAGACTGGAGAAGCCGGCCCAATGCCTCGCCTGTATTGTTTTGTACCTGAATCCCTCCAGTAAAGAAGCACGCTGGTTACTGCAGACCCTGACTCTCTGGACTTATTTCCCATTGGGGTACACCAGGTCTTACAATCCCCTCCATAGAGCAGCAACATGTGGTGACACCTCAACGGCGTCCGGGGGACTCAGAGTAGCGTTGGGGCCACCCCAAACCTGGCCATCACACATGATATAAAGCAGAAATATCTGGGTTTGTAGTGTTAGGGCCACTTAGCTAGGATATTTGGATATGGGACTTTCAGTCCTATAAGACCCTTACAGAAAGGGTTAGGGGTGTACAATGAGTTACCTACATGAGGGTGTGAAGGTTAGTATTTGAGAGTATGGTATGATGCTTATCACACTGTTATCTAAGGCTTTTGTTTGGTGCTTGGACTTCATGTTGTCCAGGAAGTTCTTATGGTGGATGCTTTGCTTTTCCTTTTCTTTCTTCTATTTCTTTGCTTTTCCTTTTCTTTCTTCTATTTCTTCCTTTTCCCTGGATCATTTTTATTCACTTTATAGTCATGGACTATCCTGTGACCTGTCCTGATTGCTCATTTTATTATTTTCTGAAGGAAAATGATTGTGTATTTACAAAGAAGGAATTTGTCATTGTATTCAGTCAGTTATGGCTGTCCCAAGGCTGCTACCTGTGATATGGGTACTGTGGCAATGTGAATAGGGATGTGTACGGTGAAGCCCTGGAAGGGGTGTATATCTCACCTAGGTGAGATAAGTAAAGTCCAGGAAGATGGCCTTGGCTTCAGCTAACCTAGTTGCTGAAGCTATTTTCTCTATTTATTCAGGGCTGGGTTTTATTGGATTGGGATGGTAGATTTGGAAGTGGGATCTCCCAATCCACCCCCTCATTCCAGGGCATGTTTTCCTTTCACCTGAGGTGATCGCAGGTGAGGCCTGCTGTAATCAGGCCGACATAAAGCACCTCCCAGTGTGTCAGTTTTGGGAGGGAGATAAAGAGTGTTTGTGAAGCAGAGTCCTGCTGAGGCTCTGGGTGTGTGGTTTCAGCTAGCAAGGCTGAGGGGACACAAGGCTAAGGTATAGCCTGAAGTTTGGGGGACGCAGTGACAACTGCAGAAAAAGGGTCACTAGGTCAGTCGGGAGGGCTACTGAACCACAATACCCCAAAAGGTACTGGAATTGCCACAGACTGGAGGCTGCTGAATTGATATTTGCTGAGGAAAGCCGTATATGATGTCCATGTGTAAACTGTGCTCTACGAGTGAGGTAGGGATGTTTTTTTTTTTGTGCCTAGACGGGCAGGAGTTTATTTGTGTTTTAAGTGTTGGCAGTGTGGGAACCTCACCCCACCCAGTGATGTATAACTGGACTGTCCTGTATGAGAAGAGTGCCAAAATAAATGCACAGTTTGGACATGAAAATCTGTTGTCTGCCGAGATATCTGTGAGTGTGACCCCATGAAAAGAGACGATCCCTTACAGTACACAAAGGAACTGGTGTGTGATAATGATCAAATCAATTGTATGGATGGACTGTATTCCATCACCGCTGGAACACATCCAACATTACACCTGGGATACACTGACACGTGCGTGCTATTGCTGTGCTACTTGTGTATCAATTTATATCCTGAATGTTTACATGACAATATACAGTGTCTTGAAAATGTATTCATACCCCTTGATGTCTTCCACATTTTTTTAATGTTACACCCACAAATTTAAATTTATTTTATTGGCATTTTATGTAATAGACCAACACGAAGTAGCAAGTGTGTATGTCAAGTGAAAATAACATGATGAATAGTTTTCAAAAGTTGTAATAAAATAACAAATACTTGTGTAAGGTTCCCATACAAGGTTTATTCCTCTTAGAGTAATGTATCCTCTAGGTGAGATCTCTAATAATTATGGACCTTTCTACAATGAAAACCAGCATATCATATATGTGAATTATAAATAGAGAGTCATGTGGTTGTAGGTCTGGATGGAATATATCTCATCAGGATGTAAAATGCTCATTGTTCACACTGATTCTCATATGAAAAGGTCTCGGGAGTATCCCAGGAATCTCTTACAGATGCTAAATAGGAGTGTGAACAATAGGTCTCTACCCTGCAAATACAATATGTAAATGAATGACCATCTTAGGAGGCCAGAAAATGCTAAACCTGATGATGAGGAGGCTCCTCCTTTCTTCCATTGTACCATATGGTAATGAGGGAAGCAAGATCTGATGAACAAAGTTTCATGATTATGAAGGTGGGACTGCTGAATCACATGATTCAACTGCATCCTTAGCAACAGGATGCAATGTTCTGTTTCTCCCAGCAGGGGTGTGTGCTGGAGGAGATTAGCAGTGGCTGATTACTCAGCTGCTCTATTAATGTGTGCTAGTGTTCTGACTAATAGAGCATCGGGTCATGAAACACTCAGGTTCTAAACCAGGTACCCTGCGCTGTATTTAAATCCCTTCCTGGCCATACACCAGTGCCATTGATAGTCTTTGACTCACTAGCTGTGTTCATGTTTCCTCTTCCTGTGCTTATTTGGATTGATTGTGCTTCTGACCCCGGCTTGTCTTCAGACCACTCTCTGTCTCTTGTTTGGTACTATGTAGTCCATTTGGTTCTGATCTCTGCTTGTTTTCTAACAACTCGTTGTCTCTCCTTTGGTACTGCGTAGCCCTACTGGTTTTGAGCCATTAACATACTACTTTGTATTATTTGTCTGTCTTTGTTAGTCCATCTCTGCACTTATATAGGGTAGTGACCAGTTGTGGTCTAGCTATCTAGGCCTTGTACTGCAAGTATTTAGGAAAAGCTGGTTGGGTACTAGCCTTAGGGCTCACTGTCCTTGTCTGTCCCTACCTACAGTCATCACACTTGTAAAATTATCTGGGTATATTGTTGGACATTAAAATTAACTTTAGTGACAAATACCAGGAGGCAGTTGCCAGTGCTGCTCTCAATTTAGCATTCTTATTCTATGTAAACATTAAGTACATGACAGTTAATAGAAAAATCAAGATAAATACATTTGTATCTCCATTTTTTCCTTGTCTCACTATCGGGGCAATCGGGAGGCCTGAAGAAGACTTAAAAATGAAGCTGACTTAAAATGTTTGCCACCTATGATCTGATTTGCCTCTTAAAGAGGACCTTTCATCAGTCTAAAAAATGTGAACTATCTATGCTGACATGTAGAGCGGCGCCCAGGGATCTCCCTGCACTTACTATTATCCCTGGGCGCCGCTCCGTTCGCCCGGTATAGGCTCCGGTATCTTTTGGGACTTGGTTATACTAGGCAGAGCCTAGTACACTTGGTTATAGTGGGCGTATCCCATGCTGTAGCGCTGGCCAATCTCAGCGCACAGCTCATATCCTGGGAGGTTTATTTTCCTCCCAGGCTGTGAGCTGAGCGCTGCGACTGGCCAGCGCTACAGCCTGGGATACGCCTACTATAACCAAGTGTACTAGGCTCTGCCTAGAAGATACCGGAGCCTATACCGGGCGAACGGAGCGGCGCCCAGGGATAAGAAGTGCAGGGAGATCACTGGGCACCGCTCTACATGTCAGCATAGATAGTTCACATTTTTTAGACTGATGAAAGGTCCTCTTTAAGATATGAGAAACCAATAGAAATGTATTGAATGTGGGTGTGCAATGGGTAAAAGTCTCAATGATTGTATTGTCAGTTTATGAACCTGCTACCAGAACCTTTCTGGTATACAGAAGGACATGATTCTCTTAAAAAGCCATCTCATAAAAAAATTGAATCAAGGTCCGTATCATGCTACTAGTCCTGGATAACACTGCATAGTATATTGGCCAAAGTGTAAAGTTCATATACGTACAAATAATGTTACAGGGCAACAAACACCTTTATGTGAGCACAATGGTATAGACTGGTCTGCAGGAATAATAATCAACAAAAGTGCTGAAGGTAAAGTGCAAAAATAAATAGAGGAACACAAGTCCCTGAATGTGACATCCAATGAGGGAAAATCTGTATACAAAACCATTCAAGAAGAGGTGTGTAATGACCCCGTGTAGCATGGAGCTTTTATCCACATGACGACTGGTTACACATATTTATATATTTGTAGCATTAATTAATTAGTAGCAAAGAAAATAAGGACCTTTTGTCTTATGTGTTCTTTCTCCAGGTGAGGACGGGATAAGAGGTTACCAGAGATATTTTTTCTCTTCCTCTTATGAAGTAGAAGATAATAAAGTACGAATTGTCAATAATAAAACTGGACTGGGTGAAATGTCTGCAAGTTCTAAATGTTGGACACATTTTGAAAAGAAATCTAAAACAATTGGCAAAGATGAAAGGCCATTTACATGTTCTGAATGTGGAAAATCATTTACTAGAAAAGCAAATCTTGTTAAACATCAAAGAATTCACACGGGAGAGAAGCCGTTTTCATGTCCAGAATGCGAGAAGTCTTTTTTTCAGAAATCAATTCTTGTTGAGCATCAAAGAATTCATACAGGAGAGAAGCCATATTCATGCCCAGAATGTGGGAATTGTTTCAAATGTAGCTCGCATCTTGTGAAACATCAGAGAATTCACACAGGAGAGAAGCCATTTTCATGTCCTGAATGCGAGAAGAGTTTTAGTCAGAAATCAAATCTTGTTAAACATCAAAAAACTCACACAGGAGAGAAGCCATTTAAATGTCCTCAATGTGAGAAGTGTTTTAGTCAGAAATCAACATTTCTTGAACATCAGCGAATTCACACAGGAGAGAAGCCATATTCATGTTCTGAATGTGAGAAATGTTTTAGTCAGAAATCAAATCTCATTGAACATCAGAGAATTCACACAGGAGAGAAGCCATTTTTCTGTCCCGAATGTAAAAAGTGCTTTAGTAAGAAGTCAAATCTTGTTGAACATAAGAAAACTCACACAGGAGAGAAGCCATTT
This sequence comes from Bufotes viridis, assembly GCA_033119425.1. Taxonomy (NCBI): domain Eukaryota; kingdom Metazoa; phylum Chordata; class Amphibia; order Anura; family Bufonidae; genus Bufotes; species Bufotes viridis. The sequence goes on along the minus strand of CM065591.1, from coordinate 14,582,373 downwards.
TCATGTACAGAATGTGGGAAATGTTTTACTCATAAAACAGGTCTTTTGAATCATCTAAAAGTTCACATGAAGTAGCCATGTGTATTCATAGTATCAGGAAACAGTGGCATAAAATTTGAGCTTGTCAGAGCTGACAAGTCAGAAGCCATTATAATGGTCTGGTCAGATTGTATGAAATGTAGAAGGTTTGAAGCTCCATTGTAGGACTTGCTACCTTATGATGTGTTCTTTATTTGTTCTTCTCCTTTGATAATAATTTTTACAATAAGTGAATATTGTCAGAGTAACGTCTCTTGGCTGCAATGTTCATAGAAAACAATATAAACCACAAAATTGAATTTCAAAACATCTCTGTGGTAAACTCCCTTTAACACATTTATTTAGGCTATCAAGGTTCAGTTCAGGTTCATTTTTCCAAGCTTGGCTCCAATTGCCCTGGAAATTGGTATATAATACCCATTAGTCTCTTAGGACTCAGAACTTGTAAGAAAACATGCTATCTCGCTTTGTTTATTTTTATGAATTTTTGCTTTTTCCACCCTCCTCCCTAAGCTCTTGAACGCAATGGCAGCAATAATTAATCATGTCTTAGTGACCCTAACATACATAGAGCTTGTTTAAAAACACACAGTGCTGGCACATGTGTTCTGATTTTACATATTCCAAAGCTTCCAATCATTGTCTCTTATCGAGGATTATAGCATACCAAAAAGTTACTTGCTGGAGGACCAAGCATCCAAAAATTATGCCTTCATTGGGCTGTCTCCAACAACAAAGGGTCAGAATGTCTGCCCATATGACACACACAAGTATTGATTGTCAGAAGAAAAAGTAGCTCATTGCGAATGAACCTATAAAAATTCTCCTTTTTAATTGGAAGCAGAAGCATTGAAGTGTGGATGTCGAAAAGGTACGGGTATAGTGGCATGTGGCAGAAGAAATAGCATAGCATGAAATATACAAGCCAGTAGGTTGGCTGTCTATGGGTTGTAGTAGTAGTGGCCGATGCTTTGAGTTAATAGTGGCAGTAGTTAATTAGCAGAAAGCAGCAATAGCTAAGGCAGCAGCAGCGATATGGTACATGTTGGCAGGCAGCAGAATGATGGAGGTAGAAGCAGCCATATGAAACATGATGGTAGGCAGCAGCAGTGGTATGATGGCAGAAATGCCTTGATGGAGGCAGCAGCAACCTTACGGAACATTATCGTAGGCAGGCAACTGCAGTGGCACAACAGAGGCAGCCATATGGAAAATGTTGGTAGACACGCAGCAGCAGTGGCATGATGGAGGCAGCAGCCATACGAAACATGAGGGTAGTTAGGGAGTAGTAGTGGCATAAAGTCAGCAGTTGCATGATGGAGGCAGCAGCCATACGAAACATGAGGGTAGTTAGGCAGTGGTATGAAGGCAGCAGTGGCATGATGGAGGTAGCATCAGCTAGCATATCAACATAATAGTAGGTAGGAAACATGATGATAGGCAGGATGGCAGGCAGTCAACCATAGTGGCAAGACGGGGCACCGTCATCAAGACCAAGATTTGGCCTCAGCAGTAGGAGTGTGAAAATCCTCTCGAATCCAGGCTTGGTTCATTTTGACAGAAGTGATGTTTTGATAGAGGAAAACTTGGTCAAGGCTGCAGCGCTGAAAACTCTTTCCGAAATGACACTAGAGGCTAGGCAAGAAAGAAGAAACAAAGCGTGCTGTGGCAGTTCGGGCCACTGTTCCAGCCTGCTTGCCCAGAAATCCATGGGATGAGAAAATAAGGTATGCACCAGAGACTGGCCAGAGTGTAGGTTTGGTTAGATAGTGAGGGTCTAAAAGTATGGAGTAATCATCAGACTGCATGATGTCACCTATCCGCCTGCCACTTAGTAAGAAAGTGACCTTACAAGTCACCATTCTGGGCAGAGTGCCTGAGGAACCAGTTCTTTCCAACTTTGCCCCATTAAGACAATTGGGTGTTGTAGACATAGTCACCATGATCATTATCCTCCACTCTGACTTCTCCAGCCCTCATCTTCCTCCTCCTCCATGGCAGTTTCACTTTGTGGGTCCCCAACAGCTATAAGGCAAACAGCAAGATGCATTGGCTGTTCTTCTTCCTCCATCTTCCTCTGCTTCGTGAGCGTCGGTGTCTGTTTTAAGATACATATGAGAGACAACTACAGCGTGAACAGGATGTGCAGCCACTGCCTGACCTGGAAACAACACATGCTCCCTGCGGTCTGGTGCATGACAAAATTGTTCACAGCTTTGCATTCCTTGTACAGACACTCTAGCATGTGCAATGTTGAATTCCAGCGAGTTAAAACGTCATGGATCAAGTGTTGTAACTGCAGACCGCTCAGTCACTACAAGTCCAGGAGAGCATTCCTCACCACGTGAGAATGGCTGAAAAGAGGGACAGTCTCCTGGACATTGCCAGCACCTTGTGCAAGCCAGTGTACTTAAAAAAAAAAAAAACTTGCAATGAGCATGTATCATTTCCCCCGTTCAGGGCGGCCATGATGTCGCAGACCACCTTAGCCAGTTGGAGTTGGTGCGGTGACGGGATGTGTGCTACTTGATGTACTGTAGTAACTGCTCACCTATGTGGCTACTCTTGCCCAGGCTAATCAACTCCAACACCGCAGGGCAACACTTGATATATGTGATAAGAAAGCAGGGGAGTGGGAGCAATGCTGTGCCTTGCTGCTGTTGAAGACAGGAGCATGTCAATGGTACAGGAGGTGCAGAAAGCAGATATGTGCTTGTTGTGGGAGACAGCCCAATTAAATCATTGGGGGGATTAAAAGTATCTGGCCATGTTGCTAGGGTACTGCATCTCCACTCCACATTAACCCAGGTTGTACAGCCTTCCTTGACAGTCTCAGTGGGGCGTTCCTACACTTGGGGATAAGCCACAGTCATCTCTCTTAAGTGCAGCAATCTGCTCCATCAACAGACAGTTATTTTCCTGCTGCCATGGCTGGACCTCCACCCATGCCTGCTGTTGTGCCTGTAAGGCCTCTTCATGCCTCCTCTGTTGCTGGTCTGGACCAGCTATTTTAATAGCCCCTCCAGTTGATGGACTTTGCATAGCAGATACAGCCTCCATCCAAAACATTCCAGTTTAAAGGACATTTGTCATGCTTTTGTCTCTTGTAACGTGCATTTTGCATCCTCCATCAATTGTTGAGACCTATACAAGTGTTGGGTTGGCAGTGGCAGACTTCAACAGAGACAGCAGGTTAAAAAGTCCAGTTTATTTTCTGGTTCGTAGCACTGGTACAAAATAGCATCCAAGTTATAACTTCACTTGGTGGGATGAAGCTATGGCACCAACATAACATAAACAACAAAATAAACTCCTGCTCGTCTGGGCGCTACCTAGACAAGTCGTCTCTGTGTCATGGTTATTGTGTAGTTCGTACAGTGGGATTCACGATCTGACAGCTAGCAGGTCAGCTAGCTTCCCAGGCCTTTCCCAAGGCCTCTTTTTATTCCCTAGTAATGATTCCAGCAGCCACACCTGGGATCACCTCAGGGTAGGGGAAATAGCCATGCTGGAAGGGTGTGGACAGACAGGTCCCTCTACCAAACCTACCCACCATTCGAAAAATCCTGCCCAGAACAGAATCTAAACAAACCTGTCTCAACAAACTACACTTTGCTGAAACCACTGCAGCTTTCTGGATTTCGTTTATCTCACCCAGCTGAGGATTCTGGGTGAAATATACACTCCTTCTAGCATTTTACCGTACACCTTACCCACGCGGCATATAGGTGATCACTACACCAGTACACATGGTAACGCACCAAATTATCTTTGAGTGAAAACATGATATTGAACATCAGGTCTCAATTATCCGTTTCCATTTTATTTATTTTTTCTACACAGTTCCAATTTTTTTTGCGTTCATTTAATTAAGCAAGAATATAGATGTTTATTACACCAATACACAGGGCAGCGTACCAAATCTCCTGTGAGTCATAACGTGACATTAAGTGTCAGGCCTCAATCATCCACAACATTTCTTATTTGGATTTAAATATATATGTATATATGCCAATGTATATACATGTGTATATTGGCCCCTATACAGCCCAGTATATGGGCCTGTCCAGGGGATATGGATATATACATAGAGATGTTTGTATGCCCCTTGTCAGCATACATGTCTATGTATAATATACATGTGGGCTTATACTTGACCATTTGTGCCTGTCACGCCCACGTGAACTACACCGCGTCTGGATCACAACTGCGGAGGGTATTTGGCAGAGGGAGGCTACTCAGGGTTGAGTCTCAGGCGTCACTCGCAATCTAAACGGCGAGTTTGAGACTCAAATCATCACAGCCAAAGTAAAGGGTGCACTGACAAACAATGGTTATTCACTCGTAGGCTGCATACTGACAGGACTAAACTTAAATAGTAGTGGTTGGTTGCTAAGGAATCCCAGGATGTGGTTTGCCGCCAAACACAGAATAGTCCAAGCAACAATGAGGAGCTGTATTGAAAGGTACAAGGCTCCAACCGGAGCAGTACTTGCGTTTAGGTGGTTAGCGAGGAGTTGCAGATCCGAGGTCGTCCGGTGCACAGAGGGACGGCAGCAGATCCAGGGATTTGTATGGCATCCAAGGGGGTAGCAGGTTCAGGTGGTTACAGGCGTTTAACCCTCAATTTCGGAAGGTCATGTTGCCTCTCTGACTCTCTTAAATAGTGCCTGGTTGTGGGGAGGAGCCGCGGTTCGTACAAAGCGACTTCCGCGTTCCAGCGTGGAACACAGCAGTCGCATCATGAGCATGAACTCGAGCGGCTTCCGCGCTCCGCAGTGGAACGCAAGGAAGACGCTGCTGAACCAGGAGAGCGCGGCACGGCAGCATTACAGTGCCCCAGGATATATATCCTGTATAGATGTGCCCCAAACATCTATGCACATATATCTTCTAAACTGTCCCAACGTCACGGCACCCCCTCCTCTACTCCTGCAGGAGATGGCACCAGACTTCTGGTGACTTAAAAAGGCAAAGGATCAATTGATCCTTTTGTTAACCATCCCCAGAAGGACTGGAGATAGTTAACATTACAGAGATAGGGGAACAAAAGTGTTTATACCATAGTGTGTCTGGGGGGGGGGGGGGTGCTCTCATTTAGGATGCATGCATTTCGTCACACACACAAGATGATGTCAACTTGGGGGGGGGGGGGGGGCGTGCAATGGACTTATATTAGTCCAAGCCAGGAAAAAGGGAAGCTCTCTTGGGACTTGCCATGAAGGAAGATGGACCGAACAGCTTCATGAAGGAAGAGAGGCCATGAATAGAGGCAGAGCAGCCCCATGTGCCCCTGGAGATGGCTTAGTAACCCTTTCCCTCCTGCATTGCAGTGCCACATACCCTATGTCCTTTCCCTCCTACATTGCAGTGCCACATACCCTTATTTACCCCCATTTTGCCCTGAACCCTTTCTCCTGCTGCTGCAGTTCCTGCACTGCTGCTACCCTTTGTGTCCTGTAATTTAACCACCTCCCGACCGCCTAACGCAGGGATGCGGGATGTTCCTCCTAGATGGATCGGCGCATCATCTCGCAAGGAACGAGATTTCCGCGTTCTCAGGATCGCAACGGCAGGAACTTTAACTACAGCCTGCCAGCGCTGATCATGCGCATCATGGCATCTGAATCGCATATCAGACGCTGTTTTGTAAACAGCATCTGATATGCCTGCTCCTCTGGTGGTCCCTTTTGCTTGGGACCACCAGAGGACACTGTAAGTGCACCAATCACCACACACCAACACCCCCTCCCCCCACGTCACTGATTAACCCCTGATCACCCCATGTCACCCCTCTGATCACCCCCTGTCAATAACCACCCCCCTGTAAGGCTCATTCAGACGTCTGTATGTGTTTTGCGGATCTGTACATTGCCAGAACTATATAGAAAATGCCTTTTCTTGTCCGCAATTGGACAAGAATAGGACATGCTCTATTCTCAAACACCTCACATGTGACCCCATTTTGGAAAGAAGACACCCCAAGGTATTCGCTGAGGGGCATATTGAGTCCATGAAAGATTTAACTTTTTGATCAATGTATCTTCACCAGAGCACCAGATCCGTCCCCAGCCTGGCATTGATGGTATCTTGTTCCCAAGCTGCCATAAATAAATTGGCATAGCTGGGGGCAAACCTGGTGCCCATAGAGGTCCCCATTCTCTGCAAATAATACCTTGAGTTAAAATAAAAGTAGCTATGATGAAGAACAAAGTCTATACCGTCCAATATAAATTGTATTTGTTCTTCTTTAAGTTTGCCTTCTTGTTTTAGGATTTTAGAGACAGTTGCAACACCCTGTTTGTGATTGATGAAAGTATAAAGTGAACTGATATCAAGAGTCGCCAAGATCCAATGTTCTTGACATATTGTATCTTCTAACAATTTGACCACCATCGTAGTGTCTTTCAAATGTGATGTGGTGTTTCTGACATAGGGTTGTAAGAACCTGTACAAATATTGGGGCAGGTTCGAAGTCAAAGACCCTTTGCCAGAAACAATTGGTATCCCAGGAAGGTTGAGGGGATCGTTATGGACTTTCGGTATGCATTAGAAAACTGGGAGTCTACATGGTGTCCCTAAAATAGAATAAAATTCAGATTTATTTAATATACCACTTTGGTGTGCCTTTTCACACATCTTAGTTTTTTTTAATCAGATATATTTTTATTATTATTTTGCAAAAATAAACAGTATCATTGTACGAAATACTTGTCTCATAGAATATGTTCAATATAATGCAAAGATATACATTTTACAAAATGGGATAATCCAAAAACAGGATCCCTACAACAAGGAACCCGACAACAAAACTCCCCACCCCCCCACCCACCTACTGTGAGACCTTATCTTGGGTATGGAAGCAAGAGCCTATATAAGACTTCCTTGGATTAGTAGCAGACCCACACATCTTAGTTAGTTCTTTATGATAGTCTTCCCGTGGGTATTTTTCTAATAGTATGTATGTGCTAACATCTGTTAATTAAAAAATCAAAAAATCAAATCCCAGCAAATGTCTTACTTTTTATGCTGCTGTTTATTCCACGAGTATCATCAAATACAACGTTTTCCTGGACGCGTTTAGGCAAATAGCCTTTCTCAGCAGGCTTTATCATAAGGCTATTTGCAGAAACGTGTCCAGGATAACGTTGTATTTGATGATACTCATGGAATAAACAGCAGCATAAAAAGTAAGACGTTTGCTGGTATTTGATTTTTTTATGAACTGTGGAGAAGGCTCCTTCCTGCGCAGCGTCAAGAGGATCGAGTGCTGACTAATTCTTAATAACATCTGTTAATTGTCACAGACATTCATTTTTTTAAATTTTTTATTATCCAAAATAACTATCGCTGCCCCTTTGTCTGCGGGGCGTATTGTAACTTCATGGTTTTGTTGTAATTGTTTTATTATTTTAATCTCAGAGTTTGTTAGATTATTCATACCCCTATGTGTATTATTAATTTTTCTGATATTAGCTTCTACTGCACCCCTAATTTTGACTTCAACTTGACATCCACACGTTGATAATTGGATGTCTCCATACTATTTGTCAATATGGGATTCTTCAGAAAATATTTTTTACAGCACAACTTTTTAATGTATTTTTCATTTCCTACACACACCAAATTTGCTGAGTGGTGTACTTGCAGCAAATTTTAGAACTTTCCCCAGTAGTTTTTTTTATGATTGTCTGTAAGAGATATTAAACTTAAATGTATTATATTATCTCCTATACTTTCCCTAACTGTGTTTTGGACCTTCTGTGAATTCCTCCTTTTCGTGTTCTCTTTTTCTGTTGTGATGTGTTGGTTGTGACAGAAGTGTGTGAATTGACGTTGTCTGACTGATCTGTGATATAAGTGTTGTTTGACTGATCATTGGTGTTAGTGTTTCTTGTGTTTGGTGTGTCTGTTGAGGATTTTGTGTTGCCGTGGGAAAAGAAAATGTCCAAGGTGTGTGTGAATTTGCGTGTTCTCCTTGTTCTGTGTTGCTTTGTAGTGAGTTTTGTATCGAGTTTTTGAATTTGTCTTGTTTGCACCCTTTTGATTGTGAAATTTGCCATGTGGTCTCTTGCCTAAAAAAGGGCTAGCATAATGATTGGTAGCGATTACTTGTAGGTATATTAAAATTGGTTGGTTCTTGTATATTTGTTAATTTTTCTTTTTTCTCTTTTCTGGTGACATTGTTTGGATGATTCACTTTATTAACTGTAATTGAAAACTTTTTTTTTTTTTTTTCTGTATGATTTCCTGCTCTACACTATCTAACTTTTTAATTAGATCAGTTTGTAATCTAAAATATTCCTCATCTTTGGTGAAAGTCTCCGTTGTCAATTGAATTTGACTTGAGTTCTATCTCTTTTACAAATTGTTCTCTCCTTTGAATTACTAGCTGAACTAGTGCGGTTGACTGTAGTTTGAATAAACACTCCCATTGGGAATAAAAATCTCCCCCACACAAATCGCTCGCTGGTGTCTTATATAAAGTGAGACCTTGTGGTGTAATGCCGATTTTTAAATATTGGCTTAGGGACTTAATTTCCCATTGTTGGCGCAATTGTTTCAACAATTGTTTTCAAGTTCTTTAAATGTGTCTGACACCATATTTTGCATATTTGATGTCTTCGTGGTACACTCCTTTATGTCACCAGAAAAGACAAAGTTATTAGCACTTTCCTTTTTTTCAGCCATATATTTCCATATATCCATATTTAATAATAATTAAAAATAAATAAATTTAATTTTCTTTTTTAAATGGGTGGCACTAATGGGGGAATTGTTTTTACTGGTGGGCTATAATGAGGGCATTAATATTACTGGGGGGCACTAATGGAGACAGTATTAATTCTGGGGGCGCATTATTTTTACTGGTGGGTAATAATGGGGTTGTTAATGTTACTAGAGGCACTAATGGGGACAGTAATAATTCTGGGGGGGCGCTAATGGGGTTATTAATATTATTTGGAGCCACAGTATGACAGCTGCTTATATGGGTTGTCTCACTTCAGAAAGTGGCATTTATCATGTAGAAAAAGTTAATACAAGCCATTTTCTGATGTATTGTGATTATCGATATTGCTTCCTTTGCTGGCTGGATTCATTTTTCCATTGCATTATATACTGCTTATTTCCATGGTTATGACCACCCTGCAATCCATCAGCGGTGGTCATGCTTGCACACAATAGAAAAAAGTACCAGCATATTTGCGCCTTCAGGTTCCTGGCCAACAGAGAGGCTTGCACTTTTTCCTATAGCATGCAAGCACGGCCATCGTTGCTGGATTGCATGGTGGTCGTAACCATGGAAGCGAGCAGTGTATATTGCAATGGAAAAATGAATCCAGCCAGCAAAGGAGGCAATATGGAGAATCACAATACATTAGTAAGTGGCTTGTATTAACTACAACTACAAGATAAATGTCAATTGCTGAAGTGACACAACTCCTTTAACCACTCCATGACCACCCATTGACTATCCTATGGGCGGTAGTTTATCTCTGAATGGACGTTCTTCCTCCTGTGCCACATCCTCTTCCATCATCGCCCGAAGCGTTTTTTCAAGGAGACATAGAAGTGGGATAGTAAGGCTGAGAACGGCGTCATCGGCACTGGCCATGTTGGAGGGAGCGCAACATGGCACACAGGTCTACCATGGAGGCCCACTCATTGGTGGTGAAGTGGCGCTGTTCCGCCGAGCGACTTACCCATGCCTGCTGCAGCTGAAACTCCACTATGGCCTGCTGCTGCTCGCACAGTCTCTCCAGCATGTGCAAGATGGAGTTCCACCTGGTGGGCATGTCGCATACGAGGCGGTGAGCGGGAAGGCTGAAGTTACGCTGTAGCGCAGGATGAGAACGCCGGAAGCGCGCACAGACGGGCCGCACTTTATGCAGCAGCTCTGACATATTGGGGTAGTTTTTCAGGAATTTATGCACCACCAAATTCAGCACATGCGCCAGGCAAGGGATGTGCATCAAACCAGCTAGGCCCAGAGCTGCTACGAGATTTCGCCCATTATCGCACACCACCAGGCCGGGCTTGAGGCTCAGTGGCACCAACCACTCATCAGTCTGTTGTTCCATGCCCGTCCACAGCTCCTGCGTGGTGTGGGTTTTTTCCCAAAACAGATTAGTTTCAAAACAGCCTGCTGTCGTTTCCCCCTGGCTGTGCTGAAGTTTGTGGTGAAGGTGTTACGCTGAGCGGATGAGGAGGTGGTAGAGGAGGAAGAGGAGGAGGAGGCAACAAGAAGCTATGAGAAATGCCCTGCAATCCTTGGTGGCGGAAGGACATGTGCCAAACTGCTATCCGCCTCAGGCCCAGCCGCCACTGCATTTACCCAGTGTGTTGTTAGGGAGATATAATGTCCCTGCCTGTGCTTACTGGTCCACATATCGGTGGTTATGTGGACTTTGCCACAGATGGCGTTACGCAGTGCACACCGGATTTTGTCTGCCACTGTGTTGTGCAGAGAAGGGATGGCTCATCTGGAAAAGTTGTGGCGGCTGGGAATCATGCACTGTGGGACAGCCACCGCCATAAGGTTTAGACAGCATTTCAAAGGCCAGGAATTTTTAAATGCTGCCATTTAGGGCCAGGTATCGTGGGTGGGTAGGGATGTACTTCCTCTTTCTCTCCAGTGTTTGGGAGATGGACAGCTGAACGCTTCCATTGGACATTGTGGAGATGCTTGGTGACGGTTATGGGCGTTGCTGCCACATCCTCTGTTCGCTGGGTGGCAGGTGCCACTGTCACTCCAGAGGGGAAGGAAGAGGCCGATACTGAAGCAGAAGAGGGAGCAGGAGGAGCCTGAGACCTTTCTTAGTTTATGAGGTGTTTACTCCACTGCAGCTCATGCTTTGCATGTAGATGCCTGGTCATGCAGGTTGTGCTCAGGTTTAGAATGTTTATGCCTCGCTTCAGGCTCTGACTGCACAGTGTGCAAACCACTCGTGTTTTGTCATCAGCACATTGTCTGAAGAACTGCCATGCCAGGGAACTCCTTGGAGCTGCTTTTGGTGTGCTCGGTCCCTGGGTGCAGTGGGGAGTAGCAGGTGTACTGTCTAGGGGACGGCCACCTCTTCCTCCGAACTGCACACGTCACTCGCATGACCTTGATTCCATGTGGGGTCTAGAATCTCATCATCCTCCACATCATCTTCCACCCACTCTTCACCCCTGCACTCCTTGTCGGTCTGCACACTGCAGAAAGGTGCAGCAGTTGGTACCTGTGTTTCATCATCATCAGAGAGGTGCTGTGGTGGTATTTCTATGACTTCATCCTGCAACATAAGTGTTTGGGCATTGGTGCACTCGATCTCTTCCACTTCTGGGGCAGGGCTATGGGGATGGCCCGGGGAATCCCGGCAGCAGAGTCATCAAAAAGCATAAGAGACTGCTGCTCAGATTGCTTGGCTGATTTGCAAGGGGGTGAGGTAGAAGACGGGTGCCCATGGGATGCAGGTGCCAACTCTGCGCTTTCAGTAGGGGACTGGGTGGGAGACAATGTGAAGGAACTGGAGGCACTGTCAGCCACCCAATCTACTATCGCCTGTACGTGTACTCGTAGAAAGGCATTTGGGCCTACAAAAAAAAAAAACTGAACGTTCTGTCACCTACGCGCACGTGAGGAAGGTGTTTCATTTGTGTGTGTAGCTGGCACAAATCGACGACGTCCTCTCCCTGCAACAGGAGCTCCACCAGCAGCACCACAACCAGGGCCATGTCCTTTATTTGACGCTCTCCTCATTCTTTGCATTCACCCACCAAACTAACAAATGGATTTACAAAAATTTATTTCCCAGTCAGGTATGCAGTGCAGGGGTAGCTTGAAAAAAAAAGGGTATAGATCACCCAACAATCTAAACACTGCCGAATTTACAGAATATATTTCCCAGTCAAGTATGCAGTGCAGCAGGAACACACCCTCCAAGCCACTTGTAAATGGCTGGCCTGATAACCGTGGAAATGTCCACCCACAATCTAAGAGCTGGATTTACTGATTTTCTTTCATTATCAGAAATACAATGCAGGCCGCAAAGGTACTTTATGGCAAATAAAAAAGTGATTTTTTTTTTCACCCACAATGTCCCAGTTGTATTTACTGATTATATTTCACTCTCAGAAATGGAGTGCAGGCCGCAAACGTACCTTTTAGCCAAAAAAAAAAATGTACTGAATTGATTACACTGTCACATATGCAGCACAGGGGTACTTTACAGAAATTTTTTTGAATATGTCATCCCCTGAGCCCCTGACCTCCCAGACGGATTACCTATATCATTTTCCCTTCCCCTGGCACATATGTAGTACAGGTGCACTTAAAAAATGGGTATATGTCGCCCACTGAACTACAAGAACAGGATTAAATTATTGTCCCTGCACTGCACTTGCACAAAATGGCTGCCGTAAAATGTGCATTAAGGGGTTAAAAATAAAAAAAATAAACTCACCTTATCCACTTGATCGCGTAGTTGCGATCTCTTCTCTCTTTTTCAAGCATTAGCTGCCATCTAAAGGACCTGTGGTGACGTCACATCACATGGTCAAATCACATGGTTCATCATCATGGTGATGGACCATGTGATTGGACCATGTGATGAGCACAGTGACGTCATCACAGGTCCTTTAGCCGGCAGCTAATGCTTGAAGAAGAGAGAAGAGATCGCAACTACGCAATCAAGTGGATAAGGTGAGGGTTTTTTTTTTTAACCCCTTAATGCACATTTTACTAAGTATTCTGTAGTGAGAATGCTATTATTTTCCCTTATAATCATGTTATAAGGGAAAATAATAAAATATACAGAATACTCAACCCAAACCCGAACTTCAGTGATGAAGTCCGGCTTCGGGTCTGGGTACCAAACATGCCGATTTTTCACACGCGCTATGGCTCTCAGACTTTGGAGACTCTAAAACATAATTTTTTTTTGTTTTGAAAATGCTATTATTGTGCAAAACCTAAATAAATAAGAAAACGTATACATATTAGGTATTGCCACGTCCGTAATGATCTGCTCTGTAAAATGTCACATGACCTAACCCCTCAGATGAATGCTGTAAAAATAAATAAAAACTGTGCTAAAACAACCAATTTTTGGTCACCTTGCCATAAAGTGTAATAATGAATGATCAAAAAATCATATTTACCCAAAAATGGTACTAATAAAAATGTCAACTCTTCCTTCAAAAAACGAGCCCCTGCACAAGACATCGGCAGAAAAAAAAGAAATATGGCGTTCAGAAAATGGAGACTTTTTTTTCAAAAATGCTTTATTATGTAAAACTGAAACAAACAAACAAACAAAGTAGACATATTTTATATCATTGCATCCGTAACAACCTGCTCTATAAAAAAAATAGCACATGATCTGCCCTGTCAGATGAATCTTGTATAAAATAGAAACAGTGCCAAAGCAGCCCTTTTTTGGTTTCCTTGCCTCACAAAAAATGTAATATAGAGCAATTAAAAATCATATGTACCCCAAAATAGTACTAATAAAACTGGCAACTTATCCCCTAGTTTCCAAAATGGGGTCACTTTTTGGGAGTTTCTACTGTAAGGGTGCATCAGGGGGGATTCAAATGGGACATGGCATCTAAAAACCAGTCCAGCAAACTCTGCCTTCCAAAACCATATGGCACTCTACTTCTGTGCCCTGCTATCCGCCCTTACATCAGTTTTTATGGGGTATTTATGTAAACCGCACAATCAGGGTAATAAATATAAAGTTTTGTTTGGCTGTTAACCCTCAATTTGTTAAAGAAAATGTTTTTATTAAAATGGAAAATCTGCCCAAAAAGTGAAATTTTAAAATTTCATCTCCATTTCCCTTTAATTCTTGTGGAACACCTAAAGGGTTAATAAAGTTTGTAAAATCAGTTTTGAATAACTTGAGGGGTGTAGTTTCTAGAATGGGGTCATTTATGGGGGGTTTCCACTATATAAGCCCCAAAAAGTGACTTCAGAACTAAACTGGTCCTTAAAAAATTTGACTTTAAAATTTTCTTAATAATGTCAAAAATTGCTTCAAAAATTCGAAACCTTCTAACGTCCTAAAAAAAAATTACATTACCAAAATGATGCCCACATAAAGTAGATATATGGGGAATGTTAATTAATGAATATTTTATGAGGCATCACTCTCTGTCTTAAAAGCATAGAGATTCAAATTTAGAAAACAGTGAATTTTTTCAAATTTTCGTTAACTTTTGGATTTTTTTTATATAAATAAAGGTAAAACATATGACTCAAATTTACCATTAACATGAAGTACAATGTGTCACGAAAAAACATTCTCTCAATAGCTTGGATAACTAAAAGCATTCCAAATGTATTACCACATAAAGTGAAACATGTCACATTTGCAAAGTTAGGCCTGGTCAGGAAGGCGGTAAATGGCCGGTCTAGAAGTGGTTAAGGGGGCGAGCCACTGTGGAGGTCACTGTTAAAGAGGCGGGAACTATTGAGGTTACTATTAAGGGGAAATGGGACTTTGGAGGTCGCTGTTAAGGCAGCGGGGTACTCTAGAGGTAATTGTTCAGAAAGTGGAGTACTGTGGAGATCACTGTTAAGGGAACGGGGCACTCCCTCATAAGAATTTTCAGATGTCTCACTAAACTTGATCTATAGCTAAAATGTTTCCTACATTCTGTATATTAAAATGTCTTTTCTCCTGTGTGATTTCTCAGGTGTCTCACAAGGCTTGATTTCTGAGTAAAACACTTTCCACATTCAGTACATGAAAATGGCTTCTCTCCTGTGTGAGTTCTCAGATGTCTCACAAGACTTGATTTCTCAGTAAAACACTTCTCACATTCAGGACATGAAAATCGCTTCTCTCCTGTGTGAATTCTCTGAAGTTCCTCAAAACTTGATTTTCTGCTAAAACACATCCCACATTCAGAACATGAAAATGGCTTCTCCCCTGTATGAATTTGGAGATGTTTAACAAGACAAGCTTTGTCAGCAAAATATTTTTCACATTCTGAACATGAATATGGCTTCTCCCCAGTATGAATTCTCAGGTGTAGCTTAAGATG
The DNA here is from genome assembly GCA_033119425.1 of Bufotes viridis. Classification (NCBI taxonomy): domain Eukaryota; kingdom Metazoa; phylum Chordata; class Amphibia; order Anura; family Bufonidae; genus Bufotes; species Bufotes viridis. The sequence goes on along the minus strand of CM065591.1, from coordinate 14,567,295 downwards.
ATGTTGACTCTTGAACCACTTCCCACATTCCAAACATAAAAATGGCTTCTCCCCTGTGTGACTTCTAATATGTGGTTCTAGATGATGTTTACACTTAAACAACTTTCCACATTCCTGACATGAAAATGGCTTCTCTCCTGTGTGGGTTCTCTGATGTTCTTTAGCCACATCAGTCCCCTAGCTTAAACACCCTTAATGACCAGGCCACTTTTTACAATTCTGCACTACACTACTTTCACCGTTTATTGCTCCGTCATGCAACTTACCACCCAAATGAATTTTACCTCCTTTTCTTCTCACTAATAGAGCTTTCATTTGGTGGTATTTCATTGTTGCTGACATTTTTACTTTTTTTGCTATTAATAAAAATTTAACGACATTTTTGCAAAAAAATGACATTTTTCACTTTCTGTTGTAAATTTTTTTTAAAAAAACTACATTTCTATATAAATTTTTCTCTAAATGTATTGTTCTACATGTCTTTGATAAAAAAATCCAATAAGTGTATATTTATTGGTTTGGGTAAACGTTATAGCGTTTACAAACTATGGTGCAAAAAGTGAATTTCGGCATTTTGAAGCAGCTCTGACTTTCTGAGCACCTGTCATGTTTCTTCAGGTGCTAGAATGTCAGGAAAGTATAAATACCCCTCAAATGACACCATTTTAGAAAGAAGACACCCCAAAGTATTCGCGGAGGGGCATGGTGAGTTCATGTATCATTTCATTTTTTTCACAAGTTAGCGGAAAATGACACTTTCTGAGGAAAAAATAATAATAATAAAGTTTCCATTTCTGCTAACTTCTGGCAAAAAAAAAATCTCAGACGGGCTCATTATGCCCCTCAGTGAATACCTTGGGGTGTCTACTTTCCGAAATGGGGTCATTTGTGGGGTGTGTTTACTGTTCTGGCATTTTGGGCGGGGCTAAATTGTGAGCAGCCATGTAAAAGCTAAAGGTACTCGTTGGAATTTGGGACCCTTTGCGCACCCAGGCTGCAAAAAGTGTCACTTATGTGGTATCGCCGTACTCAGGAGAAGTAGGGCAATGTGTTTTGGGGTGTATTTTACATATACCCATGTTGAGTGAGAGAAATATCTCTGTAAACTGACAACTTTGTATAAAAAAATTTAAAAATTGTCGTTTACAGAGATATTTCTCACACCCAGCAGGGGTATATATAAAAATACACCCCAAAACACATTGCCCTACTTCTCCTGAGTACGGCGATACTACATGTGTGGCACTTTTTTGCAGCCAAGATGCGCAAAGGGGCCCAAATTCCCATGAGTACCTTTTAGGAGGGCATTTTTACGCATTTTTCTTCTCATGCTTTAGGGCCCCTAAAATGCCACAGCAGTATAAATACCCCACATGTGACCCCATTTTGGAAAGAAGACAGCCCAAGGTATTCCATGAGGGGCATGGCGAGTTCATAGAAAAAAAATTTTTGGGCACAAGTTAGTGGAAATTGATTTTTTTTTGTTTTTTCTCACAAAGTCTCCCTTTCCTTTAATTTTTCATGGACTCACTATGCCCCTCAGCGAATGCCTTGGGGTGTCTTCTTTCCAAAATGGGGTCACATGTGGGGTATTTATACTGCCCTGGCATTTTAGGGGCCCTAAAGCGTGAGAAGAAAAATGCGTAAAAATGCCCTCCTAAAAGTTTCTCATTGGAATTTGGGCCCCTTTGCGCATCTTGGCTGCAAAAAAGTGTCACTCATGTGGTATCGCCGAACTCAGGAGAAGTAGGGCAATGTGTTTTGGGGTGTATTTTTACATATACCCATGCTGGGTGAGAGAAATATCTCTGTAAATTGCCAACTTTGAATAAAAAAATGTAAAAAGTTGTCATTTACAGAGATATTTCTCACACACAGTATGGGTATTGTGGTAAGGTGCAAGGTGTCATATGCGATGGCAGGTACGTGTCACCGAGGTTGCTGGCCTCGGTGAGGTGAGAGCCGGGTTTCTGTCTGCAGCAGCTAGTGCTGTTTGACTCTGTTAGATAGCATGGCTGCAAAGCCGATCCGGGCCGGCTCTTACTGGGAGCAGCTAAAGAGTAGGGTGGGTGGCTGCTCCCCACGGTCCAGTCCGAGTTTTGGGCTGGGTATAAAACACAGCCATCAGCTGTGTCTGGTGTGATTATCCTGGAGCCTGCTAACAGGGCTGAGGAGTTCTCTGTGCTGGAGGACGGAGCTCAGCAAGGTGGTGTTTCCCTCCAACCTGAAGGAGGAATCGCCTGCGGCTGAACCTACTGCTAGGTGTGATCCCGCACTTAAACCACCCAGGTGACTGAACCTGTGTTGGCCTGTTTTTGTTTGGCCACGTTATTTCCGTTGTGTGTGAACTGTCACCAAGAGACTGTTTTTCATTTTGTGTGCAAGTGTGAATAAAACACTGTTTGTTGCACAATCTGGACTCCTTGTTTTGCCTCTAAACTGCACCCGCACCGCTGTCTACCAGAGCGACTCCCCACATTTGGTGTCGGATGCGGGCATGCGCAGTGAGGCTGGCGTGAACGCCGAACTTTGTTTTTTGCTGAGCAAAAGTGAATGTCCTATATTAAGCCGGCAAAGTTGCAGCCTGTGATCCCCGACAAAATGGAGGCGGCTGTGAAAGCTCTCATAGAGGCTAACGTGCAGCAGCGGGAGACCAACCAGCTACTGCTACAGCACGTGATGGCGTTGCAAGCGGCAGGAGCGTCCCACCGCGCCCACGATGCCCGGAAAGCTGTCCGTGCCGCGATCCCTAAGATGACCCCTCGGATGATGTTGAGACCTATCTGGCGGTGTTCGAGAAGGTGGCCGTGAGGGAGAAATTACCCGAGAACAGTGGGCAGAGGTCGTCGCTCCGTTCCTGGCGTCTGGACCCCAGCAAGTGTTTTTTGACCTCCCAGGTGACCAAGCAGCTGACTACCCGACTGTGAAAGGTGAGATCCTGGCAAGACTGGGGGTGAATGTTTTGGTCCGGGCCCAGCGGGTGCATCAGTGGGAGTTTAACCCGGCTGAACCCGCCAGGCCACAATACTATGACTTGCTACAACGGTTGCAAAAATGGCTGCAGCCAGACATACTGACTCCCACTGCTATGCTCGACCGTCTGTTAGCCGATGTCTTCTGGAGGGCTTTGCCTTACCCTCTCCAGCACTGGATCGGCCAGGTATCGCCCACCAATGCCCTGGAGATGGTCGACCTGGTGGAGCGGTACGAGGCCACCAGAAACCTGCCCCAGTTCCGACGTCCGGCGACAGAGCGGCCTGCACGGAATGTACCCCCTGCGAGTCCGCCTCCCGTGGTATGCTGGAGGTGTCAGGAGCCAGGCCACATCAGGGCCGACTGTCCGCATCGGGATGAGCCGATGGAGGTGAACTACGGGGGTCGCCACTCCTTGTATGCACGGAAGCTGTGCGCAACTGGCACCCGTGAGGTGCAAGACCATAACCACCTGTGTCAGGTAGAGGTGGGAGATTCGCTGGCGGTGGCTCTGCTGGACTCCGGGAGTTTAGTCTCCCTGGTAAGGGCTGCCCTTGTACGGCCTGTGGAGTATACTGGCCGTAAAGTCGGGTCCTGTGCATCCACGGAGACCTGAAAGACTACCCCACTGCACTAGTGACTTTGTCCACAGCGGCTGGTAGGTGGACCCACGAGGTGGCTGTCGCTACTAAACTCCCACATGAACTAATACTTGGGAGGGACTTCCCGGTTTTCCGGCGCTGTGGCCGGCAATAAAGGTATCTGAGGGACCCGAGACAGGGGTGACCCTAGTAGAGTGGCCTGATACCGCTGGAAGGCCAGAACCCTGGGAGCCCGAGTCTGAAGGGCCGGCGGTAGGGGTGACCACTGCTCCAGCGGTAGAGGGGGAGACAACCCCATTGAGTGTAATGGTGGGAGACACGGAGGACTTGCCACCGGGACCTGAGTTGTCAGACCTCAATGTCTCCGGGGAAAATTTTGGGACCGCACAACACCGGGACCAAACCCTAACCAGGGCCTGGGAGAATGTGCTGGAAATTGATGGTAAACCCCAGAAACCAGGGGCTGAATTAATGTTCCCACGATTTATTGTTCTACAGGATATGTTGTATCGGGTGAACCAAGTCCAGGGTGAACCTGTTGAACAGTTGGTGGTGCCCACAGCGTATCGCAAGCTTGTCATGGAGCTTGCCCACCAACATGTTCTTGGGGGACACCTGGGGTGGCAGAAAACCCAGGACCGCATACTGCAGCGGTTTTATTGGCCCAGTGTGTTCAAGGAGGTAGAAAATTATTGTAAGTCCTGTCCAACCTGTCAGATAACTAGCCCCCAGCCTCATTTCCGTAGTCCTCTGGTACCTCTGCCAATTATTGAAGTACCGTTTGAGCGAATCGCTATGGATTTAATTGGGCCTGTACCAAAGTCTGCCAGGGGCCACCAACACATTCTGGTAGTTCTCGACTATGCCACTCGGTATCCGGAGGCGGTGCCTCTGCGACATACCTCAGCTAGGCTCATTGCCAAAGAGTTAATGGAGATGTTTTCCCGTGTGGGCCTGCCAAAAGAGGTTCTGACAGACCAAGGGACCCCTTTATGTCCAAAGTAATGAAGGAACTGTGTAAATTGTTGCGTAAAAGCAGTTACGGACGTCCGTTTACCATCCGCAAACAGACGGTCTTGTTGAGAGGTTTAACCAAACTCTGAAAAATATGTTAAAAAGGGTGGTGTCTAGAGATGGGAAGGACTGGGACCTGCTTCTGCCCTATCTCATGTTCGCAGTGCGAGAGGTACCCCAGGCCTCTACTGGGTTCTCGCCCTTCGAACTGCTTTATGGCAGACACCCTCGGGGCCTGTTGGATATCGCCAAGGAAGCATGGGAACAACAGCCTGTCCCCCACAAAAGTGTCATTGAGTATGTCACCCAGATGCAGGAACGGATAGAAAGGGTGTTGCCGCTGGTCCGGGAGCATATGGAGGCAGCGCAACAAGCCCAGAGTAGGGTGTATAATCGTCAGGCTCGGGTACGGGGCTTCCATCCGGGAGATCGGGTTTTGGTTCTGGTACCCACCCTTGACAGCAAGTTCCTAGCTAGGTGGCAGGGCCCCTATGAGGTGATCGAGAAGGTAGGGGAAGTAAATTACAAAGTACACCAGCCAGGCGGCGCAAGCCGGAGCAGGTGTACCACGTGAATTTACTTAAGCCGTGGAAAGATAGGGACACAGCCGACGACCACAGCCCCGGCCAGGGCTTCTAGGTGAAAAGGGTCCAGCCCCACAGTTCGAGGCCTGTGAAGCAGTAACCACGGTAAAAATTGCAGACAGCCTGTCTTCCAAACAAGTTCAGGAAGTCAGGAGTTCATCAGTCGGAACACGGATGTGTTCTCGACCTCCCTGGCCGCACGCCTCTCATCCAACATGACATCGTCACTGAGCCTCAGGCCAAGATCCGGTTAAAACCATACCGGGTACCCGAGGCTCGGCGACGGGCCATCGCGGAGGAAGTACAGTTAATGTTGAAGCTCGAGGTCATTGAGGAGTCGAAAAGTGAGTGGGCCAGTCCCATAGTCCTAATACCTAAGCCGGATGGGACGCTGCGGTTCTGCAACGACTTTCGCAAGTTAAATGAAGTATCCAAGTTTGACGCGTATCCCATGCCCCGAGTAGACGAGCTGGTTGAAAGTTTAGGACAAGCCCGTTATTTTTCTGTGCTGGACCTCACTAAAGGGTACTGGCAGGTACCCTTAACGGAGTCGGCTAAGGAAAAACCGCATTTGTTACCTCGCAGGGCCTGTATCACTACAAGGTGTTACCCTTTGGCCTGCATGGCGCCCCGCCACTTTCCAAAGGTTAATGGACATAGTGCTGCGACCACATCGTCGGTACGCCTCGGCCTACTTAGATGATGTAGTCATCCACAGCACCGACTGGGAAAGCCATTTACCCAAGGTGCAGGCGGTAGTGGATGCCCTGAGGAAAGCCGGACTGACCGCTAACCCAAAGAAGTGCTCCATAGGGTTAGAGGAGACGAAATATCTGGGATATGTAATTGGGCGGGAGTCATCAAACCTCAGGTAACTAAGGTAGAGGCCATTCGTAACTGGCCCCGACCGGTCACCACCAGGCAGGTAAAGTCGTTCCTGGGGATTGTAGGTTACTACATGAGGTTTGTGCCCCACTTTGCCACAATAGCAGCGCCATTGACAGACCTGTTGAAGGGGCGAAAGTCTGGGAGGGTTAGCTGGAGTGAGAAGGCGGAGGAGGCTTTCTCCGCGTTGAAGTCGGCCCTGTGTGGGTCCCCGGTTTTGGTGACACCCGACTTCAACAAGGAGTTTGTCGTACAGACCGACGCCTCGGAGGTAGGTCTCGGTGCGGTACTGTCGCAGGAGGTCAACGGGGAAGAACATCCCGTTGTCTTCCTGAGCCGTAAGCTCAGTCCCGCCGAGTCCAGATATAGTATAGTGGAGAGGGAGTGCCTGGCTATCAAGTGGGCACTCGAATCTCTCCGCTACTACCTGTTAGGGAGGAGGTTCCGTCTGGTGACCGACCATTCCCCCCTCAAATGGATGAGTCAGGCCAAGGAGAGGAATGCTCGGGTCACCAGGTGGTTCCTATCTCTTCAAAATTTCAAGTTTTCCGTGGAACACAGGGCAGGCCGCTTGCAGGGCAACGCAGATGCCCTGTCCCGCGTCCACTGCCTCATGTGTGTTCACCCCCTCAGGGGTAAGGTGCAAGGTGTCATATGCGATGGCAGGTACGTGTCACCGAGGTTGCTGGCCTCGGTGAGGTGAGAGCCGGGTTTCTGTCTGCAGCAGCTAGTGCTGTTTGACTCTGTTAGATAGCATGGCTGCAAAGCCGATCCGGGCCGGCTCTTACTGGGAGCAGCTAAAGAGTAGGGTGGGTGGCTGCTCCCCACGGTCCAGTCCGAGTTTTGGGCTGGGTATAAAACACAGCCATCAGCTGTGTCTGAGGCTGTGATTATCCTGGAGCCTGCTAACAGGGCTGAGGAGTTCTCTGTGCTGGAGGACGGAGCTCAGCAAGGTGGTGTTTCCCTCCAACCTGAAGGAGGAATCGCCTGCGGCTGAACCTACTGCTAGGTGTGATCCCGCACTTAAACCACCCAGGTGACTGAACCTGTGTTGGCCTGTTTTTGTTTGGCCACGTTATTTCCGTTGTGTGTGAACTGTCACCAAGAGACTGTTTTTCATTTTGTGTGCAAGTGTGAATAAAACACTGTTTGTTGCACAATCTGGACTCCTTGTTTTGCCTCTAAACTGCACCCGCACCGCTGTCTACCAGAGCGACTCCCCACAGTATATATAAAAATACACCCCAAAACACATTGCCCTACTTCTCCTGAGTTCGGCGATACCACATGAGTGACACTTTTTTGCAGCCAAGATGCGCAAAGGGGCCCTAATTCCAATGAGTACCTTTAGGATTTCACAGGGCATTTTTACGCATTTGGATTCTCACGCTTTAGGACCCCTAAAATGCCAGGGCAGTGTAAATACCCCACAAGTAACCCGATTGTGGAAAGAAGACACCCCAAGGTATTTCGTGAGGGGTATGGCAAGTTCACAGAAATTTTTTTTTTTTGGCACAAGTTAGCGGAAATTGATTTTTATTTTTATTCTTTCCAAGTCTCATATTCCACTAACTTGTGACAAAAAATAAAATTTTGCATGAACTCGCCATACCCCTCACGGAATACCTTGGGGTGTCTTCTTTCTAAAATGGGGTCACATGTGAGGTGTTTGTACTGCCCTGGCATTTGAGGGTCTCCGCAATCATTACACGTATGGCCAGCATTAGGAGTTTCTGCGATTCTCCTTATATTGAGCATACGGGTAATGAGATTTTTTTTTTTCCGTTCAGCCTCTGGGCTGAAAAAAAAAAAAAATGAACGGCACTGATTTTTTCATTCGCATCGATCAATATGGATGAAAAAATCTCTGCCAAAATCAGTGACTGCGGTGCAGTGGGCTGGGCGCTAGCTACCTAACAAGTAGCTAACTAACTGGCGGTGATAAGGGACCCTTATGCCCCATTCACACGTCCGCAATTCTGTTTGCGGAACGGAATTGCGGACCCATTCATTTCTATGGGGACAGACTTTGTCCCGCTCGGATCCGGAATTACGGATCCGCGCTTCCGGGTCTGCACTTCCGTTCTGCAAAAATATAGAACATGTCCTATTCTTGTCCGCAGTTGCTGAATGGAGCCTTACAAGGGGTTTGATCAGTGACAGGGGGGTGATCAGGGGGTCTAGATTGGGTGATCAAGGGGTTAGTGGTGAGGGGGGCGTTATTGTAGTGTTTGGTGCAACTTTACATAGTTACCTGGTCCTCTGGTGGTCGATCCCAGCAAATGGGACCACCAGAGGACCAGGTAGCAGGTATATCAGACGCTGTTCACAAAACAGCGTCTGATATACTTGTTTGATGCGATTTATATCGCATCTACAGCCTGCCAGCGATTGATCATCGCTGGCAGGCTGTAGTACAACTCTTGAGACGCGCGACGCTGTGAACGCACGCGCGCGCGTTCACAGGAAGTCTCGCGTCTCGCGAGATGACGCGCCGACGCGTCCGATCAGAAGAACAGGACCGCCCTCAGGACGCAATCCTGCGTACGGCGGTCCTGAAGCAGTTAAGATGTGATTTCCGACTAAAACCTTTCCCACATTCAAAACATGAAAATGTCTTCTCTCCTGTGTGAATTCTGAGATGTTAAGGAAGACGTGATTTCACAGTAAAAGTTTTCTCACATTCTGAACATGAATAAGGCTTCTCTCCTGTGGGCTTTCTCTGAGGTTGAGCAAAACTTGATAACACATTAAACATTTTATCTCTTTCTGAACATGAAAATGGTCGTTCATCTTTCTGAATTTCTTTGTGCACAGAAAGATTAAATTTGTTTTTCAAATCTCTTCCATATTCAGAATTTACAGACATCTCACCCAGATTATGTCCAGTTGGGTTATTGCTAAGCTGTGATAGACTCTGTGATAGACTATCTTCTATGTTTTAAGTTACAATTAGAGGACCTTGGGGGCCTTTCATCTAGTCTTCACCTAGAAAAACAAATCATTTTTATAAGCTAAAAAGTTCTCTTTTTCCTAATTACACACAAAAAGTTAAAATAGAACGGTAACTTACAGATAAAAAATGTACCAACTTTATAAATGCTAATTGCTAAAAAGAAATTAAATGCATTGATTAAGAGAAATCTGGTTGCAGATTTTGGGAGAAATATATCAAGCCCTGCACTTTGGAATTTTTTCTTTAAAAATAATAATCGCAAAATATAGATTTGGAGCTTTTTGCAGTGAGTTGTTAGAAAAAGTGACTTTTTGCTTTTTGAAACTACTCATCAGTTTTGAACAATAGATGGAAAGTAATTATGGTTAGCGATGTTAATGAGCTTTACTTCAGATTTATCACTCTGAATTCTTTCCAAGGCACAAAAAAAGTCCCAAAGCCCCTCCATTAGAAGGGCGGTGGTGTAGAAATCTGGAGTAGCATTTCTAGACAAGAGCATTAGGTTTCAAAATGAGCTAAATTTATCAAACAATGTATGACATTTTAGATGTTTGGTGCAAAGTACTCCAACGCCTACTCAAAGAAAACTGAATTCAAATATGACCATCTTAAATTTCTCGTCTTTTGGCTAAGATTAAGTATGGTATCTGTTTTTATCAGTCCTGGTGATCCGGTACACTAGGATGGGTGGAGCAGAGAACCACATGGAGGACCCTAGGGAGTATGCCTTTGGCTATTAGTGGCGATGATTGGTAACCAAAGGCCCTCGGATAGCAACTATGGGCCTAGATGTTTGAAAGCCTGAGGTGCAGAAGTGCCCCAGGAGTGGTGACCCTGAGGTGCCTAAACTCACTGGGGGTGAGAGCCCACTGAGTTATGGCACATTTGCACATACTTCACTTTCTCCCATTTTGAGCGCACTCACCTCTATCTTTTCCAACTTTATGGCTTGGCGTAAGAAGAGGATTTTTATTTTTCTGGTGGAATGTCCAGGCTGTAACTGGCACAAATTCGCTTATTTATTTTTTATGTTCATATTTCATGTTTTATTTTCCACTAGGACTTTTCAGGGTTGCTTATTGGTATTTCTTCCTGAGGTCTGGGGGGGGGGGGCATCTGGTTCCTCATGCCCTGCAAAATCCCTTGGCCTCTCTTGGCTCTTGGCCAACACCTGGGGTGACAGTCAGATGGAAGCTAGAGCAAGATTGGTGCTTCTTCAGCTTTGGTTGAGGAATGGCCACTAGTCACAGATCCTTGCAGGAGCATTCTGGGCCAGATGGACTGGTGTTGGTGTATGGGGGCCCTTCTCTTATGGAGAGAGCCTGCAATGGACCATGACCGTGTGCACATTTGTGTGTGGCACACAACACGATTTTGATGTATCTCGCGCTTTCATGAAAATAAAGATTAAGCAGACCCACCTTAGTTTCTGCTCTACCTGTTAGTGATCTCCATCCTTCTTACAACTTGTGAGAATTCAGCTAGGAACGTAGCTCATGAAGAGATAGCAGAAGAGCGGAGAGGAGGGCGGCTTACAGACTGCAATTATAAATAATGAGAGGGATCTGATAATGGATTTATAATAGAGTAATATTTCAGCATTCTTACTCATTTTATTTTATTCGTTTTGGATGAAGAGGAGTTACAGATTGGTACATGGATCCCAACAGCCCATAGAGACTGGAACATGGACCCAATGGGGGACAACTACTACAGGTGCAGAAAGGAGGCTTTGAAATATAATGTTGTACTGGAAAATAACTACAACCGGTTTACTGATTAAAATAGGTTATGTACGCCATTTTATATTCATTTTACATCAGAATGGTCTATTTCCAGGATAGAATTTAAATCAATTATTAATAATAATAGTAATAATAATAATCACTATGAAGCCCATTTTGCCATTTACTTTTTACCTTAGTTTTATATAATTCCAAATTGGGAGATTGTCCTTCAGTAGCTCCTGTTCTTAATAATACATTTAAATGAAAAGGCAGCATTTTGGGCCGCTTTATGGTCATTTTTAAATATACTGTGCAATTGTTGATTTTGGGACTACAGTATATACACTGTTATGGGTGCTTTCTGTATAGAGATCTTCATTCTAAAACTATATACAGATACCTATAGAGGTGCTGGAAATAACTGTATCTACAGTAAAAATATCATGTGAAAAAAATAGACAATATATTATATATATAAAAATTAGTTTCTGTCTATCTGGATGTCAGTCTGGACATCTGTCTGTTCTTTATGCGCGACCAAATGACTGGACCAATCTTCACCAAATTTGGCACACAAGTATATCAGGTGTCCGGGAAGGTGTTAGAGCAGGTCTCAGCTCTCTAGGACCTACCGTTTCTGAGATTACCTACATTAGCCAATACAAGCCTGCAAGTGTTTCTCTTAATATGCTAACTGCCATACACACGGTCACATGTCCCTTATCAGCCAATAGAAGCTTGCAGGTCCTACTCCAAGTTTCCATAACAACTGATCACAGGTTTTAGCTGTTTGCAGGTCCTTAAATATTCAGTCATATGACGTGTATCAGCCAATATAAGTTCACATTTAATTTACCAGTTTTTCACACAGGATAGGATTAGATACACAGCTCAGCAGACCGTATCTCACAAGCAATGTGAAGCTGGGTCCTTCTGCTAGTATATTATAGATTTTCCCTATTACTAAGCCTCTTTTCATCTATTATTGGTAATTTGGTGTGATCCAGTAATGTAAAACATCCTGCACGATATGATAGTACTTGTTGCAGATGTAAATGGCTACATTTATAAAGTCACAGAAAATAATGCACTATAATAATAGATGCAAACATAACATATGGACTAAGCTCACAATCTAATGATAAAATCTGAAACACTTTGCCAACATATTTTGATCAAAACACATCTCTGCCCACCCAGTGCCAAGGTGGTCTCAGTTCTGACAGGTCCTACGCTAAACCTCCCTATGCCGTTATGCATTTATATTCGGGAGCGCAGACCCTGCTCATATAGTGTGTTGCTCCTAGTTACCTCTGTGTGCAATGCTGATGAGAGGAGGAGCATACACAGCTATATGTACCACCTAATCAAGGACGCCTATTAGATAGGTGGGGCAAAAGTTCAAATGAATGCTACTCCCAGGATAGGAGCGCATTCACACACGAAGGTGCCACTCCTTCAAGACAAGTTAAGCAAATCATGGAAAATAGATAAAAAACATCCTGCACGATATTATTGTACTTGTTGCGGATGTAAATGGCTACATTTATAAAGTCACAGAAAATAATGTACTATAATAATAGATGCAAACATAACATATGGACTAAGCCCTCACTCTAATGATAAAATCTGAGACACTTAGCCAACATATTTTAATCATATCACTTCTGTGCCCACCTACCCAGCGCCAAGATGGTCTCAGTTCAGGCAGGTGCTACGCTAAACCTCCTATGCCGTTATGCATTTATATTCAGGAGCCCCTTGATTAGGTGGTACATATAGTTGTGATCTCCTTCTCTCATCGGCTGTTGTTGCACACAGAGGTAACTAGGAGCAACATGGTCTTCGCTCCGGCATAGGGAGGTTTAGCATAGGACCTGCCTGAACGGAGACCACCTTGGCGCTGGGTAGGTGGGCACAGATATGTTTTGATCAAAATATGTTGGCTAAGTGTCCCAGATTTTATCATTAGAGTGAGGGCTTAGTCCATATGTTAGGTTTGCATTTATTATTATAGTGCATTATTTTCTGTGACTTGATCCCGTGATGGCAGTCAGGATCAGTAATTGTCTGTGTTCCCGACACAGTTACAGGTATGTACTATCACATGTATGGACACTGCATGTACAATTACTTACACACTACTGTGCGGACAATCACCAGTCACTGCAGCCATCACTGAACCTCCAGGAAAGAGTTATTCCCATTGTAAGAATTTCCTCCCTCTTACTCTGTCTGATTCTAAGGTTCAGTGGAAGAAATGAGATACAAGAAGAAGTGTAGAAAATGTGTATTGTAAAAGGTGGAAAATCAGTGTCCAGGAATGATGGGAGTTATATGGAGATCTACATGGAGATGTACACAAGAGACATTACAGACAGAGACACATTGTCCTTATACACAGCACAGATTACAATATCTTATAATTCCTTCCACTTACAATCAGTTCAGTGACACTTACCAGACAAGGACCCTCCACACACTCAGGACTTGATCTCCAGTCAGTGTCTTCTCCTCAGCAGGTCAGTGATCTAAGTAAATTCCCTTGGTGAATTCTACCTTTCTGAGCCATGCTTGTTTGATTCTTTTATACCCCTGTGGTGGCTATAGCTATCTTCTCCTCCTCTTCCCCCAGGAGGAGGGGGGATTAATGAAACCTTTTATCATCCGATCTGGCTTCCCTCATTACAATATGTAATGGGAGAATAATGGCCCCACCTTCTCTTCAACCAGTTTAGCATTTTCTGGCCTCCTGAGATGGTCCTTCATTTACACATTGTATTTGCAGGGCAGAGACCTATTGTTCACACTCCTATTTAGCATCTGTAAGAGATTCCTGGGAAACTCCGAGACCTTTTCATATGAGAATCAGTGTAAACAATGAGCATTTTACATCCTAATGAGATATATTCCATCCAGACCTACAACCACATGACTCTCCATCTATATATCACGTATATGAAATACTCCATATCATCAATAAAACGCCGCCAGAGGACGAGGCCCGCCCGGAGCCCGCCGTTGAGGTGGATAAAAAGGGCGGTGGGAACAACTTTTTATCCACCCCAACGACGGGCTCCGGGCGGGCCTCGTCCTCTGGCGGCGTTCTATTGATGATGTTATCTTTATTTGGGAAAATGGGGAAGAAGCTTTAAAATTGTTTTTAAATGAAATAAATAAAAATTCTTTTTACCTTGAATTTACACTAAATTATAGTAGGAAAGAAATCAATTTTTTAGATTTAAATATTTACATTGAAGAAAATCAACTAAAGACAAGAACATATAATAAACCCACGGATGCTAATAGCTATATTGCCATGACAAGCTGCCATCTCCCAGGGTGGCTGGAAAATGTCCCTAGGAGCCAGTTATTACGACTTAAAAGGAACTGTACAGATACATATGAATATATTAAAGAGGCTGACTCCTTACAAGAGAAATTTGAGCACAAAGGGTATAATAAGGATCACCTGGAGAGACAGCGTAGAGAGGTGGATATGATAGACAGACAAACACTGTTAGAGGATAGAAAAATAGGTATGAATAATCAAGAACAAGAAAAAGATAAAGAGACAATCTTTTCCACCAATTATTCTTCTATATAATATACAAATACCCGCTATGAAAAGAATTATTAAAAAACATTGGGATCATCTTAAGCATGATAAGGTTATTGGGGATACTATCCCCAGTCAACCTCGCTTTATATTCAGTAAGGCTGTAAACCTCGGGAACCTTATAGCTTCTACAAATAGCTGTATAAGTACTAAAATAGAGACAGAATTAATCCCATTGAAAAATACAGGAGGTTTTTATCCCTGTAAAATGTGCATGGGCTGTAGGGCAATGAAAAATATGAAAAAGATCACGCAGGTTACAAACACAGAAGGAACACAATGCTATACAATCAAACATGATATAACATGTAACAGCCATGCAGTAATATACATCATTACATGCCCATGCAAAAAGATATACGTGGGGAGAACGAAAAGACAGTTAAAGAAAAGAATTAGGGAACATATATCTATACTAATAAAATCCCTGTGTCCCTGACGTCCGTGCGTGTGTGCCGAATTCTAAAGTGCTCATGTGCACAGAGGATTCGCCACACACTGCATGGACTTTACAGGGCATATGGGACGCGGCCGCAGGACAGAGACATGCAGGAAGTAAGCGGCCGTGTCCATAGTGAGCTGACAGGGCCGCCTAAGATGAAGGAGCATGGAGCCTTCACCGACTGCACAGGGCACAGGAGGTATATGGGACGCGGGCCGCGGCACAGTGAGGTGCAGGAGGCAAGCGGCCGCGTCCACAGTGAGGTGAAAGGGCTGCCAGATGGAGGAGCATAAAACCTCCGTGGGAGAAGCAGCTAGCTCATTTGCATATCCTCAGCTCTGCGTCTCCCGCGGCAGTAATGAAGAAAGAGCGGCCGCCCAATGTGTAGGTCACTAAGTGACGCCCCTGCCCCGCCCACTTCATGAATGAAGAAGGCGGCGCATGACGTAGTGACTTGCGCTACCAGTGCCTGGCAGCCCTCCCACCTGCCTCACCATGTAGAAGATCATTATTACTCATATGGGGGGATCTGTGGATGACACATAGCATAAGATAACAGTGTCGGGCACAGACTCCCCCCCCCCCATAACAGTGTCAGCCACAGATACCCCCATAACAGTGTCGGGCACAGACTCCCCCCCCATAACAGTGTCAGCCACAGACTTCCCCTCCATAACAGTGTCAGCCAAAGACCACCCCCATAACAGTGTCAGCCACAGACCTCCCCATAACAGTGTCAGGCACAGCGTCCCCGTAACAGTGTCAGCCACAGCGCCCCTGTAACAGTATCAACCACAGCGCCCCCGTAACAGTGTCAGCCACAGTGCCCCCATAACAGTGTTAGCACCCGCGCCCCCGTAACAGTGTCAGCCACAGACCACCCCCGTGACAGTGTCAGCCACAGACCACCCCCGTAACAGTGTCAGCCACAGACCCCCCCGTAACAGTGTGAGCCACAGACCACCCCATAACAGTATCAGGCACAGCGCCCCCATAAAAGTGTAAGCCACAGCGCCCCCGTAACAGTGTCAGCCACAGTGCCCCCGTAACAGTATCAGCCACAGCGCCTCCGTAACAGTGTCAGCCACAGACCACAAAAAAACTTTGCTCAATTGAGCTCAATTCACCACTTTTACCCTTAATATTTAAATCAGTAAAACTTCACTTTTATTAGTAGTTCTCTAAAAATGTTTGTGAGTTTTGACACACTTGTTAAAACTACTGCTCGAATTTGCACACTGCTATCGCACAGGTTGCTAGTGGTAACGGAGGGTGTGCACTACCCTCCTAACCTTCCCACAAGTTTGCAATCAGTGTATAACTACCTGCCTGACTAATCCTGCAGGGTACTCGGTGCTGTGAACATACACCCTAAAGTAAATAACTGTTTCCTACTCAGTGTTTAGCAACTCGAGCAGAGCTAAAACCAACAGATTCTGTCCCCCAACATGTTTCACCAGGTAAACTGGACCACCCCCGTGACAGTGTCAGCCACAGACCACCCCCGTAACAGTGTCAGCCACAGACCCCCCCGTAACAGTGTGAGCCACAGACCACCCCATAACAGTATCAGGCACAGCGCCCCCATAAAAGTGTAAGCCACAGCGCCCCCGTAACAGTGTCAGCCACAGTGCCCCCGTAACAGTATCAGCCACAGCGCCTCCGTAACAGTGTCAGCCACAGACCACCCCTGTAACAGTGTCAGTAACAGACCATCCCCATAACAGTGTCAGCCACAAACCCCCCCCATAGCAGTGTCAGCCACAGACCCCCCCCATAGCAGTGTGAGCCACAACCCCCCCATAACAGTGTGAGCCACAGACCCCCCATAACAGTGTCAGCCAGAGCGCCCCCATAACAGTGTCAGCCACAGCGCCCCCCATAACAGTGTCAGCCACAGCTCCCTCCCATAACAGTGTCAGCCACAGACCACCCCCATAACAGTGCTATCCACAGATCCCCCATAACAGTGCCAGCCACAGATCTCTTATAACAGTGTCATCCACAGATCCCCCATAACAGTGCCATCCACAGATCCCCATAACAGTGTCAGCCACAGACCCCCATTAGTGTCAGCCGCAGACCCCGATAACAGTGTCAGCCACAGACCACCCTCATAACAGTGTGTCGGCCACAGTTCCCCCCCATAACAGTGCGTCGGCCACAGATCCCCCCTCCCTCATAACAGTGCGTCGGCCACAGACCCCCCTCCCCCATAACAGTGTGTCGGCCACAGCCCCCCTCCCCATGACAGTGCGTCGGCCACAGACCCCCCTCCCCATGACAGTGCCTCGGCCACAGACCCCCCTCCCCCATAACAGTGCGTCGGCCTCAGACCCCCCTCCCCCATAACAGTGCATCGGCCACAGATTCCCCCCATAACAGCACTAATGTTCTAGCGCCCGTTATTGTAAGTGACGTCACAAGCCGGCTCCAGAGTGCGCGCGCGATTCCATACCACAAGCAGCCCAGCGCCACCGGTCGGGGCGCGGGCAGCGAAAAATCCTAGTTTGTAAAATCCTAGCTTAAACAGCACAGCCGTACATAGGCAGCGAACACTAACCGCATCAAGGACTGCATGGATCCACAGACACCACTGATAATCAGGTATTACAGCTGTGTTATATAGGTTGAAACAGTCGCGGTGATATAGTGGCGAGTGATACCTGTTCGTATATAGGTTGGTGGCGTTACGGTCTCAGCGCTTAATCTGGTAGTCATATTGGCGCGGTATACATGTTTCATTATTATATATAATTAGTCATGTAAGTGGGGGTCTGCCCAAAGCTCTCTAGCAGGGGCAAAGTCTGAACATGATAGGATCACCCTGTCTGCTATGCAGATTTAATGGCAGACCTGAAAAGTCCTATACACTCAGATATTTAGTCATCCTTAAACACTAGAAGGGCAGACATCACAGCCATTGGGGATCGCACTGCGCACCTTGAGGAAAAGATGGAGGAATTTAAGGAAGCACACAACTCCCTAGTGGATTCCTATAATGAGACACAGGATGTGGTTGCTGCCATGAAACTGAAATTAGCAGACCTTGAGGATAAAGTCTAGAAGGAATAATATCAGACTCACAAATATTCCTGAAGACATTAATGGGATTCTGTAACCACATATAACCCCTATGAGCAAAACATATGCTCATGTCCAGGGTTATAATAGGATCCCTAAGGTGTCCTTATAAACCCTATTTGTGGCTTTATTGTGCTAAAAAACAGGTTTTACTCACCTGTCCATCAATGAATTAAGGTGCTACCACCTTTTATCCAATCCAGTACTGAGCCACGCCCCCTGCACTGATCACATGATGGTGACATCCCCCCAGGTCCTTCGTGTTGTCCAAGGTTCGGGTTCATTGAAGAATCCCCTTATGGATTCCAAATGCCGTTATGGTCCGTGGTAGCGAAATCCATAACGTGATGCTTCGATAGCCCGAACTTTGGAAGCCGAACTTAAAACACAAGTTCGCTCAACTCTAATTAATTCTCTCTTTTGGTTCAATCCCATTGGATGCCATGTTCTCAACTGAAACATCGAAAAATCCTCTCGTAGTAAGATCTTATTTTTTTGTAATACCGGGGAAGGCGTTACTTTTTCCATGGCATAAGCTAGAGGTTCCTGTAGATTGGGGGTTAGAAATATAATTCAGATGTTCCCGTAGTCTAACCTTAAACTGCCTCCCAGTGCTGCCGACATACATGAGATCCCAAATGATGCATTTAATTAGTTCTGGGGTTCTGGGGTGAAATTCAATTGGCAAAATAGCAATACCATAAATCTGGTGTCACAGCTGTGGCTGGCAAACTATAATAGTGTCCGCAAAAACATATATTTTGTTCTGGGGTGAAATTCAATTGCCAAAATAGCAATACCATAAATCTGGTGTCCCAGCACTGGCTGGCAAACTATAATAGTGTCCGCCAAAACATATATTTTGTTCTGGGGTGAAATTCAACTGCCAAAATAGCAATCCTCTAAATCTGGTGTCCCAGCATTGGCTGGCAAACTATAATAGTGTCCGCCAGAACATATATTTTGTTCTGGGGTGAAATTCAACTGCCAAAATAGCAATCCCCTAAATCTGTTGTCCCAGCACTGGCTGGCAAACTATAATGGTGTCCGCCAAAACATCTATTTTGGGGTGAAATTCAATTGCCAAAATAGCAATACCATAAATCAGTGGTTTCAGCTGTGGCTGGCCAAGTTTCATAGTGTCCTGCAAAGGATATATTTTGTTCTAGGGTGAAATTCAATTGGCAAAATAGCAATACCATAAATCTGGTGTCAAAGCTGTGGCTGGCAAACTATAATAGTGTCTGCAAAAACATATATTTTGTTCTGGGGTGAAATTCAATTGCCAAAATAGCAATACCATAAATCAGTGGTTTTAGCTGTGGCTGGCCAAGTTTCATAGTGTCCGCAAAAACATATATTTTGTTCTGGGGTGAAATTCAATTGCCAAAATAGCAATACCCTGAATCTGGTGTTCGAGCTGTTGCAGGCCAAGTGTAAATCTGTCCATAAAAGGATACCTTTCATCCAGGGCCTAAATACTAGCCCTAAAAGAGATATTCCCCTAAATCAGTGGTTACTGCTGTGCCTGGATTAGTGTAATACGCTACATAAATAAATAGGCAGATAGTGTTAGGTGCCTGTAAAAAAAGGCCTGAATTTGAAATCAATACATTGGGCCAAATATTTTTTTTCTTATTGTGGTGCTTGGTGAACGGTAACAATGAGGAAAACATCTAGTAAGGGACGCGGACACGGTCGTGGTGGTGTTAGTGTACCCTCTGGTGCTTGGAGAGGACGTGGCCATTCTGCCACAGTCACACGTCCTAGTGAACCAACTACCTCAGGTTACAGTACCGGCCAGAATTTACAGCGATATTTGGTGGGGCCCAATGCCGTTCTAAGGATGGTAAGGCCTGAGCAGGTACAGGCGCTAGTCAATTGGGTGGCCGACAGTGGATCCAGCACGTTCACAACATTATCTCCCACCCAGTCTTCTGCAGAAAGCGCACATGTGGTGCCTGAAAACCAAGCCCATCAGTCTGTCACATCACCCCCATGCATATCAGGGAAACTGTCTGAGCCTCAAGTTATGCAGCAGTCTCTTATGCTGTTTGAAGACTCTGCTGGCAGGGTTTCCCAAGGGAATCCACCTAGCCCTTCCCCAGTGGTGAAAGACATAGAATGCACTGATGCACAACCACTGATGTTTCCTGATGATGAGGACATGGGAATACCATCTCATCGCAGTCCGCACGTCTCTGATGATGACGAAACACAAGTGCCAACTGCTGCGTCTTTCTGCAGTGTGCAGACCGAACAGGAGGTCAGGGAGGAAGACTGTGTGGAAGACGATGCAGGGGACGATGAGGTCCTAGACCCCACATGGAATGAAGGTCGTGCCACTGACTTTCATAGTTCAGAGGAAGAGGAGGTGGTGAGTCAACAGCGTAGCAAAAGAGGGAGCAGGGGGCAAAAGCAGAACAGCCGCCTCCAAGAGAGTTCGCCTGCTACTGGCCACCACCACCAGGGACCGAGCACCCCAAAGGCAGCTTCAAGGAGTTCCCTGGCATGGCACTTGTTTAAACAATGTACTGACGACAAGACCCGAGTGGTTTGCACGCTGTGCCATCAGAGCCTGAAGCGAAGCATTAACGTTCTGAACCTTAGCACAACCTGCATGACCAGTCATCTACATGCAAAGCATGAACTGCAGTGGAGTAAACACCTTAAAAGCAAGAAACTCACTTTGGCTCCCCCTGCTCACTCTTCTGCTGCCTCGGCCTCTTCCTCCGCCTCGGGAGGAATGTTGGCACCTGCCGCCCACCGACACCACCACCTGCGTCACCAAGCATCTCCACCATGTCACACGGCAGCGTTCAACTCTCCATCTCACAAACCTTGGAGAAAGCGTAAATTCCCACCTAGCCACCCTCGAGCCCTGGGCCTGAATGCCAGCATTTCTAAACTACTGGCCTTTGAAATGCTGTCATTCAGGCTGGTGGACACAGACAACTTCAAACAGCTGATGTCCCACAGTATGTTCTTCCCAGCCGCCACTACTTCTCCAAGAGAGCCGTGCCTTCCCTGCACAACCAAGTATCCGATAAAATCAAGTGTGCACTGCGCAACGCCATCTGTGGCAAGGTCCACCTAACCACAGATATGTGGACCATTTAGCACGGCCAGGGACGCTACATCTCCCAAACTGTACACTGGGTAAATGTAGTGGCGGTTGGGCCCCAGGCGGAGAGTTCCTTGGCGCACGTCCTTCCGCCGCCAAGGATCGCAGGGCATTATTCTTTGCCTCCTGTAGCCTCCTCCTCCTACTTGGCTTCCTCCTCCTCTGCTTCCACCAGCTCATCCAGTCAGCCACACACCTTCACCACCAACTTCAGCACAGCCCGGGGTAAACGTCAGCAGGCCATTCTGAAACTCATATGTTTGGGGGACAGGCCCCACACCACGCAGGAGTTGTGGCGGGGTATAGAACAACAGACCAATGAGTTGCTGCCGGTGAGCCTCAAGCCCGGCCTGGTGGTGTGCGATAATGGGCGAAATCTCGTTGCAGCTCTGGGACTAGCCGGTTTGACGCACATCCCTTGCCTGGCGCATGTGCTGAATTTTGTGGTGCAGAAGTTCATTCACAACTACCCCGACATGTCAGAGCTGCTGCATAAAGTGCGGGCCGTCTGTGCACGCTTCCGGCGTTCACATCCTGCCGCTGCTCGCCTGTCTGCGCTACAGCGTAACTTCGGCCTTCCCGCTCACCGCCTCATATGCGACGTGCCCACCAGGTGGAACTCCACCTTGCACATGCTGGAGAGACTGTGCGAGCAGCAGCAGGCCATAGTGGAGTTTCAGCTGCAGCACGCACGCGTTACTGCGGAACAGCACCACTTCACCACCAGTGATTGGGCCTCCATGCGAGACCTGTGTGCCCTGTTGCGCTGTTTCGAGTACTCCACCAACATGGCCAGTGGCGATGACACCGTTATCAGCGTTACAATACCACTTCTATGTCTCCTTGAGAAAACGCTTAGGGCGATGATGGAAGAGGAGGTGGCCCAGGAGGAGGAGGAGGATGAGGGGTCATTTTTAGCACTTTCAGGCCAGTCTGTTAGAAGTGTCTCAGAGGGAGGTTTTTTGCAACAGCAGAGGCCAGGTACAAATGTGGCCAGCCAGGTCCCACTACTGGAGGACGAGGAGGAGGAGGAGGAGGTGGAGGAGGATGAGGATGAAGCAGGTTCACGGCACCCGACACAGCTCAGGCCCATCACTGGTGCGTGGCTGGGGGGATACGGAGGACGATGACAATACGCCTCCCACAGAGGACAGCTTGTCCTTACCTCTGGGGAGCCTGGCACACATGAGCGACTACATGCTGCAGTGCCTGCGCAACGACAGCAGAGTTGCCCACATTTTAACGTGTGCGGACTACTGGGTTGCCACCCTGCTGGATCCCCGGTACAAAGACAATGTGCCCACCTTACTTCCTTCACTGGAGCGTGATAGGAAGATGCGCGAGTACAAGCGCACGCTGGTAGACTTGCTCCTGAGAGCATTCCCAAATGTCACAGGGGAACAGGTGGAAGCCCAAGGTGAAGGCAGAGGAGGAGCAAGAGGTCGCCAACGCAGCAGTGTCACGGCCAGCTCCTCTGAGGGCAGGGTTAGCATGGCAGAAATGTGGAAAAGTTTTGTCTCCACGCCACAGCTAACTGCACCACCACCTGATACGGAACGTGTTAGCAGGAGGCAGCATTTCACTAACATGGTTGAACAGTACGTCTGCACACCCCTCCACATACTGACTGATGGTTCGGCCCCATTCAACTTGTGGGTCTCCAAATTGTCCACGTGGCCAGAGTTAGCATTTTATGCCTTGGAGGTGCTGGCCTGCCCGGCGGCCAGCGTTTTGTCTGAACGTGTATTCAGCATGGCAGGGGACGTCATTACTGACAAACGCAGCCGCCTGTCCACAGCCAACGTGGACAAGCTGACGTTCATAAAAATGAACCAGGCATGGATCCCACAGGACCTGTGCCTCCCTTGTGCAGAATAGACATTTATAACTGCCTCCCCCTCAACCATGTATTCCGGGGCACTTCTTTATTGAATCCTCCTTTTTTTAACTTTACCATGATCTTGCGGTGCAACCCAAAGTTGAATGAACCTCTCCTCTGTCTGGGTGCTGGGGCCGAAATAACTGAAAGTGGCCTTCTCCAGTGGTGGGTGATATGACGCCTTATTTCTTGCTGTGGGACCTCTCTCCTCTGTCTGGGTGCTGGGGCCGAAATAACTGAAAGTGGCCTTCTCCAGTGGTGGGTGATATGATGCCTTATTTCTTGCTGTGGGACCTCTCTCCTCTGTCTGGGTGCTGGGCCCAAAATAACTGAAAGTGGCCTTCTCCAGTGGTGGGTAATATGACGCCTTATTCCTTGCTGTGGGACCTCTCTCCTCTGTCTGGATGCTGGGCCCGAAATAACTGAAAGTGGCCTTCTCCAGTGGTGGGTGATATGACGCCTTATTCCTTGCTGTGGGACCTCTCTCCTTTGTCTGGGTGCTGGGGCCTAAATAACTGAAAGTGGCCTTCTCCAGTGGTGGGTGATATGACGCATAATTCCTTGCTGTGGGACCTCTCTCCTCTGTCTGGGTGCTGGGGCCAAAATAACTGAAAGTGGCCTTCTCCAGTGGTGGGTGATATGACGCATGATTCTCTGCTGCTCTCCAATTGATATTGGTTAATTTTTATTTATTTTATTTTATTTTAATCCATTTCCCTATCCACATTTGTTTGCAGGGCATTTACCTACATTTTGCTGCCTTTTGCAGCCCTTTCCTGGACTATTTAACAGCCTTTTTAGTGCCCAAAAGTTCGGGATAAAGTTCGGGTCGAGTTCGGATCCCAAACCTGAACATTTTCGGGAAGTTCGGCCGAACTTCTCGAACCCGAACATCCAGGTGTTCGCTCATCTCTAACACTGGGTTCAGACCTGAGCGTTTCTAAGACGCGCGTTTTACGCCCGTTTTAGTCGCACGTTTTTATGCTCGTTTTTGGCAATAGTAAACGCGCGTTTAACACGCGTTCGTGACTCTGGAGACTTTTTTTAATTGGTCTGGAGACCAATTAAAAAAGGGCATCTCTACACTTAACGCGCGTTAAACGCGCGTTAAACGCGCGTTCCCATTGAAGTCTATGGGAGGAAAAGCGCGACAGACGCCCCAAAAAACGCTCCTGAACGAGCTTATGCATCAGGCGTTTTACAGCGCATTTTTACGCGCTGTAAAACGCTCAAGTGTGAACCACTCCCATAAAACGCTCAGGTGTGAACCCAGGCTAAAGGTGACAAAAAATGGCTTATTTTAACCATTTTTTGCGGTATTTGCGTGAGGGGTTAGGTCATGTGATATTTTTATAGAGCAGGTTTTTACGGACGTGGCGATACTTAATATGTGTAGTGTATTTTATTTATTTCTTTTTTATTCAGTGATATGCGTTATTGTCTTTTTTTTCACTTTTTAATTTTTTTTTTGACACAGACCCACTTGGTTCTTTTTGCCAGAACACAGGAGCGGGTGATGGGAAAGGAGGGGAGCTTCCTCCCTCTGCGATCTCATCCTGTCGGGGGGCTGCAAAGGCATAGCAGCCCCCCGATGGGAGAGGGAGGGAGCTCCCTCCCTGTTAAACCCTTCTATTCAAGTCCGTACAGACTGCGGCATGGAAGGGTTAAAACTGCTGATATCTGAAGCACAGATGGCAGCAGTTTTTTTAGCAATTTGCTGACACTTTGCTAAAACCACTAGACACCAGGGAAACATTACAGAGGCCTCCCACACTGCCTCCCGACGCCCGCAACCCCCTCCCCTGCACCCCCGCAGCCACAATATTATTGGGGGCTACAGGGGGGTTAAAATTTAACACTTTGGTCTCTGATCACAAACCGTGGGGATCAGAGATCGCACAAAGAGCTGCAAACCGCAGGTCTGAATTGACCTGCAGTTTGCAGTGATTGCCGATACGGGGCGGTCACAGGACCCCCCTGGGCATTGTAACAAGGTACCTGCTGAATGATTTGTTCCGATCACGGCCGGCTGAGCAGCAGTGATCGGAAATACTCATGACGTACCGGGTCCTTAACCCCTTAAGGACGCATGACGTACCTGTATGTCATGGTTTCCGAGTCCTTAAGGACCCATGACGTACAGGTACGGCATGAGTAGTTCCGATCACTGCTGCTCAGCCGGCAGTGATCGGAACAAGGCGATCACTGCAAACCGCAGGTCAATTCAGACCTGCGGTTTGCAGCGCTTTGTGCGATCTCTGATCCCTGCGGTCTGTGATCAGAGGGTTAATGCCCCCAAAGTGTTTATTTTTAACTCCCCCTGCAGCCCCCAATCATATTGTGGTTGCGGGGGTGCAGGGGGGGTGGTTTCGGGCGGCGTGAGGCGGGCGGTGTGGGGGCGGGATCGCAATTGCGATCCCCTGCCCGTCTCCTCTGTAATGTATCCCTGGTGTCTAGTGGGTCTATCAGAGTGACAGCACATTGCTGACACTCTGATTGAAACGGCTGGCATCTGTTCTTGATCAGATGCCAGCCGTTTAACCCCTTCCGTACCGCGGTCCGTACCGCTGTGCCTTTGCAGCCCCCCAACAGGATGGGATCGCAGAGGGAGGGGGCTCCACTCCCTCTGCTTCAATCACCCGCTGCCCTCTTATGGCAGCGGGTGATGGTTGCCATGGAGACAGGACGCTTTCAGAAGTGTCCTGTCTCCATGGTGCTGAAAGTCTGAATAGACCTGCTAAAGGTCTATTCAGACTTTGTAAAGTACAAAATACAGCACAGTGCACTATATAGTGTACTGTACTGTATTATACAGACACCAGATCCACTGGATCTTTCAGAACCAAGTGGGTCTGGGTCAAAAAAAATGTAAAAATGTGAAAAAAAGTAAAAATGAAAAAAAAAACACATATCACTGAATAAAAATTTTAAAAAAAATAAATACACTACACATATTAGGTATCGCCGCGTCCGTAAAAATCTGCTCTATAAAAATATGACATGACTGAACTCGTCAGGTGAACTCCATAAAAAAAAAAAAATGGTGTAAGTAAGCCATTTTTTGGCAACTTACATCACTAAAAGTGTAATACAAAGCAATCAAAAAATCGTATGCCTACCAAAATAGTACCAATCAAACCGCCATCTCATCCCGCAAAAAATTAGCCCCTACCTAAAACAATTTGCCAAAAAATAAAAAAACTATGCTTCTCAGACTAAAACATGATTTTTTTTGTTTCAAAAATGCTTTTTAGTGTTAAATGTATAAAAAAAACTAAAATGTAGGCATATTGGGTATCTCCATGTCCGTAAGAATCTGCCCTATAAAAATATCACCTGACCTAACCCCTCAAGTAAAAACTGTAAAAAAAATTAAATAAAAACTTTGTCAAAAAGCCATTTTTTTTGTCACCTTACATCACAAAAAGTGTAATAGCAAGCGATCAAAAATTGATATGACCCCCAAAATAGTGTCAATCTAACCGCCACCTCATCCCAAAAAATGAGCCCCTACATAGGACAATCGCCCAAAAAAAAAAAAAATACGGCTCTCAAACTATGGAGACACTAAAACATGAGGCCAGGGAAACATTACAGAGGCCTCCCACACTGCCTCCCGACGCCCGCAACCCCCTCCCCTGCACCCCCGCAGCCACAATATGATTGGGGACTACAGGGGGGTTAAAATTTAACACTTTGGCGGCAATTAGTCTCTGATCACAAACCGCGGGGATCAGAGATCGCACAAAGAGCTGCAAACCGCAGGTCTCAATTGACCTGCGGTTTGCAGTGATTGCCGATACGGGGCGGTCACAGGACCCCCCTGGGCATTGTAACAAGGTACCTGCTGAATGATTTGTTCCGATCACGGCCGGCTGAGCAGCAGTGATCGGAAATACTCATGACGTACCGGTACGTCATGGGTCCTTAACCCCTTAAGGACGCATGACGTACCTGTACGTCATGGTTTCCGAGTCCTTAAGGACCCATGACGTACAGGTACGTCATGAGTAGTTCCGATCACTGCTGCTCAGCCGGCAGTGATCGGAACAAGGTACCTGCTGAAGTCATTCAGCAGGTACCATGTTACAATGCCCAAGGGGGGTCTTGTGACCCCCCCATATAGGCGATCGCTGCAAACCGCAGGTCAATTTAGACCTGCGGTTTGCAGCGCTTTGTGCGATCTCTGATCCCCGCGGTCTGTGATCAGAGGGTTAATGCCCCCAAAGTGTTTATTTTTAACCCCCCCTGCAGCCCCCAATCATATTGTGGTTGCGGGGGTGCAGGGGGGGTGGTTTCGGGCGGCGGGCGGTGTGGCGGGCGGGATCGCGATTGCGATCCCCCGCCCGTCTCCTCTGTAATGTATCCCTGGTGTCTAGTGGGTCTATCAGAGTGACAGCACATTGCTGACACTCTGATAGAAACGGCTGGCATCTGTTCTTGATCAGATGCCAGCCGTTTAACCCCTTCCGTACCGCGGTCCGTACCGCTGTGCCTTTGCAGCCCCCCAACAGACCTAAAGGTCTATTCAGACTTTGTAAAGTACAAAATACAGCACAGTGCACTATACAGTATAGTGTACTGTACTGTATTATACAGACACCAGATCCACTGGATCTTTCAGAACCAAGTGGGTCTGGGTCAAAAAAAAATTAAAAAAGTGAAAAAAAAGTAAAAATGAAAAAAAAACACATATCACTGAATAAAAATTAAAAAAAAAAAAAATACACTACACATATTAGGTATCGCCGCGTCCGTAAAAATCTGCTCTATAAAAATATCACATGACTGAACTCGTCAGGTGAACTCCATAAAAAAACCAGAGTGCGCTTGGACAACTTGGCGATAGCCATGTCCACCTTGGGAATGGATCCCCACAAATCCACCAAGAGTTAAGCCATCGAAAAACAAGGATTTAAACTTTTTTGTTAAAACCGGACCTTTTCCAGGTTTTTTCCACTCTATATCATGACAGAGAGGAGGGTCTCATCCACTTTAAAGACACGAGGTGCCCGAGCGGGAACGGGAGGCTCCCCACAGTCAACATCATGGTCCCCCGACCTGATGGACTTAAGCAACTTCTGTGTCTTTCCAGGGGAGAAAACACAACGTCAGCTCCTCCTCATCTGAGGAGGAAGAAACTAAGGAGACCAAGAAGGTCTCTCTACTGGGACAGAGGTCTCCATAGGGGCCTGGGCACGAATAGGAAGCCTTTCCATCCAGCAGGCCTATGACTCCTTTAACAAAGCCATTGATACATATCCTGCAACATAGGTTCACTAGAGGTCAGAAACCTCTAACGGCAGCTGTAACACCTGGTGTAGGTTAAGTCAACAGACCCAGGGATTCCCAACCGGTCTCCCAAGCTGGTCTTAGCCCAGCCTTAAGCTGTTTAGCTTCTGCGGTCTCACGAGTGCAGGTATGATCAGCTTACAATAACCATTGACTGCTGCAATGGTAGCAGGATAGATGCTTCCTCTTGGATCCACTTTCCTGCCTTCCTGCCTTGTAAACCACCTATCTACACAGGAAAGGTAGAAAAACAGACCGGAGGCAGCTGAGGAAAAAAACACCACAAGAGGAACAATACCAATTTTAGGACTCTGGGATCTAGCTGAAAAAGCATAAGTAGCCAGAGACTGAACTGGAGCACACAGCCTCCCAAAATAGGGGAAGGGGAGGGATAGCCAATCCACCCTTCCCCCAGCAAATCCTCCACAGGAAGATGCATAAAAAAAAATCGCATCTATGAAAAATATCGTGCCCGTGAAAAAAATCACGGCAGGATTACCCGGAGGTGATGCAAAAGGAGAGTCCCTGCGTCAACTCCGGAAGATGGCGGCGCACAGGGACCGGGAATCCTGGCCAAGGACGCCGCCAAAATACCCCAGCCAGGCGCAACTGCGCGGGGCCGGCAGCAAATAAGCTGCGGCCAAACTGACAAGGTACCTAGGAAAAAAGGCAACGAAAAGAAGGCTCCCCGCACTTTCCATAAGAAAGGGGGGAACAAAACCGCCTAGTCCACCTGTCCAGGAGGACAGAAAAAAACACAGTGGGCTGGGGGTTGACTTCCTCCTTTTAAGGAGATACTTAATTGTTAAATTGAGTTATTAGTCTTGGGCTCATTAAACATTCCGCCGGTCCTGCCAGTCCACGGGGGGTGGTTAACCCCATCTGTGCTGCTGGTAGGACGTAAGGGAAGTGGGTTTTTGAAAATTTCTGAAAAATTTCAAGATTTTCTTCTAAACTTCTAAGCCTTATAACGTCCCCAAAAAATGAAATAGCATTCCCAAAATGATCGATACATGAAGTAGACATATGGGGAATGTAAACCAATAACTTTTTTTGATATTACTATGTATTATAGAAGTAGAGAATTTGAAACTTGGAAAATTGCTAATTTTTCAAAATTTTTGGTAAATTTTGTATTTTTTTATAAATAAAAATGAAATCTCAGAATGGCCTGGATAAGAAAAAGCGTTTTAAAGTTATCACCACATAAAGTGACACTGGTCAGATTTGCAAAAAATGGCCGGGTCCTTAGGGTGAAATAGGGCTGAGTCCTTAAGGGGTTAAGGACTCGGGAATCATGACATACCCGTACGTCATACGTCCTTAAGGGGTTAAGTGGGGCAAGCTGTTAAGGCAGGGGGTGCTCTGGAGGTCATTTTTCAGGGAGTGGGTTACTGTGGAGATCACTGTTAAGAGTTTTCAAATGTCTCACTAGACTTGATCTATACCTAAAAGGTTTCCTACTATTCTGTATTTTAAAATAGCTTTTCTCCTGTGTGACTTCTCAGGTGTCTCACAAGGCTCGATTTCTGAGTAAAACACTTTCCACATTCAGTACATGAAAATGTATTCTCCCCTGTGTGAGTTCTCAGATGTTTCACAAGACTTGATTTCTGAGTAAAACACTTTCCACATTCAGTACATGAACATGGCTTCTCTCCTGTGTGAATTCTCTGATGTATGTCAAAATATTGTTTATGACTGAAACACTTCTCACATTCAGAACATTGAAATGGCTTTTCTTCTGTGTGAGTTCTCAGATGGTTCTCAAGATGATGTTTACGTTTAAATGACTTCTTACATTCCGGACATGGAAATGGCATCTCTCCTGTGTGAATTTTCTGATGTTGCACAAGACTGGATTTATCATTAAAACATTTTCCACATTCCAGACATGAAAATGGCTTTTCTCCTGTGTGAATTCTCTGATGTTTCACAAGACTTGATTGTCGCATTAAAATATTTCCCACATTCTGGACATGAAAATGGCTTCACTCCTGTGTGAATTCTCTGATGAACCTCAAGACTTGATTTTCTAGTAAAACACTTCCCACATTCAGAACATGAAAATAGCTTCTCTGCTGTGTGAATTCGGAGATGTTTAACAAGACAAGCTTTGTCAGTAAAATATTTTTCACATTCTGAACATGAATATGGCTTCTCCCCAGTATGATTTCTCAGGTGTATCTTTAGATTATGTTGAGTCGTGAACCTCTTCCCACATTCCGAACATGAAAATGGTTTCTCTCCTGTGTGAGTTCTCTGATGTTCTACAAGATGTGATTTCCGACTAAAACCTTTCCCACATTCTAAACATGAAAATGGCTTCTCTCCTGTGTGAATTCTGAGATGTTGCACAAGACGTGATTTTACAGTAAAAGTTTTCTCACATTCTGAACATGAATAAGGCTTCTCGCTTGTGTGATTTCTCTGATGTTGAGCAAAACTTGATAACACATTAAACATTTTCTCTCTTTCTGAACATAAAAATGGTCGTTCATCTTTCTGAATTTCTGTGTGCACAGAAAGATTAAATCTATTTTTCAAATCTCTCTCATATTCAGAACTTGCAGACATCTCATCCAGATTATGTCCAGTTGGGTTATTGCTGAGCTGTGATTGATTATCTTCTATGTTTTCAGTTACAATTAGATGACCTTCGGAGCCTTTCTTCCAGTCTTCACCTTAAAAAACAAATCATTTTTATAGGATAAAAGGTTCTCTTTTATCTAATTACAGACAAAAAGTTAAAATATAACGGTAACTTACAGATAAAAAATGTACAAAACTTATAAAAATACTAATTGCTAATAAGCAATTAAATACATTAATATTAGAAGATAAATGAATACGGGCACTCTACTATATGTAACTGCACTGAGAATTTATTGAGAATATATAAAAAATTATAAAAAATATATAAAAATATATATATAAAAATATATATATAACACAAAGTCAGTTATATTGCTTATAGTGGACCAAGTGTATCAATTGTGGCCACACAAAAGGGGGTAGACTGTAGGTGGTATGTGTGGACTCCACTCTATACATTTTTATATGACTGTATAACATCCACCGCAACATTGAAAGAGACTGCAGTGAATTTTACTAATAGACACAATTTATATACCTCTGCATTGAATGAACTGTGGGATCGGGAACATTCAGGATTGAAGCACGTTCACATATACATATTGAAAAATCTTTGAACAGGCCATTCACTACCAAAGGCACTAATATTTGGAACAATCCATTAGAGTTTAAATGACTGGTCCCTCACTCTCTTTTCAGCTTCAGATTCAGGCATTTGATATAAATAACATTGGATACAGCATTTGTTACAAATAGATCTTGCCACAGTAACATCTGATGTAACAGGACCCTTTATGGAAGTATATGTCAGCAACACTACTTTCACCAACTAAATATAAGGGTGCCTTCACATCAAACACCCCCTTATGTAGGTGACTTATACATTAACCCAATGATAAGTACTGATGCTGACAGATTACACTTATTAAATTAAGGACTGTGTCTTTTTGCTTGAATTTTGCTTGAAGGTTTTGAATTTTGAATTTTGCTTGAAGGTTGTAATTTATATAAGACTTGCAACAGCAAGGACCAACTGTATAGAGTGGAGTCCACACATACCACCTACAGTCTACCCCCTTTGTGTGGCCACAATCGATACACTTGGTCCACTATAAGCAATATAACTGACTTTGTGTTATATATATTTTTTTATATTTTTATATATATATATTTTATATATTTTTTATACAATTTTTATATATTCTCAAT
Source organism: Bufotes viridis (assembly GCA_033119425.1). Taxonomy (NCBI): domain Eukaryota; kingdom Metazoa; phylum Chordata; class Amphibia; order Anura; family Bufonidae; genus Bufotes; species Bufotes viridis. The sequence goes on along the minus strand of CM065591.1, from coordinate 14,535,310 downwards.
AAATTCTCAGTGCAGTTACATATAGTAGAGTGCCCGTATTCATTTATCTTCTAATATTAATTGTTCTGTGGTCTGTGGGGTACTACTATACGGAGGCACCACGCACCATTGTGTGACATCAGAGAGCCACCTGTATACTACATTCAAATTAAATATATTGTTTACTCTGCACTAATATCCAATCTTTTTTATGGCAGTTTTATTGATTGATTAATTAGTTATTACATAGTGCAGAAATTATTCTCTTGTACTAGGTTCACAGCTTTACATTTGTCTGTAAACTTCATATAAAATTTCTTGGCCTAAGGCTCCTGCTTCCCAAATGTCTAACACCCAAACTCCAGCAGAACAACAATATTGTGCAATTCAGTGGTAGCAGATTTTGGGAGAAATTTATCAAGCCCTGCACTTTGGAATTTTTTCTTTAAAAAAATATCTGAAAATAGAGATTTGGAGCTTTTTGTAGGTAGTTGTTAGAAAATCTGTGCATTTTTAAACTACTCTCATCAGTTTTGAACAATAGATGGAAAGTGGTTATGGTTAGCGATGTTATCGAGCTTTACTTCAGATTTATCACTCTGAATTCTTTCTAAGGCACAAAAAAATTCCCAAAGCCCTTCCAGTAGAAGGGCGGTGGTGTAGAAATCTGGAGTAGCATTTCTAGACAAGAGCGTTAGCTTTACAGATACTCTCATTTTATCAAACAATGTATGACATTTGAGATGTTTGGTGCAAAGTACTCCAACGCCGACTCAAGTAAAAATTGAATTCAAATATGACCGGCTTCCACTTCTCGGCCTTTTGGCTAAGATCAAGTGTGGTGTATGTTCTTATCAGTCGCTGTGATCCGGTGCACTATGATGGGTGGAGCAGAGAACCACATGGAGGACCCTAGGGAGTACGACTTTGGCCATTAGTGCCGATGATAGGTAACCAAAGGCCTCAGGATAGAATCCATGGGCCCAGATGTTTGAAAGCCGAGGTGCAGAAGTGCCCCAGGAGTGGTGACTCTGGGGTGGCTGAACTCACTGAGGGTGGTAGCCCACTGAGTGATGGCATATTCGCACATACTTCACTTTTTCCCATTTTGAGCGCACTCAACACTATATTTGACAACTTTATGGCTTGGCGTAAGAAGATGAGTTTTTATTATTCTGGTGAAATGTCCGTGCTGTAACTAGCACACGTTCGCTTATTTATTTTTTATGTTCACTTTCCACCTTTTGTTTCTCACTAGGAATTTTCAGGGTTTCTTATGGGTATTCCTCCCTGACATCTGAGGGGGAGGTCACCTGGTTCCTTACCCCTAACCCTGGGTTCAGACCTGAGCGTTCTAAAAACGCGTTTTTGTCGCACGTATTTCAGAGCGTTTTTGCAAATAGGAAATGCGCGTTCGTATGCGCATTCTTGTGATTGACTACTGTGGTGTCAATCACAAAATGCGAGACAAACGCCCCCAAAAAAGCTCAAGTACTTGTTTATGCGTCGGGCGTTTTACAGCGCATTCAAATGCGCTGTAAAACGCTCAAGTGAGAACCAGGGCCATAGGAAAGCATTGGTTTTCATGTATTGAGCGTTTTACAGCGCGTTTGAACGCGCTGTAAAACGCTCAGGTGTGAAACCAGGGTAAAAAAATCCCTTGGCTTCTCTTGGCTCTTGGCAAACACCTGGGTTGACAGTCAGGTAGAACGTAGAGCAAGATTGGTACTTCACCAGCTTTGGTTGAGGGTTGGCCACTAGACCCAGACCCTTGCAGGAGCATTCTGGCCCAGAGGCACGGGGATCCTTTATGGGGGCCTCTTCTCTCATGGACCATGACCTTATGCTTGTTTTTGTGCGGCATGCAGCACGATTTTGATGCACGGTTGTAGAAAACACATCTCGAGATTATATAAAAAAATAAGATTAGGCAGAACTGTCTCAGCCTCCCCTCTGCTCTACCTGTTAGTGAATCCCATTCTTCATACAACTGGTGAGATCTTAGCTAGAAACGGAGCTCATGAAGAGATAGTAGAGGTGCGGAGAGGATGGCGTCTCACAGACTGCCATTATGAATAATGAGAGGGATCTGGTAATGGATTTATAATAAAGTAATGTTTCAGTATTCTCAATCATTTTATTTTATTAATTTTGGACGATCAGGAGTTACATATTGGTACATGGATCCCAACAGCCCCTAGAGACTGGTACATGGACCCAATAGGGACAACGACTACAGGTGGAGAAATGAGGCTTTCTGATTAAAATTGGTTATGTACGCCATTTTATATACATTTTGTATCAGATTGGTCTACTGCCAGGATGGAATCTAAATCAAATATTAATAATAGTAATAATTATCACCATGAAGCCCATTTTGTCATTAACTTTTTACCTTAGCTTTATATAATTCCAAATTGGGAGATTGTCCTTCAGTAGCTCCTGTTCTTAATAATTCATTTAAATGAAAAGGCAACATTTTGGGCCGCTTTATGGTCATTTTCAAATATAATGTGCAATTGTTGATTTTGGGACTACATCATATACACTGTTATGGGTGCTTTCTGTATAGAGACCTTCATTATAAAACTATATACAGATACCTATAGAGGTGCTGGAAATACAAGTATCCATTGTAAAAATAACATGTGCACAAACCAGACAATATATTATAGATTATCCCTATCACTAAAACTCTTTCCATCTATTATTGGTAATTTGGTGCGGTCCAGTGATGGCAGTCAGGATCGGTGATTGTCCGTGTTCTCTGCACAGTTACAGGTATGTACTATCACAGGTATGGTCACTGCGTGTAAAATCACTTACACACTACTGTGCGGACAATCACCAGTCACTGCTGCCATCACTGAACCTCCAGGACAGAGTTATTCCCATTGTAAGAATTTCCTCCCTCTTACTGGGTCTGATTCTAAGGTTCAAGGCAAGAAATGAAGTACAAGAAGAAGTGTAGAAAATGTGTATTGTAAATGGTGGAAAATCAGTGTCCAGGTATGATGGGAGTTATATGGAGATCTACATGGAGACGTACACAAGAGACATTACAGACAGAGACACATTGTCCTTATACACAGCACAGATTACAATATCTTATAATTCCTTCCACTTACAGTCAGTTCAGTGACACTTACCAGACATGGACCCTCCACACACTCAGGACTTGATCTCCAGTCAGTGTCTTCTCCTCAGCAAGTCAGTGATCCAAGTAAGTTCTCTTGGTGTATTCTGGCTTTCTGGGCCATGTTTGGGTCTTTTATACCCATTTGGTGGTTATAGCTGTCTGCTCCTCCTCTTCCCCCAGGAGACGCCCAGTCCCACCTTCATAATCATTAAAAGCTTTCATTATCAGATTTGGCCCCCCCTTATTACCATATACAAAGGAAGAATAGTGGCCGCCCTTCTGATCAACAAGTTTAGCATTTTCTGGCCTCCTGAGATGGTCCTTCATTTACACATTGTATTTGCAGGGCAGAGACCTATTGTTCACACTCCTATTTAGCATCTGTAAGAGATTCCTGGGAAACTCCGAGACCTTTTAATGTGAGAATCAGTGTAAACAATGAGCATTTTACATCCTGATGAGATACATTCCATCCAGACATACAACCACATAACATCCATCTATAATTCACATTTTTTTGAGGGTGACAAGTCATTACCTACTTCTGATTTACTGACATATCTTTGCACTTTTTTGTTTTATGTGGCATTATACATTTTATATGGCGTTACAGGGGCTTATTGGGGTGTCCTTAGGTACCTGATATGGCATTGAAGATCTCATCCCTTAATGTCAAAGGGTTAAACAGCCCTTTCAAAAGAGCATGCTTCTGGAAAGAAGTGTCTAACTTAAATTGTGACATTATAGGTGCCCAGGAAACTCATTTATTGCCTAAATATAGTTTCAGGATTCAAAATAGGCGCTTTCTTCATATTTTTCACTCCCATCCTGAAAAGAAAAAAGCAGGGGTGATGCTAGCCATTAAAGATACAGTCTTTTTTAAACTTATATCTACTACTAGTGTCACTTGGCCATCCACAATAATGAGGCCTCCTCTTCCTCTTGGTTCCAAACCAGCGTCTCACGCAGGGCTCGGGATCAAGCAGCTCAAGTGAAGGGCCTTCTGAGCTAATTCGAATTAGATCCTCCAGTGTAGAAATATGAAGTGAATTGCGTACTTGTGGTTTTATTCTGTTTTGCGCAGAAAAGCCTCGTTCACACTGTGCAGCTGATATAGCAAGTATAAGAACAATGTTCACCAAATGTAAAACATTTTTGTAGTTGGTGGATTTACCAAATGTAAAACACTTTTGTAGTTGGTGGAGTAAGGCTCTTTCGTCAGGATTATCTCCCACAAATTACTGTAAGACATGTCTGCAAACTGGCCTTTGATTAAGAATTTTAGCAATCTCCACTCCACTGAAAGATACTTTATGAAAATTTGGATTTCAGGGAAGTTTCTTTGTAGCCATCTTAGCTCTTTGTTATTTCCCCAATGCGATAGTTTATACTTCGGGCTTTCTAGCCTCTAGGTTTGACATCACGAATGGAACCAGACAAGGGTGTCCCATGTCCCGTCTCATGAAGTCCCACCTTCATAATCATTACACACCAAATTAGCACCGGGTATCCATTTTTATCAAGGGGTTAGCCATAATTTACTCCTAAGTAACACCGAACCATTGAGCACACAACACCATAAAGTACCAAAAAATATAACTTTACTCAATTAGAAAGTAAACAATCATAATCATTAATAGCTTTCTTCATCAGATCTGGCCTCCCTTATTACCATATACAAAGGAAGAATAATGGCCGTCCTTCTGATCAACAAGTTTAGCATTTTCTGGCCTCCCGAGATGGTCCTTCATTAACACATTGTATTTGCAGGGTAGAGACTAGAGATGAGCGAACTTTGAAAAAAAGTCCGGTGTTCGGCGTTCGGGTTGTGGTAAGTCGCGCATCCCGTTATGGATTCCACTATAGCTGCATATGGAATCCATAAGGGGCGGCTGCCACCAACCCGAACTGTTGAACAGCCGAAGGACCTGGGGTGACGTCACTGTCATGTGATCAGTGCAGGGGGCGTGGCTCAGCACTGGATTTGATCGGGAACGGGATGCGCGACTTACCACAACCCGAACGCCGAACACCGGACTTTTTTTTAAAGTTCGCTCATCTCTAGTAGAGACCTATTGTTCACACTCCTATTTAGCATCTGTAAGAGATTCCTGGGATACTCTGAGACCTTTTCATGTGAGAATCAGTGTAAAAAATGAGCATTTTACATCCTGATGAGATACATTCCATCCAGACCTACAACCACATAACATCCATCTATAATTCACATATATGACATACTTCTTATTATATATAGTAGAACAAGTTATACTTTCATTATTCAAGTTCTTATTCATTACAGATCTCGCCTAGAGGATGAATGACTCTAAAACTACAAACCATCTTTGATTTTACATTTCTTGTTTATAGGGGTGTCAGGCTGATACTTTTCAACTGGGAATCATATGATTTTCTGTGATTTAAAAATATACAGAAATTCGGGTAGAGCCGGGTGCAGAGCTGAGAAGAAGCAGCAAGGATAAGTTTCAGCAGCCACAGCCAAGTAAAGCATTAGAAAGCGTCCCAGAGGCATCTAAACTGTGCTGGAGCAGACATCTCTACACCCATTCACCCCCAGGAAGACGCTGGAGATGACGAGGATGAAGAAAAACCCCGGTTCCCCACAAAAATTACCTCTATCTTCACAGCAGCATCGATCCAAGATGGCCGCAGGCACATGCAGGAGGCAGCACAGACACCAATGAACTCCAGCAACAAGCGCACCACGAGGCAGTAGGTAGGACATTTTTCCCCTGCAAATAAAACTAGTCATGTGAGTGGGGGTCTGCCCAAAGCTCTCCAGCAGGGGAAAAGTCTGATTTTAACATGAGCCCTAATACAAGATCTGAACATGATAGGATCACCCTGTCTGCTATGCAAGATTTAATGGAAGACCTGAAAAGTCCTTTACACTCAGATATTCAGCCAGTCTTAAACACTATAAGGGCAGACATCACAGCCATTGGGGATCGCACTGCGCACCTTGAGGAAAAGATGGAGGAATTTAGGGAAGCACACAACTCCCTAGTGGATTCCTATAACGAGACACAGGATGAGGTTGCTTCCATGAAACTGGAATTAGCAGACCTTGAGGATAAGGTCTAGAAGGAATAATATCAGATTGAAGACATTAATGAGGACTCTCTCCAGGATTATCTGATAGATCTCTTTACATCAATCCTTCCGGACACTCCAGAGAGGGGTTTACTTACATATAGGACGTACAGAGTCCCTAAACCCAAATCTCTGCCGGCCAGCACGCCAAGAAATGTACGAGCACACTTTCACTTCTCAGGGAAGCAGGAAGAAAAAAAGACATTCCTGAGCGTTTTAAACAAGTTTCTTTCTATGCTGATCTCTCTCCAGGGGGCCCGGCAAGCACGTGTTGTCCTCACTCCTCTCCTCCCCTGGGTAATCAGCACGTGTCCTCACTCCTCTCCCGATCGCTAATTACACAGTGAATCGCAGTGTCCCTCGCCCTTGTCTATTTAAAACTTATTTATTCTTTCTTTCAGAAAAGCTTGCTCTGGGGATCGAACCTGCCACCATTAGGTTCAAAGGCAAGATACTTAACCACAAGGCTATATCAGCTGCATAGCTAGCTAGCTAGCTTTAAAAAAAAAATATGACCTCTAGATGTGGAGAACTTTGATAGTGTATCCATACACATTACAGCTGCATCAGCACATTGTATATGGATGTAGCAGAGCTTGGTGTGTTAGGGCAGCTGTAATGTGTATAGATACACTATCAAAGTTCTCCTTATCTAGAGGTCTTATTATTTTTTTTTAGCTACCTGGCTATGCAGCTGATATAGCCTTGTGGTTAAGTTTCTTTTCTTTCATCCTAATGGTCACAGGTTCGATTCCCCTCACAAACTTTTCTGAAAGACAGGATAAATGAGGCTTGCCTAACATGGAGGTAAGTATATGTGTTATTATTATTTTTTTTTTAAATACTGGACTTTTACTTTACTGCCACAGGGGAGGAGGGGGCTATTGGCACTATGATATTGGCAAATGGGAAAGGGGGGGGGGAGAGGTAGGCACTTCATATTGGCACACACATTAGGGGGCAGGGGGAGAAGATGGCACTATGATATTGGGATGGGGGAAGACAGAGGCACTTGATATTGGCACATTATAGGGGGCACTATGGGGTGAGGAGCACTATGGGGACATCTGGTGCTATATGGCTGGCTACTGGCACATTATACGGTGGGGTTATATGGCTGACTACTGGCACATTATAGGGTGGGTTTATATGGCTGACTACTGGCACATTATAGGGTGGGTTTATATGGCTGACTACTGGCACATTATAGGGGGGTTATATGGCTGACTACTGGCACATTATAGGGGGGTTATATGGCTGACTACTGGCACATTATAGGGGGGGTTATATGGCTGACTACTGGCACATTATAGGGGGGTTATATGGCTGGCTACTGGCACATTATAGGGGGGCTGGGGGGGCTATATGGCTGACTACTGGCACATTATAGGGGGGCTATATGGCTGGCACATTATAGAGGGGGAGCGAAACGCGCGGGTAGGGGGGCCCAATACAAAAATTTGCTGTGGGGCCCAGTCCTTTCTAGCTACGCCCCTGGCTAAATATACCACAATTCAGAGAGAGAATGGAATCCCATATCACTGGGGTTTCCCAACTTATTGTCAGTAGAAAAATGGCACTAACTTTATTTTACTTTCTTTATAGCCAGGCTTTGTGGCCACCTGCCTCCTTAGATGATGTTGATAGGGTCCCCACCCGTAATAATAGTATACAAAAATCACAGCAAAATAGATGTTTTTCTTTTGGTCTGTGCAGTATTTTATTTCTTAGAAAAAGTGGCAATATGCAAGTGCAAACGTTTTCGGCCTTATTCGGCCTTCGTCAGGCACTACAAGAAGTAATATTGGCATAAATCAATACATGTGAACATTACTATCAGCTTACATGTTTTACGTTGCAGATATAGTACATCAATTTGCAAAAAACTCGTCCGTCTCTTCCGTATAATTACAAACATTATGTGCTTGCAGGAATACTGTGACAGTCATATCTGTTATGTATAGATAATATGGAAAAAACCCACCATAAATATACTTTTATCTCATTACCTATAGATAGCTTGATCTATGGAATAAATGTATTGTGCGATCACTTAGCATATTTAATATCCCATTTCCAAGGTCTATCTGTATCATAGCAGCTCCTATTATGCATTCAATCATATATTTACTAATCTTTAATGGAGGAAATGGAGGAAAAGTGAGCACCGATAATGGTTGTTCTAATATCTTACCTAAGCTACCAGAGGTAGAAGTGAAAAGGATGGTAAAAGATGCGTGGAGCGCTCCGGCCGCCAAATAGTACATCTGCCATGGTGTATACTGATCCAGTCCCACTTTTTATCATGCTGGCGAGACCAGTGTGCCACCTGCAACAGGGGGAGGAGGCGCAGCTGGCGTGCGTTTCACATAAGCTGAAGAAAAGCAGTGGAACGCAAGATGCGTTCCAAGTAGCAGGAAGTGGAGAGTATGTGCGTTCCATAGACCGGAAGTGATGCCGGTGGAGCGCACTAGATAGATACTAATACAGTAAAGGTACTATACCGAGGACAGAGGAGAATATATTGAAAAATAGGAGAATTTATTGAAAATGGATACCTCCTGCGGCATGGTCCTTAGGAATCTAGTAAAGGTACCTATAGGGATTGTGAAAAATATGAAATGTTAGTATTTATGGAAATACTCACAAGGATGTTCAGACTATGGTAATATGTAAATTCTGGCAATACAGGAATAAACCACTTAGATGATACTTGTCATCATAATCTTGTAGAATAACCAGCCCATAGTTTTGTCATCCACATTATTCATTAATGTAAAGACATGATAAATATTAAACGTCATAATCAGGTCAGAAGTTACATAAACGCATATTTTACTTTCTCCATCTCAAGTTGCAAACCTTCTGGAGAGAAGTGAGTGAGCCAGATCTCCAGGGAAACAGAAGCCACCAACGCTGAGCTAAGAATGGACTGTGGTGAGATCTACGAAGTGATAACCTCCATAGGTGCCAACCATGTAAGGTACCTCACCTGCCTACACCATTCTACATTGGGTCTGCTTTTCTCCACTCTTGGCCCATCTATATATTTTATAAAACAGACATATTATAGTCCTTGACTTTCTCATCTACTTCGGAGACTCCCCCATATATGAGCTGTAGGTTGCCTGTTGAGACATCTAATAAGTCATGTCTTGGCGGTGGCTGTTGGACAATTCAGATTTTTCGCCACATATTATTATTTTTTCATATTTGCTATTTTTGTTCTTCTTTTTCTCAGATGATGTAGTTGTTTTTACATCACCACCTGGATCTCCCCCTCTCTCTCCAACCCTACACATGGCAATTGTGACTGGTTTGGCGAACTTCTAGAGACCGTGTTGTTTATTGTGTTTTGTTTTAGGGTGACAAGTCATTACCCACTTCTGATTTACTGACATATCTTTGCACTCTTTTGTTCTATGTGGCATTATACATTTTATATGGCGTTACAGGGGCTTATTGGGGTGTCCTTAGGTACCTGATATGGCATTGAAGATCTCATCCCTTAATGTCAAAGGGTTAAACAGCCCTTTCAAAAGAGCATGCTTCTGGAAAGAAGTGTCTAACTTACATTGTGACATTATAGGTGCCCAGGAAACTCATTTATTGCCTAAAAATAGTTTCAGGATTCAAAATAGGCGCTTTCTTCATATTTTTCACTCCCATCCTGAAAAGAAAAAAGCAGGGGAGATGCTAGCCGTTAAAGATACAAGATACAGTTGCTTTTCACTTGGCCATCCACAATAATGAGGCCTCCTCTTCCTCTTGGTTCCAAACCAGCGTCTCACGCAGGGCTCGGGATCAGACAGCTCAAGTGAAGGGACTTCTGAGCTAATTCTGATTAGATCCTCCAGTGTATAAATATGAAGTGAATTGCGTACTTCTGATTTTATTCTGTTTTGCGCAGAAAAGCCTCGTTCACACTGTGCAGCTGATATAGGAAGTATAAGCACAATGTTCACCAAATGTAAAACATTTTTGTAGTCGGTGGAGTAAGGCTCTTTCGTCAGGATTATCTCCCACAAATTGCTGTAAGACATGTCTGCAAACTGGCCTTTGATTTAGAATGTTAGCAATCTCCACTCACTGTGATTCTTCAACAAGATGGGCTTATACCACTGTATTAGCATGTCAATTTCCTCTTCTCCATACATGATGAAGTCTTCAGGACTAGAATCGTGACAAAAGATAGAGAGATTTCTGACCCTCCTATGTTATCTTCCTGGGGTTCCCCTTTCATCACTCCAAATCTTTTTTCCAGTTCTGTAATTATTACCTCTACTGTTTTTTTATATGTCCTTTAAGGATATCCATAAAACTGGAACGTCTTTCTTTCAGTTGAATATTTTGAAACTGAATGCATGTAACACTGGTGGTTTTATCCCGCCATTTAGCAACCGTTGTCTGGGTAAGCATTTCTTTACCAGCTATTTGCAGGAAAAAATTCTGTAGTTTCCCATTTCTTAGTGGTTTTTCTTTAATGCTTTCTATTGTCATAATACAACTTTTAATAGCAGCGACAGCTTGTGGTCATATTAGAGAGTTTTTCTGAAGACTAAGACTTAACTTTGAGATTTCTCCAAAGAGGTCATGGAGAAAGTGACAGAATCCAACAAACACTATGTTCTCCATTTGCTGTACAATGTGCTTAGCTCTTCCAGATATATCACTGTTTTTGGATGAGGCAGCAAGGTGTTCCATGTGATGATGTGATGAGGTAGCCAACGCTGGGTCTTCACTGCCCCAGGACAGCGGATTTTACACTCTAACTCTGTGCCAATTGCTCTCAACTCCCTTTTACTTTTGGAACTAAAATGATAAGTCTTCCAAACAAGATGCAACAGGTCATATACTTTTTGAACCATAGGACGACACTTTTGTGTGCTCACCGTGGCCAGTTCCAGCCTGTGTGGTGAGCAGTGAAATGAGAGTATATACTTTCCTATATCTTGTCTTATCAGTGCACCTACACAACCTGTCGCACCCATATTAACACTAGCTCCATCTGCACCAAAAGCCTGAGCTTATCTCGCCACCAATTTAGATTACTTTGGGCTGCACTAGTAAGTATATCTGTTATTGCTTTAAATAATCCCTGCGAATGACAATGTTGAAGCTCAGCTTATCCAACAAGACCGTTTACTGGTATACCAGACAAAATGTACCTTAAGTACACAATCATGGGGATCCCGTTGCGAGGGGCCCGGGTTGACAGATGGGAAGAGGAGTTGATGATGAAGAGAAAGCCTAGCCAGGACGGAGGGGGAAGAAGAGTCCAGTGGTCCGTTGTCTTATGACATCAGTGTCCCCTCTCGCAGCAGCACGCCATAGTTTGGAGTGGGTTGGACGGGATGCCGGGCCTCGCAGCGGATCCCCATCCCGTCAGGCCACTGGCGGGATGGGGATCCCGTTGCAGGGCGGCATCCCGTCAGCCCACTCCAAACTATGGCGCTGCTGCGAGAGGGACACTGATGTCATAAGACAACGGACCACTGGACTCTTCTTCCCCCTCCGTCCTGGCTAGGCTTTCTCTTCATCATCAACTCCTCTTCCCATCTGTGCTAAATGCCTGGGCTCGTTTCACAGATGAACTCAACCAGTGTTCTGGATTTCTTTCCACATAAGCCAACCATGGCTCTGGATATTGCTATGAAGTTCTATTTGCATTCACCAGCACAACAGCAAGACCGCTTGGAGTGCAGGATAATGCCTAAACCAAAGAAGCCACTGAGACCATGCATCCAGCCAAACGACAAATCCTTGCTCACAGAGATAAAGAACCAGGAGAATAAAGTTAAAAAGAAGGTTTCCTTTGCGGACAGCAGGGGTTTAGCCCTCACAATGGTGAAGGTGTACTCGGACCTTGATGATCCTTTGGAAATCCCTTTCAATATAACGGATGGTACGGAGGAACCCCTGGAGAGGACAAAGTAATCTAAATACTTTCTACTTTTGGAGCGCTCCATACACCAGCTGCGTAGTAGGATTTGATCCTTTGACCCCGGGACGCAGCAGAGGAAGAGAACTCGCCCGTACGGCAGTAGATACACAGCAACACTGAATAGAAGACGTCGCAGTGCACATCACCCGCATTGATAAACTTCGGGGTAAGATCCCTATCGCCGTTCCTTGCACATGGGACGCCGCGGCCGGAACGAGAGGTTGATCCCCTGCTACTACAAGGTAAACTTATCGGGTTGACTGTGCATGAAAAATATCGCCCATATCAGTGTATGTACGGGCAGTATATACAATATTCCTCATTACCGCTATCAGGAACTGCCTTAAGTGGCTATACAGTAGGCAGACATAGTGAGTTACTATTGCCACGACTACTCCACTACGTTGCAAGAGTTATCAGTTGTCTCTTTTGGACTGCACACATTTTTTAGGATACTCCAACCAGTGTGACGACGGAGTACAGATTGGATTAGTTCCTTTTTGAACTATTGATAGAACTGTTCCAGATAACTCGTGTCCCCCGGTAGATCTAATTACGGATTACAAGGGGAACTGAGTAACCTATGGACAATCCTGAGTGACCTATGAATTATACCCAATCGATGCGCCAAATGATGACCCGTTCATTCATCATCGTGTGATTTTACTTCACAGTACACCTCTACCTCATTTTATTAACAGTGCTATTTTACATGCTACATTCCCAATATTTTGTTTCTATTGTATCAGCTAGTTTGTAAGGCAGATTGGGCTATGGTGATATCTTTATTGTTATTATTGTTTTTATTGTTTTTATGAGAATTTAATAAATTCATTTTGTAGGTTTATCTTCACCCTTGACCCCTCTTGTCTCATCTGGATCCAGTGTGAGTGCCGATCACCCCTTTTTCTGTTCAGTTTTCCTCCTTTGTTTGGGTGTAACAATTGTGATCTGAGCACCATCCATTGGGGCAATCAGAGAGCCGTCCACACCATATTCTTTACTGCATTAAATTTAAGCTTCATTTCTTTAAAATCTTTCTCGGACATTTTTTCACAGGCTCTGGACACAGAATGGGCTGAAGATGTCTCTGTTGGGGCACACCTGGCTATGATGCTGTCAGGAGCATTTCTATGCTTCTGACTCTCTCCATGTTTTTTTTATAGTTTCTTTCTTGAAATGATGGTTCCTTTGATAAAATCTGTTTTGCCTGCAATATCTGGGCCAGCCTTAGAACACAACTCACAGTACCTCATTTCTTTCTCTTTATTATATCTAAGCCAAGCAAATTCCTAAAGCCATAAACTTTGAACATTTCTCTCAGCTCTGTTGGCAGAACCTTTTGTCCCACTACTGGCTCTTTGATCTGATGGTTGATCAGATGAACTGTTGTCTGTGACTAATGAAAGGGTTTGATACAAAGAAGGAAACGTTCCAGCACACAATGAATCCACACGGTTGTTTGTCTTTATTTGGCTTCAAAATAAAATCGAGTACAGCATGTATCCACACCCACCGCCGTGAACGGTTACATGGTCCTTATTAATAACCTCTCCTTGGTGAGTATCCACAGTAGTATATATACCTACCCCTCCCCCATAATGGGTGGACAGGGTGTAGAGGTTACACCCCTTCTGGAGACACATCCCTGAAGCACCTTCACCTGTCATACAATAATGAGACAATTTAAACCCACATAAAAAGCCGTGCCTCACAAACAATCATTTGTATCAAATAGAGTGTTTGTAGAAGAACAAATAGTTAAAAACACTCATATATGAAAAGACTATAGCAGTAGACCTTGTCTGGGGCAACCACAACAAAATAATAAATCAAATAGGTTCAAAAAACGCACCATGTGAACAGGCCTCTATGTAGTGGTTAGTGAAATTCCCTGTCCCAGGTCCATAGAACTGCATAAGTATTTTCTATGAGTGTATGACACAAAGAAATGGTCTGCACCGCAGATATAATACCCACATAGTTCACATAATTTACATGACCGCTATACATTAAATTAAATAGCATTTCTAATGGAATTGTCGAAACAATACACAGGATAAATTGCTGGTATTCACCTCTACTGATAATAATACATTCATTCTCTCCTTTGGTTCAATCCCATCGGATGGCATGTTCTCAACCGAAACATCCAAAAAGCCTCTCGTAATAAGATCCTATTTTTTGTAACACCTGCTCTAGGGGAAGGCGTTACTTTTTCCATGGCATAAGCTACAAAGTTATCGACTTTTCTGTTATGTACCTTGATGAACTGACTTGCAGCACTAGAGATTCCTGTAGCTTGGGGGTTAGAAATATAATTCAGATGTTCCTGTAGTCTAACCTTAAACTGCCTCCCAGTGCTGCCGACATACATGAGATCACAAATGATGCATTTAATTACATAGATGACTCCCGTACTATTACAGCTTATATAGCTCTTAATAGAAAACTCTTCAGTATGTGTGGAGTTATCAAAGGTAGCAGTAGGATGTGCACAGTTACATATTTTGCAGGGATGCCCTCCACACTTACTGAAGCCCTGATATTTCATCCACATTGTCCTAGTCTGAACATCAGACGGGGTAACCAAGGACGGAGACAAAACATTTGATAAATTACTGGGGCGTCTAGAGACAATCCTGCATCCATTTTTAACAAATTATAGCAGGATTGATCTTCATATAAAATCAGGAGGCATTTTTTAACAGCCTGTTCAATCAGAGAGAATTGTCTACTTAAGGTAAGAACCAATGTTGGTTTATTAGTTGCATTCCTCTTATTTTTATGGCCATGTCCTCTATGATCCTTTTTAAATAACAATTCTGCTCTGGACTTTGTTTTTAACCGTATTTAGAACCCTATCGAGCATCCAATGGGCATAACCCCTTTGTTTTAAGCGGTTAAAAATCACCTCGCATTCTTTCTGAAAGGACACCTCTAATCTGCAATTCCTACGGGCCCTCATAAATTCACCCGCCGGTATGGCCTTGATGGTATGGCCCGGGTGGTGACTATTTGCCCTTATATCGAATTACGGAGACTCTACGGAAAGTCTCCGCCATGATAACTTTAACAGGTACTCCTATTAGGTTTAAATCTAAGAAGGCAATGGACATAGCATCAAACATGGTGGGTGAATTGCAAGTTATATGAGTTGTCATTGACATATGCAATGAAGTCTGGTATGGCAGACATATCGGCCCCCAAATGAGGAGCAAATCATCGATGTATCTGCCATACCAGACCAGAGCACCAGAGAAAGCATTGTTCTCAGAAAACACAAACCGCTCTTCCCAATACTCTACAGCAAAATTAGCAAGAGATGGTGAATACCTAGCCCCCAAAGAAACTCTCTTCACCTGTAAAAAAATTTTTTATTAAACACAAAATAATTAGTAGTCATAAGTAATGATGTAACTTCTAATATGTAGTCTATAAATTCCGGTGAATGGGAGCTATATCTATGGAGGTGGTATTCAAGCGCTAGCAGGGCTATATTATGCTGTATGGAGGGATACAAGGAAATCACATCTAATGTGAGCCAGGTATATTCTTTTTTCCAGGATTTATCAAAGAATGCCCTTAAAACATCAGAGGTATCCTTAATAAAACCTGGTAGTCTCCTGACCAAAGGCTGGAGAATCACATCCAGCCATTGTCCCAACTTTTCAGATAGAGAGCCGATGCCCGATACTATGGGGCGAGGGAGTATCTTCTTGTGTGTTTTCGGTAGCACATGTAAAATAGGCGTAACGGGTTTATCCACATACAGGAAATCATATCTCTCCCCTTGTCTAGGGGATTTATATTTTAGACGATATCTGGGCAAAGGGTCCTCTTCTAGTCTCCTGTATGTGGATAAGTCCGACAATATGTCCATCATCTCATGCAGATGGACGTCCTTATCAATAACCACTACAGACCCCCTTGTCTGCCATCTTGATGATTAAGTCAGACCTATCTTTAAGATCCTTAAGGGCTCACATCTGTCTTTTGTAAGGTTGTGTTGACCCTGTCTGCTATTATCACGTGAACTATGTATTTCTGTAAGCTCCCTTCCCAAGATCTCTTGGAAAGTGTCCATGCTTGGAGCACGTGAGTTCACAGGGTAATAGCCTACATTTTTAGTTTTAAATTCTTGACTGTCCACTTTGGTTTCAAAAGACTGGTTTTCTATTTGTAAATCATTCAAGCATACCAATGAACGTTGTTCAGCAAAAGACAGACCAGTAAATTCATTACAAACAGTATTACAGGATTTCTCTATATCCCCACCCTGCTCATCAGCAAAATGCCGTTTTAAAGTCAGATCTCGAACAAATTTATTAATATCCAGAATTGTAGAAAAATGGTCAAAGTCAGTTGCTGGGTACAAAATTCAAACCAAGGGACAGAACCGCATATTGCTCTTGTGTTAATTCCGTTTGGGATAAATTAATGACATCATGAGAAACAGGCTTGTCTGAACACTCCCCTACACCTTGCGGTGTCTGGTTGACATTGTATGCGGTTTTCTTTGTATGTTTTCTGCCTGCCCTTCTTGCTCGTTTTTTGAGGATGGTCCCCATGTTTTTGTTTATTCCTAGATTTCTTATAGTAGGAGAGTTTGTTATATGGTAGAGGCTGTTCTTCAGGCTCTTTATCTGTATCCTTAATGGAGTCTTGTGAATCACTTGTGATTTCTGAACCCTCTGGTTCACATGAGTTAAAACTCACTTTCCGAGTGTTTCTGTTTCAGTATAAGTTGGAGGTGTGGCAACCTCCTTTCAGTCGTGCACACCTGACTAGTTTGTCTGCCTTAGAGGCTGGTTTTAATCAGAGTGAGTATAAAGCTGAACTTGCATTCATAGTACCTGCTAGTAACCATCTGGCTCCAGGAAGAGTACACAGTGGGCTCAGCATACATGCTGGTACCTGTATCCCTGGGTCTAATGGAGGCTGTTATAGCACCAGAAAGGGTTAATAAGTACGGTTGTTCCCAGCATGCATGCTGGGCCTGCACTCCTGGATTTTATGTGGCTGTCATGGCCCATAACAGGTAGGATTTAGCGTTAGGACCACTCATGAGGCGGACTTGGCGTGGTGAGTGGCTTATTACCTTTTGATCAAAATGTACACTAACGACCTCTTATAGCTTCTAGCATAGAGGCAGGGTAGAGTTCTGGCTGCAGAGTGCTGTTGCATTCTCTCGGTATCATAGACTTCTCCACATATTTAATTGAAGTGGCATGGTCCCACCATAGTCTCATTTCTTGTATGAGAAGTTTCTCTAATTGTTGACTACTATAAATACTGCCCACTATGGATAAGAATATCACTACTACCAAATTAAACCACATTCTTTTTTCCACAGGCTGTAATAGTCAGGGCTTTACAATACACAAGAATCGGTATCTACTGCTAATGCGTCTTACTAGATTCTTCCTTGCTGTAACTCGCAAGTGAGGAGTGGTGAGCTTTCCTGTTTGTGTGGGTGAGCACTGGCAGGCTTTCTTGTCTGCGCTGGTGAGCAGCGGAGGCTTTCCAGATTGTGCAACGGCGGTATTTCATGTCTGCGTAGGTGAGCGGCGGTGGGCTTTCCTGATTGTGCAGCGGCAGTCTTTCCTGTCTGTGTAGGTGAGCAGCGGCGGGCTTTCCTGTTGCCCCCTATGTGACTACTATAATACTGCCCACTATGGATAAAAATATCACTACTACCAAAATAAGCCGTACGTTCTCTTTGCCACAGGCTGTAATAGCCAGAGCTTTACAATACACAAGAATCAGTATCTACTGGTGATGTGGCTTACCAGATTCTTCCATGCTGTAACTCGCAAGTGAGTAGCAGGCTTTCCTGTCTGCCCTGGCGAGCAGTGGCGGGCTTTCCTGTCTGCGCAGGCGAGCAGTGGCGGGCTTTCCTGCTGTGTGTCATAGATGGGTCTATATAAGCTACTTAAAGATACTCCCTATGGATAAAGAATATACTACAATATACGAGAACACTGTTCCTCCTTCACACCCCAGCCATCAATCTTGAGGCTCACCGTACATCATTACACTGTTCCTAGACCCCACCAGCTGAGCATTTGAATATTTTACATTTAAATTTCTCTCTCAGACTGAATCCCTACCTTTCTCGAAAAACCAAATCTGTCACTTAGGCATAGGCGTGCGCAGCCTATTGCATTAGGGTGTGCACCCTAAAGCACAAACACACACACCGCGCGTGTGTGTATGTATATATATATATATATATTATATACACATACACACACATACAGGCCGGGCCTCACCCCAACATTGCCGTGACTCCGCCTCTGCGCAGTGGTGACTCTAGGAACAATATGTGGGGGGGGGGGGCACATAAGATACCACGGTCAAAAATTTTCACCACTTAATTATACTACTGAAAAACGAAATAAGTATATCTAAATAAGATTACAAAATACGAGAGTATTACGGTATGCAGGGATACCTTTTTATTGTAACCTAATACTTAAAGGACAAGCTTTCAAGAGTTTTCCTTTTTTTCTCGGTATTGCTTCAGACCTGAGAAAGAAAGAAACACTCTTGAAAACTTTTCTTTATAGTTTACAGCAGTTCCAGCACTATAATAAAACAATTGACTTACAAAAAAAGCTATTCAGTCCTCTGTTGTGCTGTCCTCTGCTTGATTCCGCGGATTCCTCCCCTCCTTTCAGTCTCTCCTCAGTGTGCAGGGCAGGCGCACTGTTATGGGGGATCTGTGGATGACACTGTTATGGGGGATCTGTGGATGACACTTTTATGGGGGATCTGTGGATGGCACTGTTATGGGGGATCTGTGGATGACACTGTTATGGAGGATCTGTGGATGACACTGTTATGGAGGATCTGTGGATGACACTGTTATGGGGATCTGTGGATAGCACACTGTTATGGGGGATC
Organism: Bufotes viridis; assembly: GCA_033119425.1. NCBI lineage: Eukaryota > Metazoa > Chordata > Amphibia > Anura > Bufonidae > Bufotes > Bufotes viridis. The sequence continues at coordinate 14,516,225 of CM065591.1, read as the reverse complement.
TGTGGATGACACACTGTTATGGGGGATCTGTGGAGGACACACTGTTATGGGGGGTCTGTGGATGACACTGTTATGGGGATGCTGTGGGGGTCTATGACGACACTGTTATGGGGATCTGTGGATGTCGCCGTTATGGGATCTCATGGAGGACACTGTTATGGGGGATCTGTGGAGGGCACACTGTTATGGGGACTGCACTGGGGATCTGTGGATGACACTGTTATGGAGGATCTGTGGATGACACTGTTATGGAGGATCTGTGGATGACACTGTTATGGGGATCTGTGGATAGCACACTGTTATGGGGGATCTGTGGATGACACACTGTTATGGGGGATCTGTGGAGGACACTGTTATGGGGGATCTGTGGATGACACTGTTATGGGGGATCTGTGGATGAGCACTGTTATGGGGGATCTGTGGATGACACTGTTATGAGGGATCTGTGGATGACACTGTTATGGGGATCTGTGGATGACACTGTTATGGGGGATCTGTGGATGACACACTGTTATGGGGGATCTGTGGATGACACACTGTTATGGGGGATCTGTGGATGACACACTGCTATGGGGGATCTGTGGAGGACACTGTTATGGGGGATCTGTGGATGACACTGTTATGGGGGATCTGTGGATGGCACTGTTATGGGGGATCTGTGGATGACACTGTTATGGGGATCTGTGGATAGCACACTGTTATGGGGGATCTGTGGATGACACACTGTTATGGGGGATCTGTGGATGACACTGTTATGGGGATCTGTCTGTGGATGACATATAACTGAGGAGGGCAATCATGGACATATTACAGGGGCTAGGAGTAATATATTAGTTATTACCCCTGTATAAAATCGGATAACAGCATAGCCCTCCACAGTTATATTACATGATGTTATACCCCTCCATAGTTATATATCCCCTGCCCCCCTGTATAATTCCCTGATACCCCTCAGAAGGCTCAGATAATCATATATATTATATAACTGACTAAACTGAGGGGTAGGGTATCAATCAGGGTAATACTAATACTGTTACAGGGATGGGACAACAGAGCCAGAGGGGTACTGTGGGACAGTCAGAGAGGGGGGTAGACATGTTTTTAATGTTTGCTAGCCTACTGGAGTCTGGACTGGTAAACATACTTTTTAAAATTTAAACAAAACACACTGCAGCTGTATGGTCTCGGACGTCACTGGATCAGCTGGGCAGTGGCACGGTGGCACCAACACCAGCAGAATTCTTCAGCCAGGGCCTCACCTCACCAGGCGACCGGGGCACGCAGCGTGACGTGACGCCAGCCTGCGCCGTACAGCACGCACCGCACGGCACACTCTCTTGCTGCCTCTGCTAGGTCCGGAAGTCAGGGCTCCGCCCCCTTATATGGATAGTACTAGCCTAGGGTCAGGGTAATATATTGTAATGTAAATTAATTGACAGTGCAGCGGGCGGCGGCCAGCATGCATAGCAGACTGCAGACACACAGAGCCACAGGGGAATCAGCGGGGGGAGACACTGCAACCAGTGAGCAATTCGAACCTATTAGGGTGTGCCCAGGCACACCCAGCACACCCCGTGCGCACGCCTATGCACTCAGGGATTGGAGCGGTAGATTCTGCAAAACTAGTCGTTATGGCAGGGAGCAGTGGGTGGTCTGATGAATGCAAGGGAGGCAGTTTTAGGACAGTCTTATACACAATATATTGGACAGTTGCGCAGTATAGTGTACCGTATAGTCCTCTCTGTGATATCTGGACAGTGCGCTCCATACATAAACTATACAGGAAAATAAACCTCTCAGTGGTCCAGGGTAATTACCTGTCAGTTTACTGTCTCTCTAATGTTGATGCTGGTGATCGCCACCGGTTTATGTATCCGGGCACACCAGATGGTAACTGGGCACACAATTTATTGAATGACAGAAATATAATATAATAATATAATATTAATAGTAAAAATTAATCTAAAAATGTAGATGGCAGCACTAGAACAACTAGCAGCGATGGTAAGTAGCAACAATGTAACACCGATAGTCTCTATTAGTCACTAATCTCTTGGAATGGCAGAAAGTAATAGCTTTTGCAGCTGGTATCAAAATGTTGGGTAAAAGAATCCGAAATGACAATCCAATGTCCTTATTACGCTAGACAAATGTCCGTTCTAAATATATTGGGTATACTTCTGTGGCCTAGAGCATGTATAGTGGCGTCCCGCTACTCGCCATACTCAGCGGCGTCCTGCTGAATTTGAATATTTATCCTGTTGCTGTAGAGCCGGCATAAAGAAACGGAACAGTCTTACCAGGGATGTGACCGAATCCTTCACTCAGTTCTGGACCTCGCTATATTTTCAGTGATTGTCCTCCAAACTGTTTCTTCTTGACCGCGCTAGTGGGTCCTCAACGTGCGCCTCCGTGTTATGAAGTGGGTTCCGTGCTACATCCACTTGTCACGCGGCTTTCACAGTAAATCGCTTTCACAGCAACAATGTGATGATAGATAACTCTATAGAAATAGACTGAATGAGGGAGTGATTATTGCAATACTTCCGGTTCAATCCTCCCTAGCCCTTTTGAATCACATTGGAACCTTGCTATATATAGAGTGTTTTTTGGAGTGTCTAGTTACCACTGAGGAAGGGAGCGATATATCCCTGGTCAGACCCCCCACACCAATCAGTCAGCAGATTATTGAAGTGACCGAGACCTAATAGCTACCATTTGCTGAGAGCCGTTACATTACATTACGACTGTTCTATACATAACAGATATGGCTGTCACAGTATTCCTGCGAAGAAGCACATAATGTGCACAGACCAAAAGAAAAACATCTATTTTGCTGTGATTTTTGTATACTATTATTAAGGGTGGGGACCCTATCCACAGCATCTAAGGAGGCAGGTGGCCACAAAGCCTGGCTATAAAGAAAGTAAAATAAAGTTAGTGCCATTTTTCTACTGACAATAAGTTGGGAAACCCCAGCGATATGGGATTCCATTCTCTCTCTGAATTGTGGTATATTTAGCAAATTCCCTCCTCCTGGCTAGAGCTGCTGGAGAGAGATCAGCATAGAAGGAAACTTGTTTAAAACACTCAGGAATGTCTTTTTTTCTTCCTGCTTCCCTGAGAAGTGAAAGTGTGCTCGTACATTTCTTGGCGTGCTGGCCGGCATAGATTTGGGTTTAGGGACTGTACGCCCTATCTATAAGTAAATCCCTCTCTGGGGTGTCCGGAAGGATTGGTGTAAAGAGATCTATCAAATAAACCTGGAGAGAGTCCTCATTAATGTCTTCAGTCTGATATTATTCCTTCTAGACCTTATCCTCAAGATCTGCTAATTTCCGTTTCATGGAAGCAACCTCATCCTGTGTCTCATTATAGGAATCCACTAGGGAGTTGTGTGCTTCCCTAAATTCCTCCATCTTTTCCTCAAGGTGCGCAGTGCGATCCTCAAAGGCTGTGATGTCTGCCCTTATAGTGTTTAAGGCTGACTGAATATCTGAGTGTAAAGGACTTTTCAGGTCTGCCATTAAATCTTGCATAGCAGACAGGGTGATCCTATCATGTTCAGATCTTGTATTAGGGCTCTTGTTAAAATCAGACTTTGCCCCTGCTGGAGAGCTTTGGGCAGACCCCCACTCACATGACTAGTTTTATTTGCAGGGGAAAAATGTCCTACCTACTGCCTCGTGGTGCGCTTGTTGCTGGAGTTCATTGGTGTCTGTGCTGCCTCCAGCATGTGCCTGTGGCCATCTTGGATCGATGCTGCTGTGAAGATAGAGGTAATTTTTGTGGGGAACCAGGGTTTTTCTTCATCCTCGTCATCTCCAGCATCTTCCTAGGGGTGGGTGGGTGTAGAGATGTCTGCTACAGCACAGTTCAGATGCCGCTGGGGCGCTTTCTAATGCTTTACTTGGCTGTGGCTGCTGAAGCTTATCTTTGCTGCTTCTGCTTAGCTCTGCACCCGGCTCTACCCCAAATTTCTGTGTATTTTTAAATCACAGAAAATCGTATGATTCCCAGTTGAAAAGTATCAGTCTGACACCCCTATAAACAAGAAATGTAAAATCAAAGATGGTTTGTAGTTTTAGAGTCATTCATCCTCTAGGTGAGATTTTTAAGGAATAAGGACTTGATTAATAAAAGTCTAATTTGTTCTACTAGATATAATAAGGAGTATGTCATATATGTGAATTATAGATGGATGTAATCTGGTTGTATGTCTGGATGGAATGTATCTCATCAGGATGTAAAATGCTCATTGTTTACACTGATTCTCATATGAAAAGGTCTCGGAGTTTCCCAGGAATCTCTTACAGATGCTAAATAGGAGTGTGAACAATAGGTCTCTACTAGAGATGAGCGAACTTTAAAAAAAGTCTGGTGTTCCGCGTTCAGGTTGTGGTAAGTCACGCATCCCGTTCCCGATCAAATCCAGTGCTGAGCCACACCCCCCTGCACTGATCACATGACAGTGACGTCACCCCAGGTCCTTCGGCTGTTCAACAGTTCGGGTTGGTGGCAGCCGCCCATTATGGATTCCATATGTCGCTATAGTGGAATCCATAACGGGATGCACGACTTACCACAATCTGAACGCCGAACACCGGACTTTTTTTTAAAGTTCGCTCATCTCTAGTCTCTACCCTGCAAATACAATGTGTAAATGAAGGACCATCTCGGGAGGCTAGAAAATGCTAAACTTGTTGATCAGAAGGGCGGCCATTATTCTTCCTTTGTATATGGTAATAAGGGGAGGCCAGATCTGATGATGAAAGCTATTAATGATTATGAAGGTGGGACTTCATGAGACGGGACATGGGACACCCTTGTCTGGTTCCATTCGTAATGTCAAACCTAGAGGCTAAAAAGCCCGAAGTATACACTATCGCATTGGGTAAATAACAAAGAGCTAAGATGGCTACAAAGAAACTTCCCTGAAATCCAAATTTTCATAAAGTAGCTTTCTGTGGAGTGAAAATAAATAAGGAAAATGAAAAGCAGCACACTTTTAAAAATTGTGGGTGCAAAGCCCGCCAGTGACCAGCAACTAGGTCCTCAATGTAGTAGTTCAGAAAATGCACAGCAGCACTCCACTCTTCAAAACGAACAGGTGTTTATTCAGCCCAGTGCAGCAACGTTTCAATTGTTCATTACAATCTTTCTCAAGCCATGTCAAACTTAGTGCTCAGTGAATCATTTATAGCTCAGTCACATGATTATCGGTTAATTAGTGATATCTACATGATTATCGTATAAAATACAAAAAACACATTCTAATAAAGTGCAAATTGTGCATATAAAGTGCTAAATAATGCTCAATAAGAAGTTCATTATGTAAAGTCATGTAAACCTTATATCTATCATCAATATCTTACATAATATCGTTAATAGGTGACAAATTGCCCAATACTCCCACAGGTGCAAAGAAAGTAATTGATAAATTCATTAAAAACATGAAAGAACAGTCTCACAGTTATCGGAATTATCACAGGGGTCCGGACGGCGTCTAACTCTGTCAATCCCGCATGCGCGGGATGTGCCGATCTCGCGATCTCTCAAATGCGAGAGTATAGTCAACTCTAATGCCCATATCAAAAAGGCAAACTACGGACTCCAGGTTAATAGTGCGCATGCGTGGATCAAGCACCTCTCGCGATGGTCATACATCAGACACTGACCACAATCAAGATGGTGTCTCCAGCATCATAGTACTATTGCGCATATCAGATGTATGTACTCCGTGCCCATGTATACATAACAAACATGCAGTGTCCCCAATATTGGTTAAAGAGACTCCGGGTCCATCCGGAAAACCAGAGGTACCCCAGTGTCACCTTTTGGAGAAAAGGGTCACTTATTAATGTCTGCTCTCATTATCGGAAAACTCAGGTGGTGGGTCCGTCCTGTTATCTGGACTCGCCACAACCCCCCAATCCCTTATTGAGTAGCAGATTCAAACAAGTTATGCACCCTGCTGGGATAAACTGTCAGTCAGTGGTTCATGACGAACTTATTATAGTCACCATGTCACACCTCCTCCTGTCAGTCTCCCACCACAGGGATAAAATCTATCATACATCTCACACATACCGGAGTATATCATAATAGATAAAGAGAATTTTTACAAAAAACCTGGTGTCCATATTATGGGCTGTTTTAAATCAATAACAATCAAATTATCAAATAACCGGTCCTGTTGATAATATTCCTTTCGTGAGAGTGTTCGTTGCTTGAATATCTAAAAAGATCAAAAATACATCATGATTAAATATAAATTAAATATATCATATACATAAAAAGAATTTTTATGTTAGCATAACCTGAACACATCATTTGTTAATCCCATCCCTAGGAGGATGGGGACAAGAACAACCCGGGGGACACCACACGACACGACTCCTATGTCACTCGGAAATCCACATTGAGTCCCCTGGGTCTCAGGGTCCCCAATGTGTATATCCAGTATAATTCTTTCTTTTTAAGTAATTTGACTCTATCACCCCCTCTGCGTGTCAATGGGATGTGGTCTATGACCCTAAACTTTAGATCTTTCTCTGAGTGGCCTGCTTCTTTAAAATGTCTGGAGACAGGGAGGTTCATCTTCTGTTTCCTAATGGAATATCGATGTTGATTGATTCTAGTTTTAGCATCCCAGGTTGTCTCCCCCACATACCAAAGACCACAAGGGCATGTGAGAGTATACACCACGTATGCTGAATCACATGTTAAATAAGATCTAATTTTGACCTCATTCCCTGTGGCAGGATTAGAAAAGACATCACCTTTCATCATTAGTGTGCAGTTTACACAATTGTGACATGGGTAGCACCCAGTTTTTTGGATGCCAAAAAGGCCTCTCACCCTTGTTTTGGATGGTCCAATATCTGACCTAACGACTCTATCGCCTAGATTCCGGCTTCTTCGATAGGAAAACAGTGGGGGTGATTGAAATTCTTGTATCTGAGGAAAGCCAGATGACAGAATACCCCAGTGTTTCCTAATTACTTTAGCTATACAATGGCTGTCATTGTTATACTCTGAAATAAATGGGACTCTGTTTATTTTTGTCTTAGATTTATCTCCCTCATTAATATTTTTGTTGCAGACTTTTTTAATGCTGTTCTCAATCAATCCTCTCGGGTACCCCCTTGTGTGGAACCTTGCCCCCATCTGCTCAAATCTCCATTTCTTCACCTCAGGCTCCTCAACAATCCTATCTACCCTCACTAGCTGACTATAGGGTAGGGATCTCACCATTGAAGGAGGGTGATTGCTCTCATACCTTAGTAACGTGTTTTTATCTGTCTTCTTGGTATAGAGGTCTGTAACTAAGTGACCCCCTCTAATCGACACCTCCGTGTCGAGAAATTGTATTCTTTCAGGTGAATATACCAAGGTGAATTTGACAGTAGGGTCTATTTCATTTATCGATGCGTGGAATGCCTGAAGGTCCAACGCGGCACCCACCCACACCAAAAAGATGTCATCTATATAACGCCACCACCCCAGCACCTGGCTAAAGTGGTGGCTCCCGTACACAAATGTGTCTTCCAGGTGTGTCATATAGATATTAGCGTAGGTGGGCGCCACGTTGGACCCCATTGCAGTTCCACGCAACTGCACATACCAGTCATCTCTGAACAGAAAATAATTCCGTGTCAGTATAAACTGAAGCAAATCGATCAACAGTTGTTTACATTCTGGGGAAAAATTGCTGTTACACAAACATTTTTCAACAGCACCAAGACCTCGTGTATGGTCTATAGAAGTATATAAACTGCTGACATCGAAAGATGCCAGCAGGGCCCCTTCAGGAACTTGAATTTCTTTAATTTTTTGTAAAAAATGTGAAGTATCCCTTACATATGATTTTGCATTGATTGCATATTCTCTTAACATCCTATCTAGAAATATTGCAACGTTACAAAACATTGAGCCCCTCCCGGATACTATAGGGCGTCCGGGGGGATTTTTTAGATCCTTATGGATCTTTGGTAAGGTGTACAGGATGGGTGTAACAGGTTTATCACAATATAAAAATTGAAAAAGTTTGTCATCAATAATCCCCTTGTCTAGGGCCTGACCCAAAATAATTTTAAGTTCCTTCAAAAATGTGAATTTCGGATCCTGGGACACCCTCCTGTACACCTGTTCATCTCTCAGTTGACCCTCAATTTCCAGAATGTATGCAGATGTGTCCATGACCACAATCCCCCCACCTTTGTCAGCTGACTTAATGGTGAGACTGTGGTCCCTGGACAGAGCTTCCAAAGCCCGTATTTCCCCAGAGGTAATATTGGCCTTTTTTAAGGGTGCTTCACAAGTATTGTGTTTTACCATCTCCAAATCACGTTTGACCGCTAGCTGGAAGGCCTCAATAGCTGGATTATTCACCAAGGGTACTAGATCACTTTTTAAGTATAAACCTACACCCGATAAAGATAGCTCCGTATTGTCCCTTGTCTGGGGCTGTTCCCCAAAATTTCCTTGTGCAAACATCACTTTCAATTTAATTGCCCGAAAAAAATTTTGAATGTCCATCTCCATGTTAAACCAATCTGTTCTTGTAGTAGGACAAAATGAAAGACCCTTATTCAGGACTGATTGTTGTTCTGAGTTCAAAGGGGTGGAAGATATATTTACCACAATATTTTCCTCTTTTGGATCTGTCTGTTCCTCTGGGGTCTGGATGTTTTCCCTTTTCCTCCTTCTGTGCTGGCGCCGGCCTCCCCTTCTAGTGTAGATGGATCCACGGTTTTTTCTATGAAAAGAATAGTGTGAGAACATGTCTATAACATTATGGTCTGCTGACCCACACGGATCACCACCTGATGGTCTTTTTGGTGTCCCTTTCCTAGTATTATTCATCCGTCGATTTTTCTTCATATCACTTTGCCAATTATAGATATAGCCATTAGTATAGTCATCATTGTCTCTCATCCATTTTTTTCTTTTTTTATCCTGCAATTCCTCCTTAAATTTATCCAATATAATTTTACTTCGCAATAGGTAATTCTCCAAGTCCTCCTCAGAGAGCAATGTCTTCAATTGATGCAACCATAGGGTAATTTTATCCTGGATTACAGACAGTTCTTTTTGCAAAAATTCAATGTTCAACAGGATAATATCAAGTGAATATTTGTTGGATATGGAAACAAACCTGCTACAGAATTCATTGTTCTGAAAAATCAAATCAGGTCTCAAATGAGATCTCAAGCCTCTTGGTATTCTGTGCTGGCAGTAGTATTCATGTAAAGTGGACATGTGCATTTCAATATTGATCAACCGTTTAGAGTCATATTCATACCCTTTCTTGATTTCCACCAAATTTGGAGTAGACAAAAATGTGGTATCCCGCACTGCTCCCCGGAGTATTCTCTCCTCATCCTCCCTGGAGTAGGAAAAGACATCTGGGCTGTGATCCAAAGAATCCATCTTTCAGGTGCTAGCTCTTCTGTTGCAGATATATAAATAAGGAAAATGAAAAGCAGCACACTTTTAAAAATTGTGGGTGCAAAGCCCGCCAGTGACCAGCAACTAGGTCCTCAATGTAGTAGTTCAGAAAATGCACAGCAGCACTCCACTCTTCAAAACGAACAGGTGTTTATTCAGCCCAGTGCAGCAACGTTTCAATTGTTCATTACAATCTTTCTCAAGCCATGTCAAACTTAGTGCTCAGTGAATCATTTATAGCTCAGTCACATGATTATCGGTTAATTAGTGATATCTACATGATTATCGTATAAAATACAAAAAACACATTCTAATAAAGTGCAAATTGTGCATATAAAGTGCTAAATAATGCTCAATAAGAAGTTCATTGTGTAAAGTCATGTAAACCTTATATCTATCAGCAATATTTTACATAATATCATTAATAGGTGACAAATTGCCCAATACTCCCACAGGTGAAAAAAATAATTAATCAATTCATTAAAAACATGAAAGAACAGTCTCACAGTTATCGGAATTATCACAGGGATCCGGACGGCGTCTAACTCTGTCAATCCCGCATGCGCGGGATGTGCCAATCTCGCGATCTCTCAAGTGCGAGAGTATAGTCAACTCTAATGCCCATATCAAAAAGGCAAACTACGGACTCCAGGTTAATGGTGCGCATGCGTGGATCAAGCACCTCTCGCGATGGTCATACATCAAACACTGACCACAATCAAGATGGTGTCTCCAGCTTCATAGTACTATTGCGCATGTCAGATATAGGTACTCCGTGCCCATGTATGCATACCAAACATACAGTATCCCCAATACTGGTTAAAGAGACTCCGGGTCCATCCGGAAAACCAGAGGTACCCCAGTGTCACCTTTTGGAGAAAAGGGTCACTTATTATTGTCTGCTCTCATTCTCGGAAAACTCGGGTGGTGGGTCCGTCCTATTATCTGGACTCGCCACAACCCCCCAATCCCTTATTGAGTAGCAGATTCAAACAAGTTATACACCCTGTTGGGATAAGCTGTCAGTCAGTGGTTCATGATGAACTTATTATAGTCACCATGTCACATCTCCTCCTGTCAGTCTCCCACCACAGGGATGAAATCTATCATGCATCTCACACATACCGGAGTATAGATAGAGGGAATTTTTTACAAAAAAACCTGGTGTCCATATTATGGGCTTTTTTAAAAAAAATCAATAACAATCAAATTATCAAATAACCAGTCCTGGTCCTGTTTATAATATTCCTTTCGTGAGAGTGTTCGTTGCTTGAATATCTAAAAAGATCAAAAAATATGGAGTGGAGATTGCTAAAATTCTTAATCAAAGGCCAGTTTGCAGACATGTCTTACAGCAATTTGTGGGAGATAATCCTGACGAAAGAGCCTTACTCCACCGACTACAAAAATGTTTTACATTTGGTGAACATTGTGCTTATACTTCCTATATCAGCTGCACAGTGTGAACGAGGCTTTTCTGCGCAAAACAGAATAAAATCAGAAGTACGCAATTCACTTCATATTTCTACACTGGAAGATCTAATCCGAATTAGCTCAGAAGGCCCTTCACTTGAGCTGTTTGATCCCGAGCCCTGCGTGAGACGCTGGTTTGGAACCAAGAGGAAGAGGAGGCCTCATTATTCTGGATGGCCAAGTGACACTAGTAGTAGCTATAAGTTTAAAAGAGACTGTATCTTTAATGGCTAGCATCTCCCCTGCTTTTTTCTTTTCAGGATGGGAGTGAAAAATATGAAGAAAGCGCCTATTTTGAATCCTGAAACTATTTTTAGGCAATAAATGAGTTTCCTGGGCACCTATAATGTCACAATATAAGTTAGACACTTCTTTCCAGAAGCATGCTCTTTTGAAAGGGCTGTTTAACCCTTTGACATTTAGGGATGAATGCCATATCAGCTACCTAAGGACACGCCAATAAACCCCTGTAACCACATATAAAATGTATAATGCCACATAAAACAAAAAAGTGTAAAGATATGTCAGTAAATCAGAAGTGGGTAATGACTTGTCACCCTCAAAAAAATGTGAATTATAGATGGATGTTATGATGTATGTCTGGATGGAATGTATCTCATCAGGATGTAAAATGCTCATTGTTTACACTGATTCTCATATGAAAAGGTCTCGGAGTTTCCCAGGAATCTCTTACAGATGCTAAATAGGAGTGTGAACAATAGGTCTCTGCCCTGCAAATACAATGTGTAAATGAAGGACCATCTCGGAAGGCCAGAAAATGCTAAACTTGTTGATCAGAAGGTGCGGCCATTATTCTTCCTTTGTATATGGTAATAAGGGGAGGCCAAATCTGATAATGAAAGCGTTTAATGATTATGAAGGTGGGACTGGGCGTCTACTGGGGGAAGAGGAGGAGCAGATAGCTATAGCCACCAAAGGGGTATAAAAGACCCAAGCATGGCCCAGAAAGCCAGAATACACCAAGAGAACTTACTTGGATCACTGACTTGCTGAGGATAAGACACTGACTGGAGATCAAGTCCTGAGTGTGTGGAGGGTCCATGTCTGGTAAGTGTCACTGAACTGATTGTAAGTGGAAGGAATTATATATATTGTAATCTGTGCTGTGTATAAGGAGAATGTGTCTCTGTCTGTAATGTCTCTTGTGCACGTCTCCATGTAGATCTCTATATAACTCCCATCATACCTGGACACTGATTTTCCACCTTTTACAATACACATTTTCTACACTTCTTCTTGTATTTCGTTTCTTGCACTGAACCTCGGAATCATACCCAGTAAGAGGGAGGAAATTCTTACAACGGGAATAACTCTTTCCTAGAGGTTCAGTGATGGCAGCAGTGCCTGGTGATTGTCCGCACAGTAGTGCGTAAGTAATTGTACACGCAGTGACCATACCTGTGATAGTACATACCTGTAACTGTGCAGAGAACACGGACAATCACCGATCCTGGCTGCCATCACTGGACCGCACCAAATTACCAAATATATATAAAATGTATAAAAAAGATATAAAATATATATATATAAATATATAAAAAAATATATATAACTCAAAGTCAGTTATATTGCTTATAGTGGACCAAGTGTATCGATTGTGGCCACACAAAAGGGGGTAGACTGTAGGTGGTATGTGTGGACTCCACTCTATACAGTTGGTCCTTGCTGTTGCAAGTCTTATATAAATTACAACCTTCAAGCAAAATTCTAAATTCAAAACCTTCAAGCAAAATTCAAGCAAAAAGACACAGTCCTTAATTTAATAAGTGTAATCTGTCAGCATCAGTACTTATCATTGGGTTAATGTATAAGTCACCTACATAAGGGGGTGTTTGATGTGAAGGCACCCTTATATTTAGTTGGTGAAAGTAGTGTTGCTGACATATACTTCCATAAAGGGTCCTGTTACATCAGATGTTACTGTGGCAAGATCTATTTGTAACAAATGCTGTATCCAATGTTATTTATATCAAATGCCTGAATCTGAGGCTGAAAAGAGAGTGAGGGACCAGTCATTTAAACTCTAATGGATTGTTCCAAATATTAGTGCCTTTGGTAGTGAATGGCCTGTTCAAAGATTTTTCAATATGTATATGTGAACGTGCTTCAATCCTGAATGTCCCCGATCCCACAGTTCATTCAATGCAGAGGTATATAAATTGTGTCTATTAGTAAAATTCACTGCAGTCTCTTTCAATGTTGCGGTGGATGTTATACAGTCATATAAAAATGTATAGAGTGGAGTCCACACATACCACCTACAGTCTACCCCCTTTTGTGTGGCCACAATCGATACACTTGGTCCACTATAAGCAATATAACTGACTTTGTGTTATATATATTTTTTTATATTTTTATATATATATTTTTATATATTTTTTATACATTTTTTATATATTCTCAATAAATTCTCAGTGCATTTACATATAGTAGAGTGCCCGTATTCATTTATCTTCTAATATTAATGTATTTAATTGTTTATTAGCAATTGGTATTTATAAGTTTTGTACATTTTTTATATGTAAGTTACCGTTATATTTTAACTTTTTGTCTGTAATTAGAAAAAAGAGAATCTTTTATCCTATAAAAATGATTTGTTTTTTAAGGTGAAGACTGGAAGAAAGGTTCCCAAGGTCATCTAATTGTAACTGAAAACATAGAAGATAATCAATCACAGCTCAGCAATAACCCAACTGGACATAATCTGGGAGAGATGTCTGCAAGTTCTGAATATGAGAGAGATTTGAAAAGTAGACTTAATCTTTCTGTGCGCAAAGAAATTCAGAAAGATGAACGACCATTTTTATGTTCAGAAAGAGAGAAAATGTGTAATGTGTTATCAAGTTTTGCTCAACATCAGAGGAATCACACAAGAGAGAAGCCTTATTCATGTTCAGAATGTGAGAAAACTTTTACTGTGAAATCACGTCTTGTGCAACATCTCAGAATTCACACAGGAGAGAAGCCATTTTCATGTTCAGAATGTGGGAAAGGTTTTAGTCGGAAATCACATCTTGTAGAACATCAGAGAACTCACACAGGGGAGAAGCCATTTTCATGTCCTGAATGTGGGAAGTGTTTTAGTAAGAAATCAAGTCTTGGGGTACATCAGAGAATTCACACAGGAGAGAAGCCATTTTCATGTCCAGAATGTGGGAAATATTTTAATGAGAAATCAACTCTTGTGAAACATCATAGAATTCACACAGGGGAAAAGCCATTTTCATGTCTGGAATGTGGAAAATGTTTTAAAGATAGATGCAGTCTTGTGCAACATCAGAAAATTCACACAGGAGAGAAGCCATTTTTATGTTCGGAATGTGGGAAGAGGTTCACGACTCAACATAATCTAAAGATACACCTGAGAACTCATACTGGGGAGAAGCCATATTCATGTTCAGAATGTGAAAAATATTTTACTGACAAAGCTTGTCTTGTTAAACATCTCCGAATTCACACAGCAGAGAAGCTATTTTCATGTTCTGAATGTGGGAAGTGTTTTACTAGAAAATCAAGTCTTGAGGTTCATCAGAGAATTCACACAGGAGTGAAGCCATTTTCATGTCCAGAATGTGGGAAATATTTTAATGCGAAATCAAGTCTTGTGAAACATCAGAGAATTCACACAGGAGAAAAGCCATTTTCATGTCTGGAATGTGGAAAATGTTTTAATGATAAATCCAGTCTTGTGCAACATCAGAAAAGTCACACAGGAGAGATGCCATTTCCATGTCCGGAATGTAAGAAGTCATTTAAACGTAAACATCATCTTGAGACCCATCTGAGAACTCACACAGAAGAAAAGCCATTTCAATGTTCTGAATGTGAGAAGTGTTTCAGTCATAAACAAGATTTTGACATACATCAGAGAATTCACACAGGAGAGAAGCCATGTTCATGTACTGAATGTGGAAAGTGTTTTACTCAGAAATCAAGTCTTGTGAGACACCTGAGAAGTCACACAGGAGAAAAGCTATTTTAAAATACAGAATAGTAGGAAACCTTTTAGGTATAGATCAAGTCGAGTGAGACATTTGAAAACTCTTAACAGTGATCTCCACAGTAACCCACTCCCTGAAAAATGACCTCCAGAGCACCCCCTGCCTTAACAGCTTGCCCCACTTAACCCCTTAAGGACGCATGACGTACGGGTATGTCATGATTCCCGAGTCCTTAAGGACCCATGACGTACCGGTACGTCATGAGTATTTCCGATCACTGCTGCTCATCCGTGTTACAATGCCCAGGGGGGTCCTTTGACTGCCCCGTATCAGCAATCGCTGCAAACCGCAGGTCAATTCAGACCTGCGGTTTGCAGCTCTTTGTGCGATCTCTGATCCCCACGGTCTGTGATTAGAGACTAAATGCCACCAAAGTGTTACATTTTAACCCCCCTGTAGCCCCCAATCATATTGTGGCTGCGGGGGTGCAGGGGGGTGGTTGCGGGCGTCGGGAGGTAGTGTGGGAGGCCTCTGTAATGTTTCCCTGGTGTCTAGTGGTTTTAGCAAAGTGTCAGCAAATTGCTCAGCAGTATCAGCAGTTTTAACCCCTTCCATGCCGCGGTCTGTACGGACCTTTGAATAGAAGGGTTTAACAGGGAGGGAGCTCCCTCCCTCTCCCATCGGGGGGCTGCTATGCCTTTGCAGCCCCCCGACAGGATGAGATCGCAGAGGGAGGAAGCTCCCCTCCTTTCCCATCACCCGCTCCTGTGTTCTGGCAAAAAAATACAGTACACTACACTGTATAGATTACTGTACTGTATTATATAGACATCAGATCCACTGGATCTACAAGAACCAAGTGGGTCTGTGTCAAAAATTTTTTTAGTAAAAATACAAAAACACATATCACTGAATAAAAAATAAATAAATAAAAAACACTACACATATTAGGTATCGCTGCATCCGTAAAAACCTGCTCTATAAAAATATCACATGACTTAACCCCTCACGCAAATACTGCAAAAAAAAAAAAAGGTTAAAATAAGTCATTTTTTGTCAACTTTAGAGATGAGCGAACACCTGGATGTTCGGGTTCGAGAACTTCGGCCGGACTTCCCGAAAATGTTCGGGTTTGGAATCCGAACTCGACCCGAACTGTATCCCAAACCCGAACCCCATTGAAGCCAATGGGGACCCGAACTTTTGGGCACTAAAAAGGCTGTAAAATAGTCCAGGAAAGGGCTAGAGGGCTGCAAAAGGCAGCAAAATGTAGGTAAATGCCCTGAAAACAAATGTGGATAGGGAAATGAATTAAAATAAAATAAATAACATAAAAATTAACCAATATCAATTGGAGAGAGGTCCCACAGCAGAGAATCATGCGTCATTTCACCCACCACTGGAGAAGGCCACTTTCAGTTATTTCGGGCGGAGCACCCAGACAGAGTAGAGAGGTCCCACAGCAAGAAATTATGCGTCATATCACCCACCACTGGAGAAGGCCACTTTCAGTTATTTCGGCCCCAGCACCCAGACAGAGGAGAGAGGTCCCACAGCAAGGAATAAGGCGTCATATCACCCACTACTGCAGAAGGCCACTTTCAGTTATTTTGGCCCCAGCACCCAGACAGAGGAGAGAGGACCCACAGCAAGGAATCATGCGTCATTTCACCCACCACTAGAGAAGGCCACTTTCAGTTATTTCAGCCCAGCACCCAGACAGAGGAGAGGTTCTATAAACTTTGTGTTGCACTGCAAGATCATGGTAAAGTTAAAAAAATGAGAATTCAATAAAGAAGTGCCCCGGAGTACAAGAATACATGGTTGAGGGGGAGGCAGTTATAAATGTCTATTCTGCACAAGGGAGGGACAGGTCCTGTGGGATCCATGCCTGTTCATTTTTATGAACGTCAGCTTGTCCACGTTGGCTGTGGACAGGCGGCTGCGTTTGTCAGTAATGACGTCCCCTGCCGTGCTAAATACACGTTCAGACAAAACGCTGGCCGCCGGGCAGGCCAGCACCTCCAAGGCATAAAATGCTAACTCTGGCCACGTAGACAATTTGGAGACCCAGAAGTTGAATGGGGCCGAACCATCAGTCAGTATGTGGAGGGGTGTGCAGACGTACTGTTCAACAACCGTGTTAGTGAAATGCTGCCTCCTGCTAACACGTTCTGTATCAGGTGGTGGTGCAGTTAGCTGTGGCGTGGAGACAAAACTTTTCCACATTTCTGCCATGCTAACCCTGCCTCTAGAGGAGCTGGCTGTGACACTGCTGTGTTGGCGACCTCTTGCTCCTCCTCTGCCTTCAACTTGGGCTTCCACCTGTTCCCCTGTGACATTTGGGAATGCTCTCAGGAGCGCGTCTACCAGCGTGCGCTTGTACTCGCGCATCTTTCTATCACGCTCCAGTGCAGGAAGTAAGGTGGGCAGATTGTCTTTGGACCGGGGATCCAGCAGGGTGGCAACCCAGTAGTTCGCACACGTTAAAATGTGAGCAACTCTGCTGTCGTTGCGCAGGCACTGCAGCATGTAGTCGCTCATGTGTGCCAGGCTTCCCAGAGGTAAGGACACGCTGTCCTCTGTGGGAGGCGTATCGTCATCGTCCTCTGTATCCCCCCAGCCACGCACCAGTGATGGGCCTGAGCTTTGTCGGGTGCCACCCCGCTGTGAACCTGCTTCATCCTCATCCTCCTCCACCTCCTCCTAATCCTCCTCGTCCTCCAGTAGTGGGCCCTGGCTGGCCACATTTGTACCTGGCCTCTGCTGTTGCAAAAAACCTCCCTCTGAGCCACTTCTAACAAACTGGCCTGAAAGTGCTAAAAATGACCCCTCATCCTCCTCCTCCTGGGCCACCTCCTCTTCCATCATCGCCCTAAGCGTTTTCTCAAGGAGACATAGAAGTGGGATTGTAACGCTAATAACGGTGTCATCGCCACTGGCCATGGTGGTTTATAGACTACAGTACATATTAGAAGTTACATCATTACTTATGACTACTAATTATTTTGTGTTTAATAAAAAAAATGTTTTTACAGGTGAAGGGAGTTTCTATGGGGGCTAGGTATTCACCATCTCTTGCTAATTTGGCTGTAGTGTATTGGGAAGAGCGGTTTGTGTTTTCTGAGAACAATGCTTTCTCTGGTGCTCTGGTCTGGTATGGCAGATACATCGATGATTTGCTCCTCATTTGGGGGGCCGATATGTCTGCCATACCAGACTTCATTGCATATGTCAATGACAACTCGTATAACTTGCAATTCACCCACCAGTTTGATGCTATGTCTATAGCCTTCATAGATCTAAAGCAAATAGGAGTACCTGGTAAAGTTATCAAGACGGGAACTTTCCGCAAGGAGGTCTCCGGTAATTCGATATTAAGGGCAAATAGTCACCACTTGGGCCATACGATCAAGGCCATACTGGTGGGTGAATTTATGAGGGCCCGTAGGAATTGCAGATTAGAGGTGTCCTTTCAGAAAGAATGCGAGGTGATTTTTAACCGCTTAAAACAAAGGGGTTATGCCCATTGGATGCTCGATAGGGCTCTAAATACGGTTAAAAACAAAGTCCAGAGCAGAATTGTTATTTAAAAAGGATCATGGAGGACATGGCCATAAAAATAAGAGGAATGCAACTAATAAACCAGGCTGTTAAAAAATGCCTCCCGATTTTATATGAAGATCAATCCTGCTATAATTTGTTAAAAATGGATGCAGGATTGTCTCTAGACGCCCCAGTAATTTATCAAATGTTTTGTCTCCATCCTTGTTTACCCCGTCTGATGTTCAGACTAGGACAATGTGGATGAAATATCAGGGCTTCAGTAAGTGTGGAGGGCATCCCTGCAAAATATGTAACTGTGCACATCCTACTGCTACCTTTGATAACTCCACACATACTGAAGCGTTTTCTATTAGGAGCTATATAAGCTGTAATAGTACGGGAGTCATCTATGTAATTAAATGCATCATTTGTGATCTCATGTATGTCGGCAGCACTGGGAGGCAGTTTAAGGTTAGACTACGGGAACATCTGAATTATATTTCTAACCCCCAAGCTACAGGAATCTCTAGTGCTGCAAGTCATTTCATCAAGGTACATAACAGAAAAGTCGATAACTTTGTAGCTTATGCCATGGAAAAAGTAACGCCTTCCCCTAGAGCAGGTGTTACAAAAAATAGGATCTTATTACAAGAGGCTTTTTGGATGTTTCGGTTGAGAACATGCCATCCGATGGGATTGAACCAAAGGAGAGAATGAATGTATTATTATCAGTAGAGGTGAATACCAGCAATTTATCCTGTGTATTGTTTCGACAATTCCATTAGAAATGCTATTTAATTTAATGTATAGCGGTCATGTAAATTATGTGAACTATGTGGGTATTATATCTGCGGTGCAGACCATTTCTTTGTGTCATACACTCATAGAAAATACTTATGCAGTTCTATGGACCTGGGACAGGGATTTTCACTAACCACTACATAGAGGCCTGTTCACATGGTGCATTTTTCAAGGTCTACTGCTATAGTCTTTTCATATATGAGTGTTTTTAACTATTTGTTCTTCTACAAACACTCTATTTGATACAAATGATTGTTTGTGAGGCACGGCTTTTTATGTGGGTTTAAATTGTCTCATTATTGTATGACAGGTGAAGGTGTTTCAGGGGTGTGTCTCCAGAAGGGGTGTAACCTCTACACCCTGTCCACCCATTATGGGGGAGGGGTAGGTATATATACTACTGTGGATACTCACCCAGGAGAGGTTATGATTAAGGACCATGTAACCGTTCACGGCGGTGGGTGTGGATACATGCTGTACTCGATTTTATTTTGAAGACCAATAAAGACAAACAACCGTGTGGATTCATCGTGTGCTGGAACGTTTCCTTCTTTGTATCAAACCCTTTCATTAGTCACAGACAACAGTTCATCTGATCAACCATCAGATCAAAGAGCCAGTAGTGGGACAAAAGGTTCTGCCAACAGAGCTGAGAGAAATTTTCAAAGTTTATGGCTTCAGGAATTTGCTTGGCTTAGATATAATAAAGAGAAAGAAATGAGGTACTGTGAGTTGTGTTCTAAGGCTGGCCCAGATATTGCAGGCAAAACAGATTTTATCAAAGGAACCATCATTTCAAGAAAGTAACTATAAAAAAACATGGAGAGAGTCAGAAGCATAGAAATGCTCGTGACAGCATCATAGCCAGGTGTGCCCCAACAGAGACATCTTCAGCCCATTCTGTGTCCAGAGCCTGTGAAAAAATGGCCGAGAAAGATTTTAAAGAAATGAAGCTTAAATTTAATGCAGCCTATATGATTGCACGTGAAGAGCTGCCATTTACAAAGTTTGCCTCTCAAATCTTGCTTATGAAAAAACCGGAATGGATCTATCCAAAACCTATGATAACGACACTGCCTGCGCCGAGTTCATTGGGTGCATTGCGGATGAATTAAGAGCCCAAACAGTAAATAAAGCGAGCAAGGCAATTTACATTTCAGTCATCACAGACTGTGGAAACAATGTATCCGGAAGAGAAAATGTGATTGTGTACTTAAGGTACATTTTGTCTGGTATACCAGTAAACGGTCTTGTTGGATTAGCTGAGCTTCAGCATTGTCATTCGCAGGGATTATTTAAAGCAATAACAGATATACTTACTAGTGCAGCCCAAAGTAATCTAAATTGGTGGCGAGATAAGCTCAGGCTTTTGGTGCAGATGGAGCTAGTGTTAATATGGGTGCGACAGGTTGTGTAGGTGCACTGATAAGACAAGATATAGGAAAGTATATACTCTCATTTCACTGCTCACCACACAGGCTGGAACTGGCCACGGTGAGCACACAAAAGTGTCGTCCTATGGTTCAAAAAGTATATGACCTGTTGCATCTTGTTTGGAAGACTTATCATTTTAGTTCCAAAAGAAAAAGGGAGTTGAAAGCAATTGGCACAGAGTTAGAGTGTAAAATCCGCTGTCCTGGGGCAGTGAAGACCCAGCGTTGGCTACCTCATCACATCATCACATGGAACACCTTGCTGCCTCGTCTGGAAGAGCTAAGCACATTGTACAGCAAATGGAGAACATAGTGTTTGTTGGATTCTGTCACTTTCTCCATGACCTCTTTGGAGAAATCTCAAAGTTAAGACTTAGTCTTCAGAAAAACTCTCTAATATTACCACAAGCTGTCGCTGCTATTAAAAGTTGTATTATGACAATAGAAAGCATTAAAGAAAAAACACTAAGAAATGGGAAACTACTGAATTTTTCCTGCAAATAGCTGGTAAAGAAATGCTTACCCAGACAACGGTTGCTAAATGGCGGGATAAAACCACCAGTGTTACATGCATTCAGTTTCAAAATATTCAACTGAAAGAAAGACGTTCCAGTTTTATGGATATCCTTAAAGGACATATAAAAAAACAGTAGAGGTAACAATTACAGAACTGGAAAAAAGATTTGGAGTGATGAAAGGGGAACCCCAGGAAGATAGCATAGGAGGGTCAGAAATCTCTCTATCTTTTGTCACGATTCTAGTCCTGAAGACTTCATCATGTATGGAGAAGAGGAAATTGACATGCTAATACAGTGGTATAAGCCCATCTTGTTGAAGAATCACAGTGAGTGGAGATTGCTAAAATTCTTAATCAAAGGCCAGTTTGCAGACATGTCTTACAGCAATTTGTGGGAAATAATCCTGACGAAAGAGCCTTACTCCACCGACTACAAAAATGTTTTACATTTGGTGAACATTGTGCTTATACTTCAAAACATTTCATATTTTTCACAAACCCTATAGGTACCTTAACTAGATTCCTAAGGACCATGCCGCAGGAGGTATCCATTTTCAATAAATTCTCCTATTTTTCAATATATTCTCCTCTGTCCTCGGTATAGTACCTTTACTGTATTAGTATCTATCTAGTGCGCTCCACCGGCGTCACTTCTGGTCTATGGAACGCACATACTCTCCACTTCCTGCTACTTGGAACACATCTTGCGTTCCACTGCTTTTCTTCAGCTTATGTGAAACGCACGCCAGCTGCGCCTCCTCCCCCTGTTGCAGGTGGCACACTGGTCTCGCCAGCATGATAAAAAGTGGGACTGGATCAGGATACACCATGGCAGATGTACTATTTGGCGGCCGGAGCGCTCCATGCATCTTTTACCATCCTTTTCACTTCTACCTCTGGCAGCTTAGGTAAGATATTAGAACAACCATTATCGGTGCTCACTTTTCCTCCATTTCCTCCATTAAAGATTAGTAAATATATGATTGAATGCATAATAGGAGCTGCTATGATACAGATAGACCTTGGAAATGGGATATTAAATATACTAAGTGATCGCACAATACATTTATTCCATAGATCAAGCTATCTATAGGTAATGAGATAAAAGTATATTTATGGTGGGGTTTTTTCCATATTATCTATACATAACAGATATGACTGTCACAGTATTCCTGCAAGCACATAATGTTTGTAATTATACGGAAGAGACGGACGAGTCTTTTGCAAATTGATGTACTATATCTGCAACGTAAAACATGTAAGCTGACAATAATGTTCACATGTATTGATTTATGCCAATATTACTTATTGTAGTGCCTGACGAAGGCCGAATAAGGCTGAAAACGTTTGCACTTGCATATTGCCGCTTTTTCTAAGAAATAAAATACTGCACAGACCAAAAGAAAAACATCTATTTTGCTGTGATTTTTGTATACTATTATTAAGGGTGGGGACCCTATCCACAGCATCTAAGGAGGCAGGTGGCCACAAAGCCTGGCTATAAAGAGAGTAAAATAAAGTTAGTGCCATTTTTCTACTGACAATAAGTTGGGAAACCCCAGCGATATGGGATTCCATTCTCTCTCAGGATTGTGGTATATTTAGCAAATTCTCTCCTCCTGGCTGGAGCTGCTGGAGAGAGATCAGCATAGACTGAAACTTGTTTAAAACACTCAGGAATGTCTTTTTTTCTTCCTGCTTCCCTGAGAAGTGAAAGTGTGCTCGAACATTTCTTGGCGCGCTGGCCGGCATAGATTTGGATTTAGGGACTCTGTACGCCCTATCTATAAGTAAAATCCTCTCTGGGTGTCCAGAAGGATTAATGTAAAGAGATCTATCAGATAATCCTGGAGAGAGTCCTCATTAATGTCTTCAGTCTGATATTATTCCTTCTAGACCTTATCCTCAAGGTCTGCTAATTTCAGTTTCATGGCAGCAACCACATCCTGTGTCTCATTATAGGAATCCACTAGGGAGCTGTGTGCTTCCTTAAATTCCTCCATCTTTTCCTCAAGGTGCGCAGTGTGATCCCCAATGGCTGTGATGTCTGCCCTTATAGTGTTTAAGGCTGATTGAATATCTGAGTGTAAAGGACTTTTCAGGTCTGCCATTAAATCTTGCATAGCAGACAGGGTGATCCTATCATGTTCAGATCTTGTATTAGGGCTCATGTTAAAATCAGACTTTGCCCCTGCTGGAGAGCTTTGGGCAGACCCCCAGACCCCCACTTACATTATTTGCAGGGGAAAAATGTCCTACCTACTGCTTCGTGGTGCGCTTGTTGCTGGAGTTCATTGGTGTCTGTGCTGCCTCCTGCATGTGCCGGGGGCCATCTTGGATCGATGCTGCTGTGAAGATAGAGGTAATTTTTGTGGGGAACCAGGGTTTTTCTTCATCCTCGTCATCTCCAGCGTCTTCCTGGGGGTGGATGGGTGTAGAGAGGTCTGCTACAGCACAGTTTAGATGCCTCTGGGCGCTTTCTAATGCTGTACTTGGCTGTGGCTGCTGAAGCTTATCTTTGCTGCTTCTGCTTAGCTCTGCACCCGGCTCTACCCGAATTTCTGTATATTTTTAAATCACAGAAAATCGTATAATCCCCAGTTGAAAAGTATCAGCCTGACACCCCTATAAACAAGAAATGTAAAATCAAAGATGGTTTGTAGTATTAGAGTCATTCATCCTCTAGGTGAGATTTGTAAGGAATAAGAACTTGAATAATGAAAGTCTAATTTGTTCTGCTAGATATAATAAGGAGTATGTCATATATGTGAATTATAGATGGATGTTATGTGGTTGTATGTCTGGATGGAATGTATCTCATCAGGATGTAAAATGCTCATTGTTTACACTGATTCTCACATGAAAAGGTCTCGGAGTTTCCCAGGAATCTCTTACAGATGCTAAATAGGAGTGTGAACAATAGGTCTCTACTAGAGATGAGCGAACTTTAAAAAAAGTCTGGTGTTCAGCGTTCGGGTTGTGGTAAGTCACGCATCCCGTTCCCGATCAAATCCAGTGCTGAGCCACGCCCCCTGCACTGATCACATGACAGTGACGTCACCCCAGGTCCTTCGGCTGTTCAACAGTTCGGGTTGGTGGCAGCCGCCCCTTATGGATTCCATATGCTGCTATAGTTGGCTGTGGCTGCTGAAGCTTATCTTTGCTGCTTCTGCTTAGCTCTGCATCTGGCTCCACTCGAATTTCTTTATATTTTTGAGTTTAGGTGCCTCTGGGCGCTTTCTAATGCTGTACTTGGCTGTGGCTGCTGAAGCTTATCTTTGCTGCTTCTGCTCAGCTCTGCACCCGGCTCTACCCGAATTTCTGTATATTTTTAAATCACAGAAAATCGTATAATCCCCAGTTGAAAAGTATCAGCCTGACACCCCTATAAACAAGAAATGTAAAATCAAAGATGGTTTGTAGTATTAGAGTCATTCATCCTCTAGGTGAGATTTGTAAGGAATAAGAACTTGAATAATGAAAGTCTAATTTGTTCTGCTAGATATAATAAGGAGTATGTCATATATGTGAATTATAGATGGATGTTATGATGTATGTCTGGATGGAATGTGTCTCATCAGGATGTAAAATGCTCATTGTTTACACTGATTCTCACATGAAAAGGTCTCGGAGTTTCCCAGGAATCTCTTACAGATGCTAAATAGGAGTGTGAACAATAGGTCTCTACTAGAGATGAGCGAACTTTAAAAAAAATCCGGTGTTCGGCGTTCGGGTTGTGGTAAGTCGCGCATCCCGTTCCCGATCAAATCCAGTGCTGAGCCACGCCCCCTGCACTGATCACATGACAGTGACGTCACCCCAGGTCCTTCGGCTGTTCAACAGTTCGGGGTGGTGGCAGCCGCCCCTTATGGATTCCATATGCAGCTATAGTTGGCTGTGGCTGCTGAAGCTTATCTTTGCTGCTTCTGCTTAGCTCTGCATCTGGCTCCACTCGAATTTCTTTATATTTTTGAGTTTAGGTGCCTCTGGGCGTTTTCTAATTCTTTACTTGGCTGTGGCTGCTGAAGCTTATCTTTGCTACTTCTGCTCAGCTCTGCACCCGGCTCTACCCGAATTTCTGTATATTTTTAAATCACAGAAAATCGTATGATTCCCAGTTGAAAAGTATCAGCCTGACACACCTGTAAACAAGAAATGTAAAATCAAAGATGGTTTGTAGTTTTAGAGTCATTCATCCTCCAGGTGAGATCTGTAAGGAATAAGGACTTGAATAATGAAAGTATAATTTGTTCTACTAGATATAATAAGAAGTATATCATATATATGAATTATATATTGATGTTATGTAGTTGTAGGTCTGGATGGAATGTATCTCATCAGGATGTAAAATGCTCATTGTTTACACTGATTTTCACATGAAAAGGTCTCGGAGTATCCCAGGAATCTCTTACAGATGCTAAATAGGAGTGTGAACAATAGGTCTCTGCCCTGCAAATACAATGTGTAAATGAAGGACCATCTCGGGAGGCCAGAAAATGCTAAACTGGTTGATGAGAAGGTGGGGCCAATATTCTTCCTTTGTATATGGTAATAAAGGGAGAACAGATCTGATAATGAAAGCTTTTAATTATTATGAAGGTGGGACTGGGTGTCTACTGGGGGAAGAGGAGGAGCAGATAGTTATAGCCACCAAAGGGGTATAAAAGACCCAAGCATGGCCCAGAAAGCCAGAATCCACCAAGAGAATTTACTTGGAACACTGACTTGCTGAGGAGAAGACACTGACTGGAGATCAAGTCCTGAGTGTGTGGAGGGTCCATGTCTGGTAAGTGTCACTGAACTGACTGTAAGTGGAAGGAATTATAAGATATTGTAATCTGTGCTGTGTATAAGGACAATGTGTCTCTGTCTGTAATGTCTCTTGTGCACGTCTCCATGTAGATCTCCATATAACTCCCATCATAACCGGACACTGTTTTTCCACCTTTTACATTACACATTTTCTACACTTCTTCTTGTATCTCATTTCTTGCCCTGAACCTTAGAATCAGACCCAGTAAGAGGGAGGAAATTCCTACAATGGGAATAACTCTTTCCTGGAGGTTCAGTTATGGCAGCAGTGACTGGTGATTGTCTGCACAGTAGTGTGTAAGTAATTGTACACGCAGTGTCCATACATGTGATAGTACATACCTGTAACTGTGCTGGGAACATGGACAATCACCGATCCTGACTGCCATCACTGGACCGCACCAAATTACCAATAATAAATGGAAAGAGGTTTAGTGACAGGGATAATCTACAATATATTGTCTGGTTTGTACACATGTTATTTTTACCATAGATACTTTTATTACCAGCACCTCTATAGGTATCTGTATATAGTTTTATAATGAAGGTCTCTATACATAAAGCACCCATAACAGTGTATATACTGTAGTCCCAAAATCAAGAATTGCACATTATATTTAAAAATGACCATAAAGCGATCCAAAATGTTGCCTTTTCATTAAAATAAATTATTAAGAACAGGAGCTACCGAAGGACAATCTTCCAATTTGGAATTATATAAAGCTAAGGTAAAAAATAAATGACAAAGTGATTATTATTATTTCTATTATTAATAATTGATTTAGATTCCATCCTGGCAGTAGACCAATCTGATATAAAATGTATATAAAATGGCGTACATAACCAATTTTTATCAGAAATCAGGTTGTAGAGATTTTCCAGTACAACATTATATTTCAAAGCCTCATTTCTCCACCTGTGGTAGTTGTCCTTTTGGGTCCATGAACCAGTCTCTGGGGGCTGTTGGGATCCATGTACCAATATGTAACTCCTCATTGTCCAAAATTAATAAAATAAAATGATTGAGAATACTGAAACATTAGGTTCGCAAATGTAAAGCTGTAAACCTAGTACAAGAGAATAATGTCTGCAATAAGAAATAACTAAATTATCAATCAATAAAACTGCCATAAGAAAAGATTGGATATTGGTGCAGAGTAAACAATGTATTTAATTTATTATTAGCAATTAGTATTTATAACTTTTGTACATTTTTTATCTGTAAGTTACCGTTATATTTAACTTTTCGTCTGTAATTAGGAAAAAGAGAACTTTTTATCCTATAAAATTGATTTGTTTTACCAGGTAAAGACTGATAGAAAGGCTCCCAAGGTCATCTAATTGTAACTGAAAACATAGAGGATAATCAATCACAGCTCAGCAATAACCCAACTGGACATAATCTGGATGAGATGTCTGCAACTTCTGAATATGGAAGAGATTTGAAAATTAGATTTAATCTATCTGTGCGCAAAGAAATTCAGAAAGATGAACAACCATTTTTATGTTCAGAAAGAGAGAAAATGTTTAATGTGTTATCAAGTTTTGCTCAACATCAGAGGAATCACACAGGAGAGAAGCCTTATTCATGTTCAGAATGTGAGAAAACTTTTACTGTGAAATCACGTCTTGTGCAACATCTCAGAATTCACACAGGAGAGAAGCCATTTTCATGTTTAGAATGTGGGAAAGGTTTTAGTCGGAAATCACATCTTGTAGAACATCAGAGAACCCACACAGGAGAGAAGCCATTTTCATGTCCTGAATGTGGTAAGTGTTTTAGTAAGAAATCAAGTCTTGAGGTACATCAGAGAATTCACACAGGAGAGAAGCCATTTTCATGTCCAGAATGTGGGAAATATTTTAATGAGAAATCAACTCTTGTGAAACATCAGAGAATTCACACAGGGGAAAAGCCATTTTCATGTCTGGAATGTGGAAAATGTTTTAAAGATAGATGCAGTCTTGTGCAACATCAGAAAATTCACACAGGAGAGATGCCATTTCCATGTTCTGAATGTAAAAAGTCATTTAAACGTAAACATCGTCTTGAGACCCATCTGAGAATTCACACAGGAGAGAAGCCATTTTCATGTCCAGAATGTGGAAAATATTTTAATGAGAAATCAAATCTTGTGAAACATCAGAGAATTCACACAGGAGAAAAGCCATTTTCCAGTCTTGTGCAACAGTTTTTCCAGTCTTGTGCAACATCAAAAAATTCACACAGGAGAGATGCCATTTCCATGTCCTGAATGTAAAAAGTCATTTAAACGTAAACATCATCTTGAGACCCATCTGTGAACTCACACAGAAGAAAAGCCATTTCAATGTTCTGAATGTGAGAAGTGTTTCAGTCATAAACAAGATTTTGACATACATCAGAGAATTCACACAGGAGAGAAGCCATGTTCATGTACTGAATGTGGAAAGTGTTTTACGGAGAAATCAAGTCTTGTGAAACATCTGAGAACTCACACAGGGGAGAAGCCATTTTCATGTACTGAATGTGGAAAGTGTTTTACTCAGAAATCAAGCCTTGTGAGACACCTGAGAAGTCACACAGGAGAAAAGCTATTTTAAAATACAGAATGTAGGAAACCTCCAGAGCACCCCCTGCCTTAACAGTGACCTACAAAGTCCCCTGCCCCCTTAACATTAACCTCCACAGTTCCTGCCTCTTTAACAGTGACCTCCACAGTGGCTTGCCCCACTTAAAGGGGTTGTGTTACTTCAGCAAGTGGAATTTATCTTGTAGAAAAAATTAATACAAGCCACTTACTAATGTATTGTGATTCTTCATATTGCCTCCTTTGCTGACTGTATTCATTTTTCCATTCTAATATACACTGCTCGTTTCTGTGGTTACGGCCACCCTGCTTACACGCCATAGAAGAAAGTGCAGGCCTCTCTATTGACCAGGAACCTGGAGACGCACATATGCTGGTGCTTTTAACTATAGTGTTCAAGCTTGACCACCGCTGATGTATTGCAGGGTGGTTGTAACCATGGAAACGAGCTGTATATAATGTGATGGAAAAATGAATCGATCCAGGAAAGAAAGCGATATTGATAATAACAATCTATTAGTCAGTGTCTTGTATTAACTTTCTCTACATAAATGCTCTTTGCTAAAGTGAGACAACCCCTTTAACAGTAACCAACATCATTGACTCCCCTTTATTAATGATCTCCACAGTATCCTGTGATTTTGACAATAACCCACCCTCTTAACAGTGACCTCTACAGCACCCCTTCCTTAACCCCCTCAGCCCCCCCTAGCTTAAACACCCTTAATGACCAGGCCACTTTTTACAATTCTGCCCTACACTACTTTCACCGTTTATTGCTCCATCATGCAACTTACCACCCAAATGAATTTTACCTCCTTTTCTTCTCACTAATAGAGCTTTCATTTGGTGGTATTTCATTCTTGCTGACATTTTTACTTTTTTTGATATTTTGCTTTTTTTGCCGAAATTTTTACAAAAAAATGACATTTTTCACTTTCGGTTGGAAAATTTGTCAAATAAAACTACATTCTCAAAATTTATTGTTCTACATGTCTTTGATAAAAGAAAAATGCAATAAGTGTATATTTATTGGTTTGGGTAAAAGTTATAGCGTTTACAAACTATGGTGCAAAAAAGTGAATTTCCGCACTTTGACTTTCTGAGCACCTGTCATGTTTCCTGACGCACTACAATGCCCAGACAGTAGAAACACCCCATAAATGACCCCATTTCGGAAAGTAGACACCATAAGGTATTCACTGAGGGGCATAGTAAGTTCATGGAAGTTTTTATTTTTTGTCACAAGTTAGCGGAAATTCATTTTTATTTTATTTTTTTCAAAAAAATTCATGAACTCATTATGCCCATCAGCGAATACCTTAGGGTGTCTACTTTCCGAAATGGGGTCACTTGTGGGGTATTTTTACTGCCCTGGCTATTTAGGGGCCCCTAAAGCGTAAGAATCCAAATGCGTAAAAATGCCCTGTGAAATCCTAAAGGTACTCATTGGAATTAGGGCCCCTTTGCGCATCTTGGCTGTAAAAAAAGTGTCACACATGTGGTATCGCCGTACTCGGGAGAAGTAGGGCAATGTGTTTTGGGGAGTATTTTTACATATACCCATACTGTGTGTGAAAAATATCTCTGTAAATGACAACTGTTTCCATTTTTTTATACAAAGTTGTCCATTTTCTCTCACCCAGCATGGGTATATGTAAAAATACACCCCAAAACACATTGCCCTACTTCTCCCGAGTACGGCGATACCACGTGTGCCACTTTTTTGCAGCCAAGATGCGCAAAGGGGCCCTAAATCCAATGAGTACCTTTAGGATTTCACAGGGCATTTTTACACATTTGGATTCCAAACTCCTTCTCACGCTTTTCCGTTTGGCATATACAGTATACAGTAATAACATAGAAAAAATTGGGCTGGTCTTAAAATTTTCAATAGATGGTTCCGTAAAAAACAGAACGGATACGGAAGACATACGGATGCACTTCAGTATGCTTTCCGTTTTTTTTGCAGACCCATTGACTTGAATGGAGCCACTGAACGTGATTTGCGGACAAGAATAGGACATTGTCTATATTTAAACAGAAGAGAAAAAACTGTCAGTATACTGAACTGAAAAAACTGCCAGTATATGGTCCGCAAAATACTGTCGTGTGCAAGGGGCCTTACTGTAGAGAACAAAACTATTATATAGAGCCAATTGAATTAAATATACAGACACCTTATTATACCAGCGTCTGGTGCCTCGGGAAATCAAATACGGGGCCAACATCTGGTCATTGAAGTCCACCCCTCCCATGAGCAAATTATAGTCGTGGACTGAGAGGGGCTTTTCAACGACACTGGTTACCCGTTCAATTTGTATTGTCGTGTCTGCGTGAATGGAGGAGAGCATGTAAACGTCACGCTTGTCTCTCCATTTCACAGCGAGCAGTTCTTGGTTACACAAGGCAGCCCTCTCCCCCCTTGCAAGACGGGTGGTAAGGAGCCGTTGGGGGAAGGCCCGGCGACTAGGTCGCGCGGTGCCACAGCAGCCAATCTGTTTTAGGAACAAATGCCTGATGTTTTGTGCGGGGCTATACAAATCTCAAATTTCAGGTCGAAGTGGTCTATGAGGGGCCGAATTTTGTGGAGCCGGTCAAAAGCTGGATGGCCTCTGGGATGGGAGGTGGTGTTGTCGCTAAAGTGCAGGAAACGCAGGATGGTCTCAAAACGTGTCCTGGGCATGGGCATGTGATGAATTGGGTTCGTGGACCAATATGACCGCAATTCATGCTTTTTTGTAATTAGCAAAGATATAGTCACCGGGAAGATACAAAAGGACTTCGCTGCAGGTCCTATGTACGTGTGGGGATCAGTTCACACTATGCAAATGAGAGTAGAAGTTAAGACCGCGCGATATTCTTCTCCCGAATCCAACACTCCTTCAAGATACCAGAAGTTCCAAGAACCAAAAGGTTTCCCAGAAGCCTTCACCTCAAAAGGACTCTACTTACTAGACTTCAGCGATTTTCATGCAGTGATTAGTCTCATTGATAGATTTTTAAAAATTTCCAATACTGAAAGACAATAGAAACTCCGCTGGTGCAGCAATCCTTTAAAATCGAATTCCCACTGTTTATTTTATACTCACAGAGACTTTTTATATCGATGTTTCTGTGAGTATAAAATAAACAGTGGGAATTCGATTTTAAAGGATTGCTGCACCAGCGGAGTTTCTATTGTCTTTCAGTATTGGAAATTTTTAAAAATCTATCAATGAGACTAATCACTGCATGCAAATCCCTGAGGTCTATATCGAAAATCTACGAATGAGACTAATCACTGCATGAAAATCGCTGAAGTCTAGTAAGTAGACTGATACAACCAGCAGGTGAATGGTCTCAATGGTACTTCACTATCTGCACATATGTATTTCGATTTCCACAGAGTCCTTTTGAGGTGAAGGCTTCTGGGAAACCTTTTGGTTCTTGGAACTTCTGGTATGCTTTTTTGTAAGGCCCATGTTGAGGAGAAGGCCCAGAAAATTTCTAAATTCGGAAAGGCTGGGCATAGAAGATTTCTGGGTTGGCGGTTATAAATTGTTTCTGCCACGACTAAGTCATAGAGCTCCGCAATGAAGAACAGCTCAAAAAACCCCAGCGCCGATCCGATCTGAGCTGTCTCCGGTGTCTCCACCCGAACTCTGTGAAAGGGGGAACTAATGGTGCGGCTGAAGTTGGGGGCTACCAATCAGGATTTGCCAGCACCTCAGGGACTCTAGGGGCTCTACGGGCCTGTCTGCACAGTGGCTGCGACAGGGAAATTACTTTCCCCGCTTCACCATGTTGTACGGCAGTGCTGGTAGAAGGTCCAGGATGGGCTGCGCTGCTGGTGTATGCCTCACCACGTAATCCGGCAGCGCCAGCCCCACTCTGTTGCCCTTAAAACGGATCCTGCACTACCTGCGGTCTAGATACCACGGGTACGCCTGGTGGTATCAGGGACCTCAACCTCCACGTCCGAACTTTGGGTCAGACTTTCTACAGGTTCGTATTCTGACCCGCTAGATTCGTCAGATGAGGGTTCCCATTCCTCATCCGACTGGGTCAGAATCCTGTAGGCCTCTTCAGGAGAATACCCCTTATTTGACATTTGGGCGAGTAAATTTAGAGGGTATTCCCTGAGACTACCCAAGAAAAAAAGCAAGCCTGTCTTACAAATGGGAGGCTAGCGAAGTACAGAAGCCGCTGCGATTGATAAAAAATATCAAAACTGATTTTTTTTATCGCCGCAGCGCTTGTGTAGTGATTGTGCAGTGATACAAAAAAAAATTTTTTTTGTGTCACTGCGGCGGGGCGGTGTGGGTGAACGCACGTGTGGGCAACCGATCAGGCCTCATCGGGCAAACACTGCGTTTGGGGTGGAAGGCGAACTAAGGTGACAGTAATACTATTATAGATCTGACCATGATCAGTTCTGATCACTTACAGATACTATAAAAGTACAAACGCTGATTAGCGCTACGCTAATCAGCAAATCAGTGACTGCGGTGCGGTGGGCTGGGCGCTAACGCTAACTACCTACCGAAGGGGCCTAAACTAAGACTAACAGTCAAACCTAGTGAAAAAAAAAAAGTGACAGTTCACAAAAGTGACACTAATCACTTTTTTTCCCTTTCACTATGTATTGACAGGGAGTGATCAAGGGGTTAATTGGGGTGATGGGGGGTGATCAGGGCCTAATATGTGGTGTTTGGTGCACTTACTTGGGATCTGTGCTCTGTGCTGGGTCCAACCAATGAAAAGGACCCAGCACATGGCACAGAGCCCTTATAAAATCATGATATTTATAAATAAAACGTATATTGTCCTTTTCCATAGGTGATTTTAAAAATCACCAGCCTGCCAGCGCTGATCATTGGCTGGCAGGCTGGTGATTCACTTCTCCTGCGTCCGGCGGTGCGTTCCACTGCGTTCCACCGGACGTATGGAGCGCGAATTCTCGCATCTCGAGAGAGGGCGCACTCCACAGCAGTCTGCCCCCTTAAGTATGACCTCCACAGCACTCAGCTTCCTTAACAGTCTCATCCACAGGGCCCTGTCCCTTTTATGGTGACCTACAGCAGTGAAGAAAAATGGCTGGGTTGTTATAGAAACCTTATGTAAAACTGTGTGCATGTCGAGACAGAAGTAGCTGTGAGCTTCTATTGCTTCATAAGGGTCATTTGACTGTGTGTATGGCAGTTGGGCTTCTATTGGCTAATGCAGATCATGTGATGGTGCCATACATGCATTTTTGGGATTATCTCAGGAGCAGTACGTCCTAGAGAGCTAAGACCCGACCTAAAACCTTCCTGGACACCTGATGTACCCATGTGTCAAATTTTAGTGCAGATTAGTCCAGTCGTTGGGACGTGTATAAAGAACATACAGACAGAAACTAATTTTTATAAATATAAGAGAGTAGCAGAAGGACCTGGCTTCGTATGGGTATATTTCATCTATTTCTTTTAATGTTTCTGTGTGTCGTTAAAAGATATCGACAGTATCCCATAACAGTGACCTCTACAATACCCCGTCCCTTAACAGTGAACTCCACAGCACCTCACCCCTTAACACTGAACTCCTCACAGTGCCCCGTCTCCTTAAAATAGGAACTCCACAGCAGCCTGCCCCCTTAACAGTAACATCCACAGTGAATGTACCTTTAACAGTGACCTCCACAGTGAACGTCCCTTTAACAGTTGTTCTGAGAACATCCACAGTGAATGTACCTTTAACAGTGACCTCCACAGTGAACGTCCCTTTAACATCTTGTTCTGAGAACAAGATAGCTGGAGTCTCTGCAGATCCATGGGTAGAATGGTAGAATGTAGTTGCTAGAAGGAGGTCTGTGACATCACTGGTCACATGCTCCTTCATAGTCACATGGACAAACCCCGACAGCAGCAGCTTGTGGAGGGAGGAGAGGCTGTGTGCCTGCAGGCTGCTCAGTGATGGAGGATGTGCTGCAGTCCTGGAGTCCACAGAGCTTCATGGAGAGCAGGTGAGGGGCAGCTCATGTATGAGGGAACAGGTGGAGCACTCAGGAGCAGTGGGGTTCAAGTGGAGTGGAATCTGGTGCAATTAAGGGGGTTTATAGCAGAGATCCAGGTGTATTCTGAGGGCCATGGTGTATATGATTCTGTCCCTGCGTGTGTCTCTGTCTGCCTGTCCCTGCGTGTATGTCTTTGTCTGTCTGTCTGTCCCTGCGTGTGTGTCTCTGTCTGTCTGTCCCTGCGTGTGTGTCTCTGTCTGCCCCTGCGTGTGTGTCTCTGTCTGTCTGTCCCTGCGTGTGTGTCTGTCTGACGTGCAAACTAGCTTATGTACTCCCCTCACTGGCGCTGACATAATTGAAGAGAAGCGCCGTAATCTTACGCAGACACACTGCGCGAGATTACGTCAGCCGCAAGTGAAGTGAATAAATTAACTAGGAGGCGGCACTGGGCTCCGGAGTGTGGCGCGATTCTGAAGAAAAAAAGGTCTTTGCTTTATTATACCACTATTAATTCTGAGTGTTGGGGGTCACTTATTGAGGATCAGTGTGGATGGCACTTAGGGGGGATCCTATGCTATATATGTGTCATCCACAGATCCCACCAAAGAAGACCCTATAGTGCCCAGGACTTAATTATAATCAACACATAATGACCTGTTAAGGCCAAAAAATGTCCTGTTTGTGGCTGATAAAAAGTTTAATCTTTATTTAATTCAATGATATATCCTATAAATTGGATCAAAATTAGAGGGCAACACCAATAGCTACTCAAACCTACAAGAAAAAAAGTGTCTCTGCCCCAATCAATAGAAAAACTGATTCACACAAAAAGATAGTCAATCAAGTATATCTTTGTTAGGAAGTATTATTCTTCCAATTAAAAGTATATTTATCAAGTAAAAAGGAATCCATAAAATCACAGAGGGATAGACAAAAGGAGCACTGGGGAGGAGAAGGAAACAAGTAAGATATTCTTTTCAGCAAAAATGTGTATAATCAAATATGGCGTATTTAAACCGCCCAGAAAAACACATACACATTATGCTATCACAAAGCATTGTTCCGGCACACCAATACAGCACAAAAAGGGCTTTCCCTTAAGGAGAAAAAGATGTTTCCCCCAAAGGGAGAAAAAGTATATCATAGAAGTCTTACAAAGAATGTTACATTATTAGTAGTGAATGTCCGGAGAAATGCTCGATGCAGCTGGACATATGAAACAAGTACATTTCCCTCCCCAGTGCTCCTCACTCACCCAACGCGTTTCGCCGATGGCTTCGACGAAGCCTCTTGCCGAGCGAGTAAACCCTTTAAAAACAGCGAGGAGGGTGCACTGTATATTTGTATCATTAGTGGTTAATGGTTGGTTAGCAATAGATACAGAGTAACACTGTTCTTGCAACGTTGTGACAGAGTCAGTCTTAAACGT
Organism: Bufotes viridis; assembly: GCA_033119425.1. Lineage (NCBI taxonomy): Eukaryota > Metazoa > Chordata > Amphibia > Anura > Bufonidae > Bufotes > Bufotes viridis. Next base: position 14,480,252 of record CM065591.1, on the reverse strand, counting down.
CAGAGCCAGTGTAAGAGCACTGGTTAACTCCACCAGTGCTCAATAGGGGGACCGTCTGCAGTACGGACCTTAGCCCCTTACTGCACCGCAACCTCGTTTCGTTAAAAAACACACACAATCCCTATTAGCTCCCCTATTAGCTCCCCGGGGAGCTAATAGGGATTGTGTGTGTTTTTAACGAACGAGGTTCCCCAAAACAGTGCCATCCTCAGATCCCCCAAAAAAACTGTGCCATGCTCAGATCCCCCAGAAACAGTGCCATCCACGGCCCCCCAAAAAAAACAGTGCCATCCACGGACCCCCAAATACAGTGCCATCCACGGACCCCCAAAAAAAAACAGTGCCATCCACGGACCCCCCAAAAAAACCAGTGCCATCCACAGATCCCCCCAAAAAAACAGTGCCATCCACAGGCTACCATTAGTTCAAATCCCACCAAATGCTCCCCTTTGGTTAAAAATAATTTTTTTCTTATTTTTCTCCTCGAAAACCTAGGTGCGTCTTTATATGCTTTTCTATCTTGAAATAAACTAAACCTTTAATGTTATGAAATTTAAATTTAATTTATATTAATTCACGCCCCATCCATCTACTCTCGGCCCAGCCCCCGGATCCAAAGCCTTTATTTAATTGACCAGTTTTATGTTGTTCACAAAAAATAAATATTTTCAATATGTTCCTGTTATGGCACTTCTAATATACATTTAAGCTTTTCCATCTCATCGCCCCTCCCCTTCATTACATTCTCAGAAACAAGCAGAGCATGGATGTCAATAAAATTATCCCCCCCCCCCCCCCGGAAAAACAATGGGGGGGCAAAATTAACTTGTGTGGGGGCAAATTACTTAGTGGGAGGTCAGTGTGGTGGGCAAACTACATGGAGGGCCGTGTGGGGGAAAAATTACTTAGTGTGGACTGTGGGGGCAAATTACATAATGCAGGGCTGTCTGGGGTAAAATAACTTGTGGGGAAGGGGTAAATTACTCAGTGGGGGTCAGTGTGGTGGGCAAACTACATAGTGGAGGGACATGTGGGGGCAAATTACTTAGTGGGGGCAACTTGCATAATGCAGGGCTGTCTGGGTCAAAATTAACTTGTGAGGGGGGGAAAATTAGTCAGTGGGGGGGTCAGTGTGGTGGGCAAACTACATAATGGAGGACCGTGTGGGGGCAAATTACATAATGCAGGGCTGTCTGGGGGCAAAATTAACTTGTGTGGGGGCAAAATTAACTTGGGGGGGCAAATTACTCAGTGAGGGGCAGTGTGGAGGGCGGTGTGGGAGACGTCCTTGGATGTAAGAGGTATGGGCGCGATATATGGGTGGGGCTGTGTGTGGGTGTGGCTTGAGGGTGGACGGGGACACAGGGGCCCCATGATCTCCTATTCCTGGGGGAAGTGCACCTCCAAAGACCAGGCTCTGGATCCGCCACTGGGGCAGTGTCGGGGGCAGGCCTTGAGCTGTGTAAGGGGCCCCAAAATTTCTGATGGCAGCCCTGATTAGATAAAAGCACTGTGTATAAATCCTCTCTAATGGTAGATGCACACGTTATGGACGCAGCATCTATTTTCCTTGCAGATTCTTGAGCAGGAAAACTGCAGCGTAATACAGCCCCGGCAGAGTGTATGAGATCACACAAATGTCATGGACGCTTTTCTTCTTTCTTCTGTACAGAAATTGTTCTGCTGTGTGGAAATCTGTATTATGTCCATTCTGTGTCTGATTTTTTTTGTGTGTGTATTTCACATTTTTCAATTGAGAAAAGAGATCTGCAAAGAAAAACCGGCATCAAATTCGGACCAAGAACCACAAGTAACACTTACATTATTTGGTGCAGATTGTGTGTGGAAACAAAGAAATCCACATGGAAACCACATGGTATCACAATCTGCTTTAGAAGCAGAAACATTCAAATTTCAAAAATGGTGAATTTTTCTAAATTTTCAAATTTTGGAATTCTTTATAAATAAAGGAGAAACATATTGACTCAAATTTACCACTAACAAAAAATTACAATATGTCACGAGAAAGCAATCTCCGAATCTCTTATATAAGTAAAAGCGTTCCAGAGTTATTACCACATAAAGTGAAACATGTCAGATTTGCAAAAGGTAAAAACTAGCTTGGTTTTGAAGTGGTAAAAGGGGAAGTCACTGTGCAGGTCTCTGTTAAAGGGACGTTCACTGTGGAGGTCACTGTTAAAGGTACATTCACTGTGGATGTTACTGTTAAGGGGGCAGGCTGCTGTGGAGTTCCTATTTTAAGGAGGCGGGGCACTGTGAGGAGTTCAGTGTTAAGGGGTGAGGTGCTGTGGAGTTCACTGTTAAGGGACGGGGTATTGTAGAGGTCACTGTTATGGGATACTGTCGATATCTTTTAACGACACACAGAAACATTAATAGAAATAGATAAAATATACCATACAAAGCCAGGTCCTTCTGCTAGTCTCTTATATTTATATAAAATGAGTTTCTGTCTGTATGTTCTTTATGCACGTCCAAACGACTGGACTAATCTGCACTAAAATTTGGCACATAGGTCCATCAGGTGTCCAGGAAGGTTTTAGGTCGGGTCTTAGCTCTCTAGGACGTACTGCTCCTGAGATATTCCCAAAAAATGCATATATGGCACCATCACATGATCTGCATTAGCCAATAGAAGCCCAACTGCCATACACACAGTCAAATGACCCTTATGAAGCAATAAAAGCTCACAGCTACTTCTGTCTCGACATGCATACAGTTTTACATAAGGTTTCTATAACAACCCAGCCATTTTTCTTCACTGCTGTAGGTCACCATTAAAGGGGCAGGGCGCTGTGGATGAGACTGTTAAGGAAGCTGAGTGCTGTGGAGGTCATACTTAAGGGGGCAGACTGCTGTGGAGTGCGCCCTCTCTCGAGATGCGAGAACGCACCGCCGGACGCAGGAGAAGTGAATCACCAGCCTGCCAGCCAATGATCAGCGCTGGCAGGCTGGTGATTTTTAAAATCACCTATGGAAAAGGACAATATACGTTTTATTTATAAATATCATGATTTTATAAGGGCTCTGTGCCATGTGCTGGGTCCTTTTCATCGGTTGGACCCAGCACAGAGCACAGATCCCAAGTAAGTGCACCAAACACCACATATTAGGCCCTGATCACCCCCCATCACCCCAATTAACCCCTTGATCACTCCCTGTCAATACATAGTGAAAGGGAAAAAAAGTGATTAGTGTCACTTTTGTGAACTGTCACTTTTTTTTTTTCACTAGGTTTGACTGTTAGTCTTAGTTTAGGCCCCTTCGGTAGGTAGTTAGCGTTAGCGCCCAGCCCACCGCACCGCAGTCACTGATTTGCTGATTAGCGTAGCGCTAATCAGCGTTTGTACTTTTATAGTATCTGTAAGTGATCAGAACTGATCACGGTCAGAGCTATAATAGTATTACTGTCACCTTAGTTCGCCTTCCACCCCAAACGCAGTGTTTGCCCGATCAGGCCTGATCGGTTGCCCACACGTGCGTTCACCCACACCGCCCCGCCGCAGTGACACAAAAAAATTTTTTGTATCACTGCACAATCACTACACAAGCGCTGCGGCGATAAAAAAATCAGTTTTGATATTTTTATCAATCGCAGCGGCTTCTGTACTTCGCTAGCCTCCCATTTGTAAGACAGGCTTGCTTTTTTTCTTGGGTAGTCTCAGGGAATACCCTCTAAATTTACTCGCCCAAATGTCAAATAAGGGGTATTCTCCTGAAGAGGCCTACAGGATTCTGACCCAGTCGGTTGAGGAATGGGAACCCTCATCTGACGAATCTAGCGGGTCAGAATACGAACCTGTAGAAAGTCTGACCCAAAGTTTTGGGTCAGGGTTGAGGTCCCTGATACCACCAGGCGTACCCGTGGTATCTAGACCGCAGGTAGCGCAGGATCCATTTTAAGGGCAGCAGAGTGGGGCTGGCGCTGCCGGATTACGTGGTGAGGCATACACCAGCAGCGCAGCCCATCCTGGACCTTCTACCAGCACTGCCGTACAACATGGTGAAGCGGGGAAAGTAATTTCCCCGTCGCAGCCACTGTGCAGACAGGCCCGTAGAGCCCCTAGAGTCCCTGAGGTGCTGGCAAATCCTGATTGGTAGCCCCCAACTTCAGCCGCACCATTAGTTCCCCCTTTCACCGCCCAGTCAGGAGTTCGGGTGGAGACACCGGAGACAGCTCAGATCGGATCGGCGCTGGGGTTTTTTGAGCTGTTCTTCATTGCGGAGCTCTATGACTTAGTCGTGGCAGAAACAATTTATAACCGCCAACCCAGAAAGCTTCTATGCCCAGCCTTTCCGAATTTAGAAATTTTCTGGGCCTTCTCCTCAACATGGGCCTTACAAAAAAGCATGAATTGCGGTCATATTGGTCCACGAACCCAATTCATCATATGCCCATGCCCAGGACACGTTTTGAGACCATCCTGCGTTTCCTGCACTTTAGCGACAACACCACCTCCCATCCCAGAGGCCATCCAGCTTTTGACCGGCTCCACAAAATTCGGCCCCTCATAGACCACTTCAACCTGAGATTTGAGATTTGTATAGCCCCGCACAAAACATCTGCGTAGACGAGTCACTAGTACATTTCACCGAGGGCCTTGGCTTCAAACAGTACATCCCAAGCAAGCTCGCCCGGTATGGGGTCAAATTGTATAAGCTCTGTGAAAGGGCCACAGGCTATACACAAAAATTTTTGGATCTATGAGGGAAAAGATCAGACCCTGGAGCCGGTCGGTTGCCCTGACCTGACTACCTGGGGAGCAGTGGGAATATAGTCTGGGACTTGGTGTCACCCTTATTCGGCAAGGGGTACCATCTTTATGTGGACAATATTTACACAAGTGTGCCCCTCTTCAGGCATTTGTTCCTAAAACAGATTGGCTGCTGTGGCACCGCGCGACCTAGTCGCCGGGCCTTCCCCCAACGGCTCCTTACCACCCGTCTTGCTAGGGGGGAGAGGGCTGCCTTGTGTAACCAAGAACTGCTCGCTGTGAAATGGAGAGACAAGCGTGACGTTTACATGCTCTCCTCCATTCACGCAGACACGACAATACAAATTGAACAGGTAACCAGTGTCGTTGAAAAGCCCCTCTCAGTCCACGACTATAATTTGCTCATGGGAGGGGTGGACCCAGCATAGGTATATGTAAAAATACACCCCAAAACACATTGCCCTACTTCTCCCGAGTACGGCGATACCACATGTGTGACACTTTTTTTACAGCCAAGATGCGCAAAGGGGCCCTAATTCCAATGAGTACCTTTAGGATTTCACAGGGCATTTTTACGCATTTGGATTCTCACGCTTTAGGGGCTCCTAAAATGCCAGGGCAGTAAAAATACCCCACAAGTGACCCCATTTCGGAAAGTAGACAACCTAAGGTATTCGCTGATGGGCATAGTGAGTTCATGCAAGTTTTTTTTTCTGTCAAAAGTTTGCGGAAAATTAATTTTTTGAAAAAATAAAATAAAAATCAATTTCCGCTAACTTGTGACAAAAAATAAAAACTTCCATGAACTTACTATGCCCCTCAGTGAATACCTTATGGTGTCTACTTTCCGAAATGGGGTCATTTATGGGGTGTTTCTACTGTCTGGGCATTGTAGTGCGTCAGGAAACATGACAGGTGCTCAGAAAGTCAATGTGCGGAAATTCACTTTTTTGCACCATAGTTTGTAAACGCTATAACTTTTACCCAAACCAATAAATATACACTTATTGCATTTTTCTTTTATCAAAGACATGTAGAACAATAAATTTTGAGAATGTAGTTTTATTTGACAAATTTTCCAACCGAAAGTGAAAAATGTCATTTTTTTGCAAAAATTTCGGCAAAAAAAGCAAAATATCAAAAAAAGTAAAAATGTCAGCAAGAATGAAATACCACCAAATGAAAGCTCTATTAGTGAGAAGAAAAGGAGGTAAAATTCATTTGGGTGGTAAGTTGCATGATGGAGCAATAAACGGTGAAAGTAGTGTAGGGCAGAATTGTAAAAAGTGGCCTGGTCATTAAGGGTGTTTAAGCTAGGGGACTGAAGTGGTTAAGGAAGGGGTGCTGTAGAGGTCACTGTTAAGAGGGTGGGTTATTGTCAAAATCACAGGATACTGTGGAGATCATTAATAAAGGGGAGTCAATGATGTTGGTTACTGTTAAAGGGGTTGTCTCACTTTAGCAAAGAGCATTTATTTAGAGAAAGTTAATACAAGACACTGACTAATAGATTGTTATTATCGATATTGCTTTCTTTCCTGGATCGATTCATTTTTCCATCACATTATATACAGCTCGTTTCCATGGTTACAACCACCCTGCAATACATCAGCGGTGGTCAAGCTTGAACACTATAGTTAAAAGCACCAGCATATGTGCGTCTCCAGGTTCCTGGTCAATAGGGAGGCCTGCACTTTCTTCTATGGCGTGTAAGCACGGCCATCGTTGCTGGATTACAGGGTGGCCGTAACCACAGAAACGAGCAGTGTATATTAGAATGGAAAAATGAATACAGTCAGCAAAGGAGGCAATATGAAGAATCACAATACATTAGTAAGTGGCTTGTATTAATTTTTTCTACAAGATAAATTCCACTTGCTGAAGTAACACAACCCCTTTAAGTGGGGCAAGCCACTGTGGAGGTCACTGTTAAAGAGGCAGGAACTGTGGAGGTTAATGTTAAGGGGGCAGGGGACTTTGTAGGTCACTGTTAAGGCAGGCGGTGCTCTGGAGGTTTCCTACATTCTGTATTTTAAAATCGCTTTTCTCCTGTGTGACTTCTCAGGTGTCTCACAAGGCTTGATTTCTGAGTAAAACACTTTCCACATTCAGTACATGAAAATGGCTTCTCCCCTGTGTGAGTTCTCAGATGTTTCACAAGACTTGATTTCTCCGTAAAACACTTTCCACATTCAGTACATGAACATGGCTTCTCCCCTGTGTGAGTTCTCAGATGTATGTCAAAATCTTGTTTATGACTTAAACACTTCTCACATTCAGAACATTGAAATGGCTTTTCTTCTGTGTGACTTCTCAGATGGGTCTCAAGATGATGTTTACGTTTAAATGACTTTTTACATTCAGGACATGGAAATGGCATCTCTCCTGTGTGAATTTTTTGATGTTGCACAAGACTGGAAAAACTGTTGCACAAGACTGGAAAATGGCTTTTCTCCTGTGTGAATTCTCTGATGTTTCACAAGATTTGATTTCTCATTAAAATATTTTCCACATTCTGGACATGAAAATGGCTTCTCTCCTGTGTGACTTCTCAGATGGGTCTCAAGACGATGTTTACGTTTAAATGACTTTTTACATTCAGGACATGGAAATGGCATCTCTCCTGTGTGAATTCTCTGATTTTGCACAAGACTGGATCTATCTTTAACCCCTTTGGGACACATGACGTACCGGTACGGCATGTTTCCCGAGTCCTTAAGGACACATGACGTACCGGTACGTCATGAGTTGTTCCGATCACTGCTGCTCAGCTGGCAGTGATCGGAACAAGGTACCTGCTGAAATCATTCAGTAGGTACCTTGTTACAATGCCCAGGGGGGTCCTGTGACCCCCCCATATGGGCGATCGCTGCAAACCGCAGGTCAATTCAGACCTGCGGTTTGCAGCGCTTCATTGCGATCTCTGATCGCCGCGGTCTATGACCGCGGGGATCAGAGAGTTAATGTCCCCAAACAGATTTTTAACCCCCTGCAGCCCCCAATCATACTGTGGCTGCGGGGTGCAGGGGGTGGTTGCGGGCGCGCGAGGCGGGCGGGAGGCGGGCGGTGCGGCGGGCGGGATCGCGATTGCGATCCCCGCCCGCCTCCCCTGTAATCTATCCCTGGTGTCTAGTTGTTCTATCAGAGTGTCAGCACATTGCTGACACTCTGATAGAAACGGCTGGCATCTGTGCTGCAGATGCCAGCCGTTTAACCTCTTCGTACCGCGGTCCGTACGGACCGCGGTATGGAAGGGTTAACAGGGAGGGAGCGCTCCCTCCCTCTCCCATCGGGGGCTGCTGTGCCTTTGCAGCCCCCAACAGGATGGGATCGAAGAGGAGGGTGCTCCCCTCCTGGGTGCTCCCTCCCTCCTATCCATCACCCCTGCCCAGTTATGGCAGGGGTGATGGTTGCCATGGAGACAGGACGCTTTCAGAAGCGTCCTGCTCTCCATGGTGCTGAAAGTCTGAATAGACCTGCTAAAGGTCTATTCAGACTTTCTAAAGTACAAAATACAGTACAGTGCACTATATAGTGTACTGTACTGTATTATACAGACACCAGATCCACTGGATCTTTCAGAACCAAGTGGGTCTGGGTCAAAAAAATGTAAAAAGTGAAAAAAAGTAAAAATGAAACAAACACATAACACTGAATAAAAACTAAAAAAATAAAATACACTACACATATTAGGTATCGCGCGTCCGTAAAAACCTGCTCTATAAAAATATCACATGACTGAACTCCTCAGGTGAACGCCATAAAAAAACCCCAAAAATGGTGTAAATAAGCCATTTTTGGCACATTACATCACTAAAAGTGTAATACAAAGCGATCAAAAAGGCGTTTGCCTCCCAAAATAGTACCAATCAAACCGCCATCTCATCCCGCAAAAAACGAGCCCCTACCTAAAACAATTGGCCAAAAAATAAAAAAACTATGCCTCTCAGACTAAAACATGATTTTTTTTGTTTCAAAAATGCTTTTTAGTGTCAAATGTAAAAAAAAATTTAAAAAGTAGACATATTTGGTATCTACACGTCCGTAAGAATCTGCTCTATAAAAATATCACATGACCTAACCCCTCAAGTAAACACTGTAAAAAAAAAAAAAAACTTTGTCAAAAGCCATTTTTTGCCACCTTACATCACAAAAAGTGTAATAGCAAGCGATCAAAAGTCATATGACCCCCAAATAGTGCCAATCTAACCGTCACCTCCTCCCGCAAAAATGATACCCAACCTGAGACAATTGCCTAAAAACTGAAAAATATATGGCTCTCAGACTATGGAGATACTAAAACATGTTTTTTTCATTCAAAAAGGATATTATTGTGTAAAACCAAAATAAATAAAAAAGGTATACATATTATGTATCGCCGCGTCCGTAAGGACCTGCTCTATAAAAATATAACATGACCTAACCCCTCAAATGAACGCCGTAAACATAAAAATAAAAACGTTGTCAAACAAGCCATTTTTTGTCACCTTACATCACAAAAAGTGTAATAGTAAGCGATCAAAAAGTCATATGCACCCCAAGATGGTGCCAATCAAACCGCCATCTCATCCCGCAAAAATGAGCCCCTACATAGGACAATCGCCCAAAAAAAAAATATATATGGCTCTCAAACTATGGAGACACTAAAACATGATTTTTTTGTTTTAAAAATTATATTATTGTGTAAAACTTATATAAATAAATAAAAAGTATACATATTATGTATCGCCGCGTCCATCACAACCTGATCTATATAAATAACACATGACCTAACCCTCAGCTGAACACAGCAAAAAAAAAATATAAATACGGTGTCAAGAGCCATTTTTGTCACCTTACATCACAAAAAGTGTCATAGCAAGCGACCAAAATGTCATATGCACCCCAAGATGGTGCCAATCAAACCGCCATCTCATCCCGCAAAAATGAGCCCCTACATAACACAGTCGCCCAAAAAATAAAATAAAACTATGGCTTTCAGAATGTGGAGACACTAAAAAAAATTATTTTCAAAAAGGCTTTATTATGTAAAACTGAAACAAAAAACCCCAAAAAGTAGTCATATTTGGTATTTTCGCGTCCGTAACAACCTGCTCTATAGAAATAGCACACAATCTAACCTGTCAGTTCAACTATGTAAATAACAAAAAATAAAAACAGTCCCAAAACAGCTATTTTTTTTGCAAATTTTCCATTTTAATCCATTTTTGCAGTAACAAAGCAAGGGTTAATAGCCAAGCAAAACTCAATATTTATTGCCCTGATTCTCTTGTTTGCAAAAACACCCCATATGTGCTCGTAAACTGCTGTATGGCCAAACGGCAGGGCACAGAAGGAAGGGAACGCCATATGGTTTTTGGAAGGCAGATTTTGCTGGACTGGTTTTTTGACACTATGTCCCATTTGAAGCCCCCCTGATGCACCCCTACAGTAGAAACTCCAAAAAAGTGACCCCATTTTGGAAACTACGGGATAAGGTGTCAGTTTTGTTGGTACTATTCTAGGGTAAACATGATTTTTGGTTGCTCTATATTACACTTTTTTTGAGATAAGGTAACAAAAAATAGAAATTCGGAAATTTCATCTCCATTTGCCAATAACTCTTGTGGAACACCTAAAGGGTTAAAAAAAGTTTGTAAAACTGGTTTTGAATACCTTGAGGGGCGTAGTTTCTTAGATGGAGTCACTTTTATGGAGTTTCTACTCTAGGGGTGCATCGGGGGGCTTCAAATGGGACATGGTGTCAAAAATCCAGTCCAGCAAAATCTGCCTTCCAAAACCCATATGGCGCTCCTTTCCTTCTGCGCCCTGCAGTTTGGCCATACAGCAGTTTACGACCACATATAGGGTGTTTCTGAAAACTACAGAATCGGGGCAATAAAAATTGAGTTTTGTTTGGCTGTTAACCCTTGCTTTGTTACTGGAAAAAATGGATTCAAACGGAAAATTTTTCAAAAAAATCGAAATTCTGAAATTTTATCTTTATTTGCCATTAACTCTTGTGGAAAACCTAAAGGGTTAATTACGTTTGTAAAATCAGTTTTGAATACCTTGAGGGGTGTAGTTTCTAGAATGGGGTAATTTTTGGGTGGTTTCTATTATGTAAGCCTCACAAAGTGACTTCAGACCTGAACTGGTCCCTAAAAAGTGGGTTTTTGAAAATTTCTGAAAAATTTCAAGATTTGCTTCTAAACTTCTAAGCCTTGTAACGTCCCAAAAAAATGAAATAGCATTCCCAAAATGATCGATACATGAAGTAGACATATGGGGAATGTAAATCAATAACTTTTTTTGGCAGTATTACTATGTATTATAGAAGTAGAGTAATTGAAACTTGGAAAATTGCAAATTTTTCAAAATTTTTGGTAAATTTGGTATTTTTTTATAAATAAAAATGAAATTTTTCGACTTCATTTTACCACTGTCATGAAGTACAATATGTGACGAAAAAACAATCTCAGAATGGACTGGATAAGAAAAAGCGTTTTAAAGTTATCACCACATAAAGTGACAATGGTCAGATTTTGAAAAAATGGCCTGGTCCTTAAGGTGAAATAGGGCCGTGTCCTTAAGGGGTTAAAACATTTTCCACATTCCAGACATGAAAATGGCTTTTCTCCTGTGTGAATTCTCTGATGTTTCACAAGACTTGATTTCTCATTAAAATATTTCCCACGTTCTTGACATGAAAATGGCTTCTCTCCTGTGTGAATTCTCTGATGTACCTCAAGACTTGATTTCTTACTAAAACACTTACCACATTCAGGACATGAAAATCGTTTCTCTCCTGTGTGAGTTCTCTGATGTTCTACAAGATGTGATTTCCGACTAAAACCTTTCCCACATTCTAAACATGAAAATGGCTTCTCTCCTGTGTGAATTCTGAGATGTCGCACAAGACGTGATTTCACAGTAAAAGTTTTCTCACATTCTGAACATGAATAAGGCTTCTCTCTTGTGTGATTCCTCTGATGTTGAGCAAAACTTGATAACACATTACACATTTTCTCTCTTTCTGAACATGAAAATGGTCGTTCATCTTTCTGAATTTCTTTGTGCACAGAAAGATTAAATCTAATTTTTAAATCTCTCTCATATTCAGAACTTGCAGACATCTCACCCAGATTATGTCCAGTTGGGTTATTGCTGAGCTGTGATTGATTATCCTCTATGTTTTCAGTTACAATTAGATGACCTTCGGATCCTTTCTATCAGTCTTTACCTGGAAAAACAAATCAATTTTATAGGATCAAAAGTTCTCTTTTTCCTAATTACAGACAAAAAGTTAAATATAACAGTAACTTACAGATAAAAAATGTACAAAAGTTATAAATACTAATTGCTAATAATAAATTAAATTGTTTACTCTGCACCAATATCCAATCTTTTTTTATGGCAGTTTTATTGATTGATAATTTAGTTATTACTTATTGCAGAAATTATTCTCTTGTACTAGGTTCACAGCTTTACATTTGTGAACCTAATGTTTCAGTATTCTCAATCATTTTATTTTATTAATTTTGGACGATCAGGAGTTACATATTGGTACATGGATCCCAACATCCCCTAGAGACTGGTTCATGGACCCAAAAGGGACAACTATTACAGGTGGAGAAATTAGGCTTTGAAATAGAATGTTGTACTGGAAAATCTCTACAACCTGATTTCTGATTAAAATTGGTTATGTACACCATTTTATATACATTTTATATCAGATTGGTCTACTGTCAGGATGGAATCTAAATCAAATATTAATAATAATAGTAATAATAATCACTTTGTCATTTATTTTTTACCTTAGCTTTATATAATTCCAAATTGGGAGATTGTCCTTCAGTAGCTCCTGTTCTTAATAATTCATTTAAATGAAAAGGCAACATTTTGGGCCACTTTATGGTCATTTTTAAATATAATGTGCAATTCTTGATTTTGGGACCACATCATATACACTGTTATGGGTGCTTTCTGTATAGAGACCTTCATTATAAAACTATAAACAGATATATATAGAGGTGCTGGAAATACAAGTATCCATGGTAAAATAAGATGTGTACAAACCAGACAATATAGAAAGAAGCAAGGCAGCTCTCACCAGCTGTAGAACACCCTCTGTGCACGGATGCCGCACCTGGATGCGGGAGTATACAATCAGAAAGAAGTAAAATCCAGCTCAGCTCGGTAACTCGTATTCATAGACTTTATTCCAGCGGTAAAAACTTCATACAAAATGCGAAAAACTGTTACGCGTTTCAGACCTCCATAATATCTGGGTCCTTCTTCATGACAAACACCATTACAAACCAGACAATATATTATAGATTATCACTATCACTAAAACTCTTTCCATCTATTATTGGTAATTTGGTGCGGTCCAGTGATGGCAGTCAGGAGCGGTGATTGTGTGTGTTCCCATAGCAGTTACAGGTATGTACTATGGACACTGTGTGTACAATCACTTACGCACTACTGTGCAGACAATCACCAGGCACTGCTGACATCACTGAACCTCCAGGAAAGAGTTATTCCCATTGTAGGAATTTCCTCCCTCTTACTGGATCTGATTCTAAGGTTCAGTGCAAGAAATGAGATACAAGAAGAAGTGTAGAAAATGTGTACTGTAAAAGGTGGAAAATCAGTGTCCGGTTATGATGGGAGTTATATGGAGATCTACATAGAGACGTACACAAGAGACATTATAGACAGAGACACATTGTCCTTATACACAGCACAGATTACAATATTTTATAATTCCTTCCACTTACAATCAGTTCAGCGACACTTACCAGACATGGACCATCCACACACTCAGGACTTGATCTCCAGTCAGTGTCTTCTCCTCAGCAGGTCAGTGATCCAAGTAAATTCTCTTGGTGGATTCTGGCTTTCTGGGCCATGCTTGGGTCTTTTATACCCCTTTGGTGGCTATAACTATCCACTCCTCCTCTTCCCCCAGTAGACACCCAGTCCCACCTTCATAATCATTAAAAGCTTTCATTATCAGATCTGTTCTCCCTTCATTACCATATACAAAGGAAGAATAATGGCCCCACCTTCTCATCAACCAGTTTAGCATTTTCTGGCCTCCCGAGATGGTCCTTCATTTACACATTGTATTTGCAGGGCAGAGACCTATTGTTCACACTCCTATTTAGCATCTGTAAGAGATTCCTGGGAAACTCTGAGACCTTTTCATGTGAAAATCAGTGTAAACAATGAGCATTTTACATCCTGATGAGATACATTCCATCCAGACATACAACCACACAACATCCATCTATAGTACACATATATGACATACTCCTTATTATATCTAGTAGAACAAATTATACTTTCATTATTCAAGTTCTTATTCCTTACAAATCTGACCTAAAGGATGAATGACTCTAAAACAATAAACCATCTTTGATTTTACATTTCTTGTTTATAGGGGTGTCAGGCTGATACTTTTCAACTGGGAATCATACGATTTTCAGTGACTCACAAATATAAAGAAATTCGGGTGGAGCCAGATGCAGAGCTAAGCAGAAGCAGCATAGATAAGCTTCAGCATCCACAGCCAAGTACAGCATTAGAAAGCGCCCCAGAGGCACCTAAACTGTGCTGTAGCAGACCTCTCTACACCCACCCCTAGGAAGACGCTGGAGGTGACGAGGATGAAGAAAAACCCCGGTTACCCTTCAAAAATTACCTCTTTCTTCACAGCAGCACTGATCCAAGATGGCCACAGGCACATGCAGGAGGCAGCACAGACACCAATGAACTCCAGCAACAAGCGCACCACGAGGCAGTAGGTAGGACATTTTTCCCCTGCAAATATAACTAGTCATGTAAGTGGGGGTCTGTCCAAAGCTCTCCAGCAGGGGCAAAGTCTGATTTTAACATGAGCCCTAATACAAGATCTGAGCATGATAGGATCACCCTGTCTTCTATGCAAGATTTAATGGCAGACCTGAAAAGTCCTATACATTCAGATATTTAGTCAGCCTTAAACACTATAAGGGCAGACATCACAGCCATTGGGGATCGCACTGCGCACCTTGAGGAAAAGATGGAGGAATTTAAGGAAGCACACAACTCCCTAGTGGATTCCTATAACGAGACACAGGATGTGGTTGCTGCCATGAAACTGAAATTAGCAGACCATAAGGATAAGGTCTAGAAGGAATAATATCAGACTGAAGACATTAAAGAGGACTCTCTCCAGGATTATCTGATAGATCTCTTTATATCAATCCTTCCGGACACCCCAGAGAAGAATTTACTTATAGATAGAGTGTACAGAGTCCCTAAACCCAAATCTATGCCGGCCAGCACGCCAAGAAATGTACGAGTACACTTTCACTTCTTCCATTTTAAAAACAAGTTTCTCAGGGAAGCAGGAAGAAAAAAAGACATTTCTGAGTGTTTTAAACAAGTTTCTTTCTATGCTGATCTCTCTCCAGCAACTCCAGCCAGGAGGAGGGAATTTTCTAAATATACCACAATTCAGAGAGAGAATGGAATCCCATATCACTGGGGTTTCCCAACTTATTGTCAGTAGAAAAATGGCACTAACTTTATTTTACTTTCTCCATCTCAAGCTACAAACCTTCTGGAGAGAAGTGAGTGAGCCAGATCTCCAGGGAAACAGAAGCCTCCAATGCTGACCTAAGAAAAGGATGTGGTGAGATCTACGAAGTGATAACCTCCATAGGTACCAACCATGTAAGGTACCTCACCTGCCTACACCATTCTACATTGGGTCTGCTTTTCTCCACTCTTGGCCCATCTATATATTTTGAAACACACAAATATTATAGTCCTTGACTTTCTTATCTACTTCGGAGACTCCCCCATATATGAGCTGTTGGTTGCCTGTTGAGACATCCAATAAGTCATGTCTTGGCGGTGGCTGTTGGACATCCCCTGTTAGATAAAATTCAGATTTTTCACCACATATTATTATTATTTTAATTTAAATTTATGCTATTTTTGTTCTTCTTTTTCTCAGCTGATGTAGGTGTTTTTACATTGCCACTTGGATCTCCCTCTCTCTCCAACCCTACACATGGCAATTGTGACTTGTTTGGCGATCTTCTAGAGACTGTATGGTTTCATAAAAGTTTTAGTTTCCTTTATGTTTATTCTGTTTTTTTGAGGGTGACAAGTCATTACCCACTTCTGATTTACTGACATATCTTTGCACTCTTTTGTTCTATGTGGCATTATACATTTTTCACTCCCATCCTGAAAAGAAAAAAGCAGGGGTGATGCTAGCCATTAAATATACAGTCTCTTTTAAACTTATATCTACTACTGCAGACAGTCAAGGACACTACTTTTTTATTGTCTGTCTAATCAATAATCTGCTTTACACTATAGCATCCATACATGCACCTAATAAATCATATATTTACTTCCTTCACCACTTCTTCAACAATCTGACACCAATAAGACAGGGGTTTATAATACTCGGCGGCGACTATAAGAAGTGTAGGGTGAGCCTACTATTGACAAGATACCTGTGGACAGTAAGGACAGAGACTTCTCATTGAAAGAATTGTTGCACAAGGAGGAGATTTTTGACCCATGGCGCATATTCCATGTGTCTGAAAAAGTCTTTATTTTTTTCTCAAGCCCCCATAACTCATACTCCACCATAGATATTGTATTACTCGATAAAAGACTACTACAAAATATAATTTAATCAGTTATCATTACCATAACTTGGTCCGACCATGCCCCCACCTTTATACTCATTAACCTAAAATACTCTCCCTCGCGAGCCCCGTGGAGATTGAATAATTCCATTTTGAATAACCCTGAATACTTACCTCTATTCCGCACTGCTCTGCAGGAATATTTTACTCTTAGTAACTCATCTGAGGTCTTGTTGTCCACGATCTGTTGCGCGCACAAAGCAGTCATGAGGGGTATCTTTCTAAAATACTCTGCTTTGGAAAAGAGAAAGAGAAATCAAAAGATCGAACTACTCATAGGCCAGATTAGACAAGTAGAGCGTGACAACCAAAAAATCTCCCAACTTACCTTCGCAACCCAATTGAAAAATTTAAGATATGAGCTACATGCGTTAATGCAATCCAGATTTGAGTTTTACCTCCGCAAATCCAAATCCATGTATTACTATTGCGGAAACAGAGCTAATAAATCTTTAGCAAACAGGATTCAATCTAAATCTGAGTGTGTACCGTTAATACCCACCCTCTGTTTTCTATTACTCAGCCAGTTACTTACCCACAGACAGACATTTTCTCCCAGTCCGAGCATTCTCATTTTATATACTAACCTTTTATGTGGTACAGTGTCAAATGCTGGTACAGTGTCTATTGCGGAAACAGAGCTAATAAATGTTTAGTAAACAGGATTCAATCTAAATCTGCCAAATCTAGGATCCTCTTTTTATATGGCAGAGCAGGTAAGAATATTATGAATCCACATGAAATAGCTGATGAATTCGCCTCATACTACTCTAAATTGTAAAATCTCTCCCTAGTCGTGAATTTGCCTCATACTACTCTAAATTATATAATCTCGTCCTAGACGCTGATACTCCTCAACCTACTGAAAAGATAATTAACACCTTCCTGAATAAAACCTCTCTTCCTCAATTATTATCAGAACAATTAGATATATTAAAGGCAGATATCCATATTGATGAAATCACTGAAGTGATAACCTCTCTCAAACTAAACAAATCAAAAGGGCCAGACAGGTTAACCAATGAGTACTACAAGACATTTTCCCCGATCTTCTCTCCATTCCTGAAGGGATGTTTCCAGCAATTCTTTGGAGGCAATCCCATGCCCAAGGAAATGCTCTCAGCTCTAATAGTCACACTTCCCAAAGCAGGAAAACCTCCCGACACCTTCCGCCCCATTACTTAATTCTGATCTCAAGATCTTTTCTAAATTATTGTCCAGTAGATTGGTAGATATTTTTCCTACTTTAATAAATAATGACCAGGTTGTATTTGTGAAAAAAAGACAGACATCTGATGGTACCAGAAGATTTATAGACCTCCTGGATATAATATGGAGACGTGGAACGCCTTCTCTGCTCCTATCTTTGGATGCGGAGAAGGAGTTCGACAGGATTCATTGGGGCTTTTTGAGAGCTACTTTATTAAAATTTGGATTTCAGGGAAGCTCCTTTGTAGCCATCCTAGCTCTTTATTATTTCCCCAATGTGATAGTGTATACTTCGGGCTTTCTATCCTCTAGGTTTGACAGTACGAATGGAACCAGACAAGGGTGTCCCATGTCCCCTCTCGTTTTCGCTTTGATTATGGAACCCCTAGTGGAAAGCATTTGAAGCTCACCCAAAATCACTGGGATTAAATCCAGAGATGTTACTAATAAACTTGGTCTATTTGCAGACGACACTATCTTGGTTTTATCCAATCCCTCCCACTCCTTGATTGCAGCCTTTTTTATTATTAATTGCTTCAGCAAATCCTCCTATTACAAAATTATTGTGAACAAATCACAAATATCACTGGTGAATATAGACCACAGATTACTCTAAAATTTGAAAAGCTAATTCGGATTAGATCCTCCAGTTTAGAAATATGAAGTGAATTGCGTACTTCTGATTTTATTCTGTTTTGCGCAGAAAAGCCTCGTTCACACTGTGCAGCTGATATAGGAAGTATAAGCATAATGTTCACCAAATGTAAAACATTTTTGTAGTCGGTGGAGTAAGGCTCTTTCGTCAGGATTATCTCCCACAAATTGCTGTAAGACATGTCTGCAAACTGGCCTTTGATTTAGAATGTTAGCAATCTCCACTCACTGTGATTCTTCAACAAGATAGGCTTATACCACTGTATTAGCATGTCAATTTCCTCTTCTCCATGAGTGATGAAGTCTTCAGGCTAAGAATTGTGAGAAAAGATAGAGAGATTTCTGACCCTTATACGTTATCTTTCCCTATCATCACTCCAAATCTTTTATCCAGTTCTGTAATTGTTACCTCTACTGTTCTTTTTATATGTCCTTTAAGGATATCCATAAAACTGGAACGTCTTTCTTTCAGTTGAATATTTTGAAACTGAATGCATGTAACACTGGTGGTTTTATCCCGCCATTTAGCAACTGTTGTCTGGGTAAGCATTTCTTTACCAGCTATTTGCAGGAGAAAATTCTGTAATTTTCCATTTCTTAGTGGTTTTTCTTTAATGCTTTCTATTGTCATAATACAACTTTTAATAGCAGCGACAGCTTGTGGTAATAATAGAGAGTTTTTCTGAAGACTAAGACTTAACTTTGAGATTTCTCCAAAGAGGTCATGGAGAAAGTGACAGAATCCAACAAACACTATGTTCTCCATTTGCTGTACAATGTGCTTAGCTCTTCCAGATATATCACTGTTTTTGGATGAGGCAGCAAGGTGTTTCATGTGATGATATGATGGGGTAGCCAACGCTGGGTCTTCACTGCCCCAGGACAGCGGATTTTACACTCTAACTCTGTGCCAATTGCTCTCAACTCCCTTTTACTTTTGGAACTAAAATGATAAGTCTTCCAAACAAGATGCAACAGGTCATATACTTTTTAAACCATAGGACGACACTTTTGTGTGCTCACCATGGCCAGTTCCAGCCTGTGTGGTGAGCAGTGAAATGAGAGTATATACTTTCCTATATCTTGTCATATCAGTGCACCTACACAACCTGTCGCACCCATATTAACACTAGCTCCATCTGCACCAAAAGCCTGAGCTTATCTCGCCACCAATTTAGATTACTTTGGGCTGCACTAGTAAGTATATCTCTTATTGCTTTAAATAATCCCTGCGAATGACAATGTTGAAATGTAAATTGCCTTGCTAGCTTTATTTACTGTTTGGGCTCTTAATTCATCTGCAATGCACCCAATGAACTCAGCGCAGGCAGTGTCGTTATCATACTTTTTGAATAGATCCATTTCGTTTTTTTTCATAAGCAAGATTTGAGAGGCAAACTTTGTAAATGGCAGCTCTTCACGTGCAATCATATAGGCTGCATTAAATTTAAGCTTCATTCCTTTAAAATCTTTCTCAGCCATTTTTTCACAGGCTCTGGACACAGAACGGGCTGAAGGTGTCTCTCTTGGGGCACACTTGGCTATGATGCTGTCACAAGCATTTTTATGCTTCTGAAACTCTCCATGTTTTTTTATAATTTCTTTTTTGAAATGATGGTTCATTTGATAAAATCTGATTTACCTGCAATATCTGGGCCAGCCTTAGAACACAACTCACAGTACCTCATTTCTTTCTCTTTATTATATCTAAGCCAAGCAAATTCCTGAAGCCATAAACTTTTAAAATTTCTCTCAGCTCTGTTGGCAGAACCTTTTGTCCCACTGTAACGGATCATCGGGTGTGGACCCGCTGTGCCACTTACCGGTTTGGCTTTGGGCCAAACTTGGGAGCGGAGTTTAAGTGTCCCCCTGGTTTTCACCCTTTATCCCGCTCCAGGATGCGGAAGCTGGACTCAGCTGCAGGGGAGACACCAGGTCGCTACCGCAAGAGTGGTCCCGGTTAAGTTGCAGCTTGCCGGGCAGGCCAGAAAGCCCCGATGCTAGCAACGGGGAAACAGGCAATATAGCAGACAGCTGCAGGATAATGCTGAGCTGAGCAAGCGGTATAGCAGAGCTAGTGCTGTGAGAACAGCAGAGCTGAGTTAGTCCAGATGGAGCTGGTGTAACGATCTGCACAGCAGACAGAGGCGCGGTCGACAGTCCGGGTCTTTAACTTGAGAGCAGCGAGGTACAAGAGGAACAAGCAGAGATGAGGTCAGGATACAGGCAGAGGTCATAAGCAGGATATCGAATGCAGGAACAACAGGAGCCTTAGCTGTAGGAAGTACAATATTGCTCAGGCATTGCAGGAAGGGGGAAGCACCCTTATAAAGGTGGTTCCTGGCCAGGATTGGAGAGAGGGCGGAATCAGGGGCGTGCATTAACCCTTAAGGTACCAGGACGCCTGCGGCTCCTACAAGATACAACAGAAACTGTCGTAGCCTGCGACAGCGCAGGAAAGCGGGTCCGGAGCCTGCAGCGAAGAGGAGGAGCCCCGCGTGCAGCTCGACTGAGGTACGTAGTCGGACGCACTGCACACTGGCGGCTGCCAACTGCCATTGTTACACCCACTACTGGCCCTTTGATCTGATGGTTGATCAGATGAACTGTTGTCTGTGACTAATGAAAGGGTTTGATACAAAGAAGGAAACGTTCCAGCACACGATGTATCCACACGGTTGTTTATCTTTATTGGTCTTCAAAATAAAATACATAGCTTGTTCGAACACATGCGATGTTCGGTCCGCCCCCTATACATCATCATTGAGCAAACTTTGACCCTGTACCTCACAGTCACCAGACACATTCCAGCCAATCAGCAGCATACCCTCCCTCCCAGACCCTCCCATCTCCTGAACAGCATCCATTTTAAATTCATTCGGAATTTGCAGTCTTAGTGAGAGGAGGGAGAGTGTAGTTGCTGCTGATTTAATAGGGAAATCGATAGCTAGGCTAGTGAATTCAGTGTCCACTCCAGTCCTGAAAGACTCATCTGATCTCTGCTGTAAGGACAGTGTCCTGATAGCACCCCAAAAAGCCCTTTTTAGGGCTGCTACATTAGTCTGCTTTTTTTTTCCTTTACATACATATTGCAGTTGCCTGGCCTGCCTGTGTGTGAGGAGCTGCAGGCCCACAGACTGTAGTGTGCCCACTGCAAGTGTCCACCACTCATACCGGGTGGCACAGGACTTTGCATCAAAAAAAGGCATTTCATTTTTACACTTTAATCTAAGGTTAGTTGCCTGCCAGTGTGTGTCAGGCTGACTTCCACTGACTGTAGTGTGCCCACTGCCAGTGCCCACCACTCATACCGGCTGGCACAGGACTTTGCATAAAAAAAGGCATTTAATTTTTACACTTTAGTGTAATTTCAGTTGCTTGCCTGCTGCTAGTGTGTGTCAGGCCGACTTCCACTGACTGTAGTATGCCCACTGCCAGTACCCACCCCTGTCATCCCGTGTGGCACAGGACTTTGCATCAAAAAAAGGCATTTAATTTTTACACTTTAGTGTAATTTCAGTTGCTTGCCTGCTGCTAGTGTGTGTCAGGCCGACTTCCACAGACTGTAGTGTGCCCACTGCCAGTGCCAACCACTGATACCGGGTGGCACAGTAGCTTGCCGATAAATAAGGCATTTAATTTTTACACATTAGTCTAATTTCAGTTGCTTGCCTGCTGCCAGTGTGTGTCAGGCCCACTTCCACAGACTGTAGTGTGCCCACTGCCAGTGCCAACCACTGATACTGGGTGGCACAGTAGCTTGCCAATAAATAAGGCATTTAATTTTTAGACAGTAGTCTAAATTCAGTTGCTTGCCTGCTGCCAGTGTGTGTCAGGCCCACTTCCACTGACTGTAGTGTGCCCACTGCCAGTGCCAACCATTGATACCGGGTGGCACAATAGCTTGCCGATAAATAAGGCATTTAATTTTTACACATTAGTCTAATTTCAGTTGCTTGCCTGCTGCCAGTGTGTGTCAGGCCCACTTCCACTGACTGTAGTGTGCCCACTTCCAGTGCCCACCACTGATACCGGGTGGCACAGTACCTAGCACGCGTAGTACCACTTATCTAAAAAAAAATGACAGGCAGAGGCGGGCCACCCCGCAGGGGCCGTCGTGGTCGTGGTGCTGTGATTTCCACTGTCCCTGGAATAATGCCTAGTGTTCAGAGGCCACGTACCCTGAACCCGAAAAATTCTGAGGACATAGTTGACTGGCTTAGACAGGACACCCAATCTTCAACAGCTTCCGCTAAGAACCTTGACGCACCATCCTCCTCCAGCTCAGCTTCGGTCACCTGCTCTCAAGTTACCACGCACCTGCCCGCCGCCACCACCACCACTACCACCACAGCCACCACAGCCACTTCACTTGATCCGTCAGAAGAGTTATTTACACATCAGTTGGATGCAATTAGTGATGCGCAACCATTATTGCCAGATGATGTAGATTACAGGGATATGTCTCAGTCAGGCAGGATTACACACATGGACGTACAGTGTGATGATGATGATGTTGTACCCGCTGCTGCTTCCTTTGCTGAGGTGTCAGATACAAGTGAAGCGGTTGATGATGACGATGTGTCCACGGATGCCACGTGGGTGCCTGCTCGAAGAGAAGAAGAGGGGGAAAGTTCAGAAGGGGAGACAGAGAGAATGAGGAGACGAGTTGGAAGCAGGAGGAGGTTGTCGCAAGGAGTTAGTGGCACAGTCAGACAGCATGTATCGGCACCTGGGGTCAGCCAGACAGCACGCCAGTCAACGCATGCTGTTGCCACCACCAGAATGCCGTCATTGCAAAGCTCAGCAGTGTGGCATTTTTTTTTGTGTGTCTGCCTCTGATAACAGCAATGCCATTTGCAACCTGTGCCAAAAGAAACTGAGTCGTGGGAAGTCCAACACCCACCTTGGTACAACTGCTTTGCGAAGGCACATGATCTCACATCACAAACGCCTATAGGATCTACACATGAGTACAAGCAGCACACAAACTCAAAGCCACCATGCTCCTCCTGGTCCAGCATCTTCAGCCACGTCAACCACTGCTGTCCTCCCTGCCCCCTCTCAACCAACCGCCACTCCATCTCTCACCTTCAGCAGTTCCTGCTCATCTGCCCACAGTCAGGTGTCTGTCAAGGACATGTTTGAGCGTAAAAAGCCAATGTCACAGAATCACCCCCTTGCCCGGCGACTGACAGCTGGCTTGACGGAACTCTTAGCCCGCCAGCTTTTACCATACCAGCTCGTGGAGTCTGAGGCCTTCAAAAAATTTGTCGCTATTGGGACACCACAGTGGAAGGTACCCGGACGAAATGTTTTTTTTCGAAAAAGGCAATCCCAAACCTCTACCATGTCATTGAAAAGGAAGTCATGGCATCTCTGGCATACAGTGTTGGGGCAAGGGTCCATCTGACCACTGATACCTGATCTGCAAAGCACGGTCAGGGCAGGTATATCATGTACACTGCGCATTGGGTCAACCTGCTGACGGCTGACAAGCATGGAATGCGTGGCTCCGCAGCGGAGTTGGTGACACCACCATGACTTGCAGGCAGACCTACTGCCACCTCCTCTACTCCTACTCCATCCTCTTCGATATCCTCCTCGGCTGAGTCCTCTTCTGCTGCGGCGTCTGGCTGCACATCAACTGAATCCCCTCAGCTCCCCAGGGGTTATTCCACATCCCGGATACGACAGTGTCACGCTGTCTTGGGGTTGACTTGCCTGAAAGCAGAGAGCCACACAGGACCAGCACTCCTGTCCGCCCTGAACGCACAGGTGGATCAGTGGCTGACCCCGCACCAACTGGAGATCGGAAAAGTGGTGTGTGACAATGGAACAAATTTGTTGTCGGCATTGAATTTGGGCAAGTTGTCACATGTGCCGTGCATGGCACATGTGTTGAATCTCATCGTACAACGCTTTGTGTCTAAGTACCCAGGCTTACAGGACGTCCTTAACCACTTCCCGACCGCCTAACGCACAACTGCGTTCTCACGGCGGTCGGGCTGTTCTGGGGCGCCGCAGATCTGCGTCATCTCGCGAGACGCGAGATTTCCTGTGAACGCGCGCGCACGCGCGCGCGTTCACAGTAGCGGGCGTCTCAGGAGTTTAACTACAGCCTGCCAGCGATGATCCATCGCTGGCAGGCTGTAGATGCGATATAAATCGCATCAAACAAGTATATCAGACGCTGTTTTGTGAACAGCGTCTGATATAGCTGCTACCTGGTCCTCTGGTGGTCCCATTTGCTGGGATCGACCACCAGAGGACCAGGTAACTATGTAAAGTTGCACCAAACACTACACTAACCCCCCACCCCCTCACCTATTAACCCCTTGTTAACCCTGATCACCCCATCTAGACCCCCTGATCACCCCCTGTCATTGATCACACCCCTTGTAAGGCTCCATTCAGACGTCCAAATGTGTTTTGCGGATCCGTGGATTCACGGATCCGCGGATCAAATCCGCGGATCTGCGGATCCACAGATCCTCAAAACACGGACACCGGCAATGTGCTTTCTGCATTTTGCAGATCCGCACATTGCCAGAACTATATAGAAAATGCTTTTTCTTGTCCGCAATTGCAGACAAAAATAGGACATGTTCTATATTTTTGCGGAACGGAAGTGCAGACCCGGAGCGCGGATCCGTAATTCGGATCCGAGCGGGACAAAGTCTGTCCCCATAGAAATGAATGGGTCCGCAATTCCGTTCCGCAAACAGAATTGCGGACGTGTGAATGGGGCATAAGGGTCCCTTATCACCGCCAGTTAGTTAGCTACTTGTTAGGTAGCTAGCGCCCAGCCCACCGCACCGCAGTCACTGATTTTGGCAGAGATTTTTCATCCACATTGATTGATGCGAATGAATAAATCTGTGCCGTTCATTTTTTTTTTTTTCAGCGCAGCGGCTGAACGGAAAAAATCTCATTACCCGTATGGTCAATATACGGAGAATCGCAGAAACTCCTAATGCTGGCCATACGTGTAATGACTGCGGAGACCCTCAAATCCCAGGGCAGTACAAACACCTCACATGTGACCCCATTTTAGAAAGAAGACACCCCAAGGTATTCCGTGAGGGGTATGGCGAGTTCATGTAAAATTTTATTTTTGTCACAAGTTAGTGGAATATGAGACTTTGTAAAAATAAAAATAAAAATCAATTTCCTCTAACTTGTGCCAAAATTTTTTTTTCTGTGAACTCGCCATGCCCCTCACGGAATACCTTGAGGTGTCTTCTATCCACAATGGGGTCACTTGTGGGTATTTATACTGCCCTGGCATTTAGGGGTCCTAAAGCGTGAGAATCCAAATGCGTAAAAATGCCCTGTGAAATCCTAAAGGTACTCATTGGTTTTAGGGCCCTTTGCGCATCTTGGCTGCAAAAAGTGGCACACATGTGGTATCGCC
This sequence comes from Bufotes viridis, assembly GCA_033119425.1. Classification (NCBI taxonomy): domain Eukaryota; kingdom Metazoa; phylum Chordata; class Amphibia; order Anura; family Bufonidae; genus Bufotes; species Bufotes viridis. The sequence continues at coordinate 14,454,537 of CM065591.1, read as the reverse complement.
GTACTCAGGAGAAGTAGGGCAATGTGTTTTGGGGTGTATTTTTATATATACCCATACTTTGTGTGAGAAATATCTCTGTAAATGACAACTTTTTAAATTTTTTTATTCAAAGTTGTCAATTTACAGAGATATTTCTCTCACACAGTATGGGTATATGTAAAATACACCCCAAACACATTGCCCTACTTCTCCTGAGTACGGCGACTACATGTGTGACACTTTTTGCAGCCAAGATGCGCAAAGGGCCAAATCCAATGAGTAACTTTAGGAGGGCATTTTTACGCATTTTCTTCTCACGCTTTAGGGCCCTAAAATGCCAGGACAGTATAAATACCCCACATGTGACCCCATTTTGGAAAGAAGACACCCCAAGGTATTCGCTGAGGGGCATAGTGAGTCCATGAAAAATTAAACTTTTTGTCAAAAGTTAGCGGAAAGGGAGACTTTGTGAGAAAAACTATAAAAAATCAATTTCCACTAACTTGTGCCAAAAATTTTTTCTATCAACTCGCCATGCCCCTCATGGAATACCTTGGGCTGTCTTCTTTCCAAAATGGGGTCACATGTGGGGTATTTATACTGCCCTGGCATTTTAGGGGCCCTAAAGTGCGAGAAGAAAAATGCGTAAAAATGCCCTCCTAAAGGTACTCATTGGAATTTGGGCCCCTTTGTGCATCTTGGCTGCAAAAAGTGTCACTTATGTGGTATCGCCGTACTCAGGACAAGTAGGGCAATGTGTTTTGGGGTGTATTTTTACATATACCCATGCTGGGTGAGAGAAATATCTCTGTAAATTGACAACTTTGAATAAAAAATTTAAAAGTTGTCATTTACAGAGATATTTCTCTCACCCAACATGGGAATATATAAAAATACACCCCAAAACACATTGCCCTACTTCTCCTGAGTACGGCGGTACCACATGTGTGACACTTTTTGCAGCCAAGATGCGCAAAGGGCCTAATTCCAATGAGTACCTTTAGGATTTCACAGGGCATTGTTACGCATTTGGATTCTCACGCTTTAGGTTCCCTAGAATGCCAGGGCAGTATAAATACCCCACAAGTGACCCCATTGTGGAAAGAAGACACCCCAAGGTATTCTGTGAGGGGCATGGCGAGTTCACAGAAATTTTTTTTGGCACAAGTTAGCGGAAATTGATATATATTTTTTTTTTATTTTGTTTTTACAAAGTCTCATATTCCACTAACTTGTGACAAAAATAACATTTTACATGAACTCACCATACCCCTCACGGAATACCTTGGGGTGTCTTCTTTCTAAAATGGGGTCACATGTGGGGTATTTATACTGCCCTGGCATTTTAGGGGCCCCTAAAGCGTGAGAAGAAGTCTGGAATCCAAATGCGTAAAAATGCCCTGTGAAATACTAAAGGTACTCATTGGTTTTAGGGCCCCTTTGCGCACCAGGCTGCAAAAAGTTCCACACATGTGGTATCCCCGTACTCAGGAGAAGTAGCGCAATGTGTTTTGGGGTGTATTTTTATATATACACATGCTGGGTGTGAGAAATATCTCTGTAAATGACAACTTTTTAATTTTTTTATACAAAGTTGTCAGTTTACAGAGATATTTCTCTCACCCAACATGGGTATATGTAAAAATACACCCCAAACACATTGCCCTACTTCTCCTGAGTACGGCGATACCACATGAGTGACACTTTTTGCAGCCTGGGTGCACAAAGGGCCCAAATTCCAACGAGTACCTTTAGGTTTTACATGGCTGCTCACAATTTAGCCCCGCCCAAAATGCCAGAACAGTAAACACACCCCACAAATGACCCCATTTCGGAAAGTAGACACCCCAAGGTATTCACAGAGGGGCATAGTGAGCCCGTCTGAGATTTTTTTTTTGCCAGAAGTTAGCAGAAATGGAAACTTTATTATATATTTTTTTCCTCAGAAAGTGTCATTTTCCGCTAACTTGTGAAAAAAATGAAATGATACATGAACTCACCAAGCCCCTCCGCGAATACTTTGGGGTGTCTTCTATCTAAAATGGTGTGATTTGGGGGTATTTATACTTTCCTGGCATTCTAGCACCTGAAGAAACATGACAGGTGCTCAGAAAGTCAGAGCTGCTTCAAAATGCCGAAATTCACTTTTTGCACCATAGTTTGTAAACGCTATAACTTTTACCCAAACCAATAAATATACGCTTATTGAATTTTTTTATCAAAGACATGTAGAACAATAAATTTAGAGAAAATTTTACATACAAATGTAGTTTTTTTTGAAAAATTTTACAACAGAAAGTGAAAAATGTCATTTTTTTGCAAAAATGTCGTTAAATTTTTATTAATAGCAAAAAAAGTAAAAATGTCAGCAACAATGAAATACCACCAAATGAAAGCTCTATTAGTGAGAAGAAAAGGAGGTAAAATTCATTTGGGTGGTAAGTTGCATGACGGAGCAATAAACGGTGAAAGTAGTGTAGTGCGGAATTGTAAAAAGTGGCCTGGTCATTAAGGGTGTTTAAGCTAGGGGGGCTGAAGTGGTTAAGCAGGCCAGGAAGGTGTGTGGCCATTTCAGGCGTTCCTACACGGCCATGGCGCACTTTTCCGATATTCAGCGGCGAAACAATATGCCAGTGAGGCGCTTGATAGGCAACAGCCCGACTCGTTGGAATTCAACACTCCTAATGTTCGACCGCCTGCTCCAACAAGAAAAAGCCGTCAACGAGTATTTGTATGACCGGGGTGCTAGGACAGCCTCTGCGGAGCTGGGAATTTTTTTGCCACGTTACTGGACACTTTTGAGGAGGTGACAAGCCTAGTCAGTCGCACCGAAGGCACCATCAGCGACCTCATCCCATTTGTTTTCTTCCTGGAGCGTGCCCTGCGAAGAGTGCTGGATCAGGCTGTAGATGAGCGTGAAGAGGAAGAGGAAGAGTTGTGGTCACCATCACCACCAGAAACAGCCTTGTCATCATCGCTTGCTGGACCTGCGGCAATGCTGGAAGAGGAGTATGAGGAAGAGGAGTCAGAGGAGGAATGTGGCGGCTTTGAGGAGGAGGAAGACCAACCACAGCAGGCACCCCAGGGTGCTCGTTGTTGTCACCTATCTGGGACCCATGGTGTTGTACGTGGCTGGGGGGAAGAACAGACCGTCAATGACATCAGTGAGGACAAGGAACGGGAAATGGATAGCTCTGCATCCAACCTTGTTCAAATGGGGTCTTTTTCGCTGTCATGTCTGTTGAGGGACCCACGTATAAAAAGGATGAAGGAGAACGACCTGTACTGGGTGGCCACGCTACTAGACCCCCGGTATAAGCAGAAAGTGGCAGAAATGTTACCAAATTACCAAAAGTCGGAAAGGATGCAGCAGTTCAAAACCAAACTAAAAAATATGCTTTACACAGCTTATAAGGGGTATGTCACAGCACAACGGGAATCTAACAGGGGAAGAGGTGAGTGTAATCCTCCTCCTAACATGGCGGCAAGGACTGGACGATTTACAGATGTGTTGTTGCTTTTTCAGTCCTACTCATCGCCCCAGCCCTTCGGGATCAAGCCTTAGAGAACGACTCGACCGACAGGTAGCAGACTACCTCGCCTTAACAGCAGATATCGACACTCTGAGAAGCAATGAACCCCTTCACTACTGGGTGTGCAGGCTTGACCTGTGGCCTGAGCTATCCCAGTTCGTGATAGAACTTCTGGCCTGCCCTGCTTCAAGTGTCCTGTCAGAAAAGACCTTCAGTGCAGCAGGAGGCATTGTCACTGACAAGAGAAGTCGCCTCGGTCAAAAAAGTGTTGATTACCTCACCTTCATAAAGATGAATGAGGCATGGATCCCGAAGGGACTGACAGTGCGTGATACGTTTGACTAACAAAAGGCCTGATTACATGCCTTGGCCTCAAAATGGTCCCCACGCTGCTGTATTTAATGTCTGCATACCGGATGACTTTCGTGAATTCTCCACCACCAACTAGGGTTCAAGCCGCAATGTTTTAGTCACTTTTCTGCCTGGAAAACATCAATTTTTCCGGCCGCTGCTACAATAGCCGCTGCAACAATGCCATTATTTTTCAGGCATGTGTACATGCTGTCAAGGATCAGAGAGGAAGGAAAGAGGGTACACTCTGACTCCACCCTCAACTCCTGTCCCTGCCTACTTACACTACCCGCCCTAGGCGACGGGGCGTAACTGGGCGACGGTCCCTTACTTAACGTAAGTGCACAGAGGAAAGATAAGAAGGGTCAACAAGCCAAAGGTCAGAACCAGGAGAAGCGGGCCGTACAAATGGAACGAGCAAAAGCAAGGTCAACAGTCAAAGGCGAGGTTAATCCAGGAAAGCAAATACGTACAAAGGATGAGACGAAGTCGAGGTCAAAGAACGAGCCGAGGTCACAAGGTCAGGAGGTAAATCAGATAAGCAGCTGCAGACTAGAACCAAAGGACAAGGAAGCTCCAATAGACCAGTATCACAGGCAACCTGTGGCCAGCAGGTTGCCTGTATTTATAGTGGGGAGTGAGGGTCATGTGACGTGGCCAGCGTCACATGACCGACAGACAGATAAGTCGAGCACCGAGTGATCAGCTCGGTGCTCAAGGCAGACCTAGGAGCAGGGAGCCTCCCAGCTAGCAAAGCTGCCCTGGGAACAAGGCTGAACACAGATCCTTGCTCCTGAAGTTAAGCAGCAGGTCTGCGGCTGATGGGAGACCGAGTGCACCTTCGGCGCCTCGTTACAGTACCCTCCCTTCTACGAGGGCCACCGGACCCAAGTCCTTGGGTACAAATCTCTCAGGATGCTCATTATGAAACTTTTTGATGAGTCTCGGAGCGTGGATGTCAGTAGCTGGGACCCAAGACCTCTCCTCAGGTCCATAGCCCTTCCAGTGGACAAGGTACTGCCAGGAGTTTCGGACCTTTCTAACATCCACAATTCTGGAGATTACAAACTCATCTTTATTGTCAATTTGTATGGGAGGAGGAGCTGACTGCGACGGAACAATGGGTGGAACATATTTCTTAAGCAACGATTTATGGAAAACATTATGAATGCGAAAAGAGTCCGGCAATCTCAATCTAAAAGATACAGGATTAATAACGCCAATAATCTCATAGGGCCCAACAAACCGTGGTGCCAGTTTCCTAGAGGACACCTTCAGCGGTAGATTTCGAGTAGACAACCAGACCCTATCACCAAGCTCAAAATTAACCCCCTTAGAACGCTTCCTATTAGCCATCCGTTTTTGTTGTTCTTGGGCTTTTGCAGGTTCACTTGGACCCGTGCCCAAACTGTGCACAGTTCAGAAGTTACTCTATTGGCTTCAGGGTTAGAAGAAGGTATCAACGAGCTAGAGTTAAATCGAGGATGTATTCCAAGGTTACAAAAGAAAGGAGAAACCCCAGTAGAAGAATTCACACGGTTATTTATAGCAAATTCTGCCAGAGAAAGAAATTTTACCCACACATGTTGATTTTCAGAGATGTAGGATCTTAAAAATTGCTCAAGGGTCTGATTTAGTCGTTCCGTCTGACCATTAGTCTCAGGGTGAAAAGCAGACGAGAAGGCCAAAGAAATCCCAATTCTCTGACAGAAGGCTCTCCAGAATTTAGAAACAAATTGAACGCCTCTGTCAGAAACAATATTTTCCGGGATCCCGTGAAGTCGTACAATGTGATCAATAAAAACAGTAGCTAGACTCTTAGCACTAGGAAGTTTACTCAGAGGAACAAAATGTACCATCTTACTAAATCTGTCAACCACTACCCAAACCACTGACTTACCCTCAGAAGACGGCAGGTCAGTAATAAAATCCATAGAAATATGCGACCAGGGCCTACTGGGAATGGGTAGTGGTTGTAACTCCCCAGCAGGACGTGTCCTAACAGTTTTAGATCTAGCGCACACTTCACAAGCAGACACATATGCATTGACGTCTCTTGACAAAGTAGGCCACCAGTATGCTCTGGAAACCAACTCACGAGTGCCTTCCATGCCAGGGTGACCACATAAAACAGAATCATGACACTCACCCAACAACTGGAGCCGAAAATGCGCGGGAACGAATAACTTATCTGAAGGTGTATGCGCAGGTGCCAGATGTTGAGCTGATTCAATATCAGAGGATAATGATGCCATGATGATATTGGCTGGAAGGATGGGTTCCAGAGGGGTATCGGAAGACTGAAAGGCAGAAAAACTTCTTGACAAGGCATCGGCCTTTACGTTCTTACTTCCTGGCCTGTAAGTAATGGAAAAATTAAATCGAGTAAAGAATAATGCCCATCTGGCTTGACGAGGGTTTAAACACTTAGCGGACTCAAGAAATAACAAATTCTTATGATCAGTAAGAACGGTAATTTTATGTTTTGCCCCCTCCAAAAAATGTCTCCATTCCTCAAATGCCCACTTAATAGCTAGCAGCTCACGGTTCCCAATATCATAATTCCTTTCTGTAGGAGAAAATTTTCTGGAGAAAAAGGCACAAGGTCTGAGGTTAGAGAAGTTAGAGGGTCCTTGAGACAATACTGCGCCCACTCCATCCTCAGAGGCATCTACCTCCACTATAAAAGGTTCCTCCAGATTTGGTTGAATTAAGACTGGGGCACTAGTGAAACTTCTTTTAAGATTCTCAAAGGCTTGAATGGCCTCCTCAGACCAATTGACTAGATCTGCCCCTTTTTTGGTAAGATCTGTTAACGGTTTGGCGATAATGGAAATTTTTTAATAAACTTACGATAATAATTGGAGAAACCCAAAAAGCGCTGTAAGGCTTTAAGGGATGATGGCCTCACCCATTCCTGGATTGCCAGTACCTTCCCAGCATCCATTTTGAAAGAATAAGGAGTGAGGACATACCCAAGATACAGGATCTCCTGTACTCCAAAAATGCATTTCTCAAGTTTAGCTGATAATAGGTTTACCCTTAAAATGTCTAGTACTAGTCTTATATGTCTCACATGCGAGTCCCAGGTGGGAGAAAAATCAGAATATCATCAAGATAGATGATTAAAAACTTCCCAATGAATTCCCTGAAAATGTCATTCATGAAATTTTGGAAGACAGCTGGGGCATTACTAAGCCCGAAAGGCATAACTAGGTATTCAAAATGTCCCTCAGGAGTGTTAAATGCAGTCTTCCATTCATCACCCTCCTTTATTCGGATCAAATTGTAAGCTCCCCTCAAGTCGAGTTTGGAAAACCAGGCAGCTCCTAAAACCTGATTGAACAGGTCGGGAATTAAAGGGAGGGAATATTGATTTTTAACAGTAATCATATTTAATTTACGGTAATCAATACAGGGTCTGAGTCCTCCATCCTTTTTTTAACAAAAAGAACCCCGCACCCATTGGAGATACCGAGGGCCTAATGTGCCCCTTATCCAAACTCTCTTTAATATATTCCCTCATTGAATTTCGTTCGGGACCAGATAGGTTATAAAATTCTTCCTTTGGGATATCGGGACCCAGGTACTAATTCAATAGCACAATCATACGGTCTATGGGGCGGTAATTCTTTTAGCTCGGATGACGAAAACACATCAGCATAATCCCTAATATATGGCGGAAGGGTTTGGGATATAGTATGAACCCCTGCTAAAGCAACCGATAAACAGGACTTACACTGAGAACCCCATCTTTCTATCTCACCAGTAGCCCAATTAATAACCGGATTATGTAATTGGAGCCAGGGCATACCTAATACTACATTTACGGGTAGATTCTCAAGAATTAGGAATGAACATCTCTCAGTGTGACACACCCCTACCGAAAGAGAGATCTCCGGGTACAAAACTTGACCGTACCACCCGCCAGGGAGTGGAATCAATGGCTACAATGTTCACTGAGCGAGGAAGGGCTAAAATCGGAATTCCTATTTGGATAGCAAATTTACGGTCAATGAAATTAGATGCTGACCCGGAATCAATAAAGGCGTCACCAAAACCCCTGACTGTCCCCAGAGACACAGTAATAGGAACCAGCAGCTTTTTTCTTACCACCCCAGGGAGTAACTTATCTGTTGAGCCCTCTGGTTTGGGTGGACCTCCGGAAGAAGGGATCTTAGGGCACTGTCGGACCCAGTGATCGGAGCCGCCACAGTAGAAGCACAGTCCACGACGACGGCGCTGTTCCTTCCTTGTCATGCCCAGCTGCATGGGTTCATCAGAGAAGCCTTCAGATTTTGCTATCACCGGACCCATCTCCATCTTGGGAACCATCTGTGGAACAAGAAGGTGTTCTCGCTGTCGTTCCCTAACTCGTCTGTCTAGCCTAATGGCTAACGTCATGGTTTGTTATAAGGTTTCGGGGGTGGATAACACACTAGCATATCCTTGAGGGTGTCAGACAAACCGGACTTAAATTGACTTTTGAGGGCCGGTTCGTTCCACTCTGAGGAAACGCACCATTTACGGAATAAGGTACAGTACTCCTCAACCGGACGGTCACCCTGTCTGAGGGATTTCAGCTGGGTCTCTGCTACCATGGCACGGTCAGGTTCGTCATATAACACACCTAGCGCCTGAAAAAATGCTTCAACGGATTGGAGGCATTGCGAATCGGAAGGCAACGAGAATGCCCAATCCTGGGGTCCCCCTGTAATAAGGAAATAATGATCCCCACCCTCTGTTGCTCAGATCCAGAGGAATAGGGACGTAAGCGAAAATAAAGCTTACAGCTTTCCTTAAACGTCACAAAGCTTCTACGGTCTCCTGAAAATCGGTCAGGAAGCTTAACGTGGGGTTCCATACAGGCAGGTGCCACTTGGGCAGCGATGGGAGGCACAGGAAGATCCCTAGCAATCTCTTGTGCCTGTAATCTCTCCCCCAATTCTTGAATTATTTGGGCCAGATTCTGCACGTGATCAGTCAGGCTCTGTAAGGGGTCCATGGTAAAAAACTTTTCGGCCTGTGATTCTGTCAGGGATCAGAGAGGAAGGAAAGAGAGTGCACTCTGACTCCACCCTCAACCCCTGTCCCTGCCTACTTACACTACCCGCCCTAGGCGACGGGGCGTAACTGGGCGACGGTCCCTTACTTAACGTAAGTGCACAGAGGAAAGATAAGAAGGGTCAACAAGCCAAAGGTCAGAACCAGGAGAAGCGGGCCGTACAAATGGAACGAGCAAAAGCAAGGTCAACAGTCAAAGCCGAGGTCAATCCAGGAAAGCAAATACGTACAAAGGATGAGACGAAGTCGAGGTCAAAGAACGAGCCGAGGTCACAAGGTCAGGAGGTAAATCAGATAAGCAGCTGCAGACTAGAACCAAAGGACAAGGAAGCTCCAATAGACCAGTATCACAGGCAACCTGTGGCCAGCAGGTTGCCTGTATTTATAGTGGGGAGTGAGGGTCATGTGACGTGGCCAGCGTCACATGACCGACAGACAGATAAGTCGAGCACCGAGTGATCAGCTCGGTGCTCAAGGCAGACCTAGGAGCAGGGAGCCTCCCAGCTAGCAAAGCTGCCCTGGGAACAAGGCTGAACACAGATCCTTGCTCCTGAAGTTAAGCAGCAGGTCTGCGGCTGATGGGAGACCGAGTGCACCTTCGGCGCCTCGTTACACATGCCTAATTTTTCTGTCCTATGATGCAGCACTGTGGCTGCAAAAACAAACAAAAAAAAAAAAGGCACATACAAGTGTCAATTCCCCTTCATGATCGTTACCTTGTTGTGGTGAAGGGGCTTGCGTATCACAATGAAGCAATCATCACCTCTATAAGTGTGTTGGCAATGTTGCCACACCCTAGATGACCGTTGCTTCATTAAGGTCAGACCAAAAGCAATCGGACGGCTGGATAATATTTCGTAGAAAAAACATTAATTTACCTTTTTTTTTATATGTTGTATGGGTTTTTAATACATAAAATAAAAAATCATAATAAAGTCTCTTAATAGTTTATTAGAAATGATGCAGACAATTAAAAAATCCCCATCAATTCCAATACAAAGCAAGTACAGAGCTCAGAACTAAATTATTTCATGATGTCGTAATGGTTCGCCAATTCGACAATGGTTAATCAATTCGACCGGATAAGGTACGTAACAGGGATTAAACTGATAGGAATAGTACTAGTTAAGACACCACTCATATAGGGTGTCACCGCACATTGCTCTGTGCACGCGCAGTGCCCCAATTTGGGAGTAAGAGGACCGACCAAGCTGCTTTTTCCATCTCCCGGTTCCTGAAATCAATTCAGTTTGGTGTATGAGAGTTTGGTCTGTCACTGTGAAGGCAGTCGAAGGTACCTGGCCTAAATTTTTTTCACAAAAGGCAATCCCTGATATGGGATGTAACAGGGATTAAACTGATGAGAATAGTACTACAGAAAATACCACTCATATCGGGTGTGACAGTAAATTGCACGGCGCAGACGCAGTGACCGTGGATAAAAACAGAGTGGAGGGAGCCAGCGTTTTTTTAACCATCTCCCCATTCGAAAAATTTATTCAATAAATGGCCCCCAGATTGGGGACGTTAGAGGGATTAAACTGATGAGAATAGTACTACAGAAAATACCACTCATATCGGGTGTGACAGTAAATTGCACGGCGCAGACGCAGTGACCGTGGATAAAAACAAAGGGGAGGGAGCCAGCGTTTTTTTAACCATCTCCCCGTTCGAAAAATCAATTCAATTCACCTTTCGGGGACCCTTGGTGTTGTACGTGGCTGGGTGGAGGAAGAAACCTTCAATGACATCACCGGACGTGGCTAGCTTGGTATCCAACCTTGTGCAAATGGGGAGTTTATGGTTGTGCAAATGAACTGTTTGCGGTTGTTTGCGGTGCATTAAAAGGGGAGTTTGGTCTGTCAATGTCTGTAAAGTGGGCGTAACCCTTACACTACCTGATCGATACAACATCATACCTGATCGTATACACACACTGGATGTTTTAAAGCATGTTATTCCAAACAATTTAGGAATGTTAGTTGATTTATGCCCTTTATGGATTAAAACCCGACTCTGCGTCCACTACGTAATTTTCCATGGGAGTTTTGCCATAGATCCCCCTCCGGCATGCTACAGTCCAGGTGTTAGACCCCTTGAAACAACTTACCCATCACTATTGTGGCCAGAAAGAGTCCCTGTGGGTTTTAAAATTCGCCTGCCAATTGAAGTCTATGGCGGTTCGCCCGTTCGCGAACATTTGCGGAAGTTCGCGTTCGCTGCATGCGAACGGAAAATTTTATGTTCGCGACATCACTATACCGACATAGCTAAAACTCACTTTCCGAGTGACCCCCGACCTTTTCTGGTGTTTCTTACTTTTAGGTTTAGTTTTGAGTATAGATTTGGGGGTACGAGGATAATTCTCCCGTCTCCTCCACTCATCACTCATATATCTGATCATAATCATAATCGAAGAGATCACATTGGAATTTATTTAGTTTAACCTCCATTATGCCGTCCTCTATAATCTTTAATAAATTAGTTTTTTTTCTCTTCCATAACCTGATAATGTTCAGATTTTTTTTTTTTAAAGTAGTACGCCATATCTCAATCTCATTCTAAATTGAGGCACGTTTTTCACTCTCTTGTTCTATTATAGGAGTCAACTTCAAGGAACATTCAGACAAAATGCTTTTCCACTTGGAAACAAATTCCTCCGAGAACACTGTGGTAGGGATCTTCTTAATACGAAGTCCTCTCGGTATCATAGACTTCTCCACATATTTAATTGAAGTGGTATGGTCCCACCATAGTCTCATGTCTTGCATAAGAAGTTTCTCTAATTGTTGCATTTTAGTCTGCATGTGTAAATGCTCCTCTGTGGCTTCACTTGAATTTTGATCATCTAGTGAAGAGTTTCAAGACTCTCTGGAGGATGGATCTTTGAAAAAGTCTGTGATTTTACATGTTACCATACTGAGCTAAGTGTTGTAGCCTGTAAATAACAATGATGAATAATTAACCTGACCTGCCTAGATGTTTACAATACACAAGAATCAGTATCTACTGGTGATGTGGCTTAACAGATTCTTCCTTGCTGTAACTCGCAGGTGAGGAGCGGCAGGCTTTCCAGGTTGTGCAGTGGTGGTCTTTACTCTCTGCATAGATGAGCAGCAGCGGTCTTTCCTGGTTGTGCAGCGGCGGGCTCTCCTGTCTGAGTAGGTGAGCAGCAGCGGTCTTTCCTGGTTGTGCAGCGGCCGGCTTTCCTGTTGCCCTCTTTACAAGAATGTGACTACTATAAATACTGCCCACTATGGATAAGACTATCATTACTACCAAATTAAACCACAATCCCGTTTCCACAGGCTGTAATAGCCAGGGCTTTACAATGCACAAGAATCGGTATCTACTGGTAATGCGTCTTACCAGATTCTTCCTAGCTGTAACTCGCAAGTGAGTAGATGGCTTTCCTGTCTGCGCTGATGAGCAGTGGCCGGCTTTCCTGTCTGCGCTGATGAGCAGTGGCCGGCTTTCCTGTCTGCGCAGGCGAGCAGTGGCGGGCTTTCCTGCTGTGTGTCAGAGATGGGTCTAGATAAGCTACTTAAAGATACTCCCTATGGATAAAGAATATACAATAATATACAAGAACACTGTTCCTTCAAACCCCAGCCATCAATCTTGGGGCTCACCGTACATCATTACACCCCCTCACTGTTCCTAGACCCCACCAGCTGACTATTTGAATATTTTAAATTTCAATTTCTCTCTCAGACTGAATCCCTACCTTTCTCGAAGCACCAAATCTGTCATGTAGGGACTCAATGCAATAAGAATTGAACAGGGATGTCACATCTGGTCGTTATGGCAGGGAGCAGTGGGTGGTCTGGTGGCACTGGATGGGGTTTAGGATGTATGCAAAGGAGGCAGTTTTAGGACAGTCTTATACACAATATATTGGGCAGTTGCACTGTATAGTGTACCGTATAATCCTCTCTGTGATCTCTGGACAGTGTGCTCCATACATAAACTATACAGGAAAATAAACCTCTCTAAACCGTCTCTCTAATGTTGATGCTGGTGATCACCACTGGTTTATGTATATTTTGCAGTACCACAGTTCTTTAAATCCACAATACTGATGCAGCCAGGCAACATTGCTGAGACCAGTGACCTTGGGTTTGTAGTAGGGGGGCTGCTGCTGGTAAGTTGACCCATAGTTCGGGAAGAGAGGATAGGGAGGGTACTGGACTCCAGCCATAGTGCATGATCAGAGTCCTTCAACGAGCAGGTGCTCCTTATATCAGCCTGTTATAGCAGGCTCGTTACAATAACGATCGGCAGCCCTGCGACCTTAACCCCTTTACTGCCAGCCACACCTGAGCCTCCCCAGCGTCGTGGCATCTCCGCAACATAGACTGTAGCCTGTGCTACAGCCGCACCTAATACCGCCGCACGTCCGCCAGCCGATGATCATAATCGCTCTTCTATCGGGCTCACACCAGAGAATCCCCCCTTCGCCCCCTCACCTAAGCATAAAATTGGAGGCGCACAGAGAGAGGTAGATGGGGGGGACGGACTGGGCAGCGGCAGCCATTCGCAAGTGAGGTGGCGAGGTGATCATCAGTCTTCTCGCCACTTACTATTGCTACAGTGTAAGTGCCGTTTAATTTTCATTTTTTACTAATGGTTGGGGCAAGTGATGGTTAACATTTTTTGTGATATACTTTATTTATTGAAAACTTTTATTTTTTTTAGAAAACAGGGGCTGAAATGCCCTTAGCCGCACTCAAGGATACCTGTGTTGCTATGGGCCATCCGTCTAGTATTTATAAAGGGGACAGCTGTTCTGCTCGCTCCCATCCCCCTCTGGCCACAGGCATCTCATGAGTTAAAATGACATATATATTCCCCCTTTCTAGGACCTCTAATCCTCCGTTCAGTTCACTGACATGCGATCCGTGATATAATTACTCATGAAGCAGACACCGGAAGTAGAATCACTGTGTGCAGTCAGCGCTTACTTACGGTGTCTGCTTCATGAGTAATTATGTCAAGGATCGCAGGTCAGTGAACCGACCGGAGGATTAGAGGTCCTAGAAAGGGGGAATATTGATGTCCTTTTAACTCATGAGATGCCTGTGGCCAGCGGGGGAGGACGGGAGCGAGCAGAACAGCTGCCACACAGCACGTCTCTCCTTTATAAATACAAGACGGATTTTCCCAAACCATTAGTAACAAAAAAATGTAAACGGCAGTTAAGCTTTAAGAGTGTGCTGAGAAACTTGTCAAGCTAACCTGTTCTATGGAGCAGTCGGCAGTGAGCGCTCTCCCCGTTTTCATAACTGAGCAAGCTGCTGCTGTTTTCAGCGCGTTAAAAGGGGTGTGTGAGAGGAGCAGCCAATGGCATGGCAACCTGCGGACACTATCACCAATCAGCAGCCTCCTCACTAATAACAGAGCTCTGTACAGTGCGGAGCTCTGTTATTGGATTGCTGTGTGTCTGTATGAATTCTTCTTAAAGCGGCAGGTCTAGGCGGACAGTCTAAGCCCAAATGGTGACAAGACTACAATGTCTTGTTGCCATTTTCCAATAATAAGTTGCATTGGCGACTATTTTGGTCGCCATCTGAAGCCATGCAATTTTAATTTCAATGGGTCATAACCGACTTGCCATATTTGAGAATAGTGCTCTTTATCCACCATCCATACTGTTCCAAACCAACTATCTCGCATTATTAGAGAAGGTTAATAATAAAATATCCTCTTTGAGCCTGTTTGGCATCTCTTGGTTGGGGAGGATTGCTGTGGCCAAAATTTTGGAGTATCTTCTACCAAAAATCCTATATATTTTTAGAAATGTACCAATATTTGTCTCAATCTCCTATATCCAAACCTTGCAAAACTTGCTTATGCGGTTTGTGTGGGGTAGGAAGAGACCGAGGGTCAAGACGGACATCCTGTTTTCCCATATTCATCAGGGTGGGGTGAATTGCCCATCTCTGTCTTCATACTATAAATCCGTGATACTGGCCCAACTGAAACAATTGTAGATTGGAGATGTCTCTAAAAAATGGGTTCAGATTGAGCTTGGCCTATTAAGGGGACACAGCATTCGCACCTTCTTATGTTTTAATTTTCCATATTTAACATTTCCGATCTCAGCTGTGATACGGCTATGGACTAACCCATCCTTCCATAGATGTTTTGACACCATATAATTAATGGATATCCCTATTTCTATTGTTGAGTTGTTTGTTCCTAACTTCTCAGCATCACCCTGGCCCGAGAAAGGCCTCCACTTCTTGAAAGATCTGGATGCTCCAATTACACATTTTAGTTGCCAAACATAACCTGCCATCCTCAGAGTACTTCCAGTCCATGCAACTTAGACATATGCTTAACTCTGGGTTTATTCCCATTTTTCAATCCTCTAATTTTCTTTTATTAAGGCTATGGATTATTATTATTAAGCAAATAACGCCATATCAGCATGGCTTCATGAGGGATCGGTCATGCCAAACAAATTTAATTAGCTTCTATGAGGAGGTAAGTTCTAGACTTGACAGCGGCGAATCAATGGATGTCGTATATCTGGACTTCTCCAAAGCATTTGACACCGTACCTCATAAAAGGTTAGTACATAAAATGAGGATGCTCGGACTGGGAGAAAATGTCTGTATGTGGGTAAGTAACTGGCTGAGTGACAGAAAACAGAGGGTGGTTATTAACGGTAGATACTCAGATTGGGTCACTGTAACTAGTGGGGTACCTCAGGGGTCAGTATTGGGCCCTATTCTCTTCAATATATTTATTAATGATCTTGTAGAAGGCCTGCACAGTAAAATATCTATTTTTGCAGATGACACTAAACTGTGTAAAGTAATTAACACTGAAGAGGACAGTTTTCTGCTACAGAGGGATCTGGATAGATTGGAGGCTTGGGCAGAAAAATGGCAGATGAGGTTTAACACTGACAAATGTAAAGTTATGCACATGGGAAGGAATAATGCAAGTCACCCGTACATATTAAATGGTAAAACACTCGGTAACACTGACATGGAAAAGGATCTAGGAATTTTAATAAACAGCAAATTAAGCTGCAAAAACCAGTGTCAGGCAGCTACTGCCAAGGCCAATAAGATAATGGGTTGCATCAAAGGGGCATAGACGCCCGTGATGAGAACATAGTCCTACCACTTTACAAATCACTGGTTAGACCACACATGGAGGACTGTGTACAGTTCTGGGCTCCTGTGAACAAGACAGACATAGCAGAGCTGGAGAGGGTTCAGAGGAGGGCAACTAAAGTAATAACTGGAATGAGGGATCTACAGTACCCTGAAAGGTTATCAAAATTAGGTTATTCACTTTAGAAAAAAGACGACTGAGGGAGATCTAATAACTATGTATAAATATATCAGGGGTCAGTACAGAGATCTCTCCCATCATCTATTTATCCCCAGGACTGTGACTGTGACAAGGGGACATCCTCTGCGTCTGAGGAAAGAAGGTTTGTACACAAACATAGAAAAGGATTCTTCACTGTAAGAGCAGTGAGACTATGGAACTCTCTGCCTGAGGAGGTGATGATGGTGAGTACAATAAAGGAATTCAAGAGGGGCCTGGATGTATTTCTGGAGTGTAATAATATTACAGGCTATAGCTACTAGAGAGGGGTTGTTGATCCAGGGAGTTATTCTGATTGCCTGATTGGAGTCGGGAAGGAATTTTTTTTCCCCTAAAGTGAGGAAAATTGGCTTCTGCCTCACAGGGTTTTTTTTGCCTTCCTCTGGATCAACTTGTAGGAAACAGGCCGAACTGGATGGACAAATGTCTTTTTTCGGTCTTATATACTATGTTACTATGTTACTATGTTACTATGGATGTCAAATCCTAACTCCAATTCCCACAGCATATGCTTTTGCTGCAGAAATTTGCTAATGGAGAAGGGGGACAAATTGGGGAAAATTAAAGACCACTGGCACCATGATTTAAATCTAAGCTTTACTGATGATCAATGGCAGTCTGCTCTTACCTCTGTTTGCAGATTTTCTAAGTGTATATCCCACTTGGAAAAGTATTCTATAGATGGTACCGCACACGGTGCCGCCTGACACGTATTTTCCCCAACACATCAGATATTTTTTTAAGATTTGACAGTGGAATTGGCTCATATATGCATGTGTGGTGGGAATGTGGATTAATAAAAAAAAAGTTTGGTACCAGGAATTGGGTAATATATAAGTTTCACCTCTCAAATGTAATTAATCACGGAAGAAACAGGAGGTGTGAATAAGCTAAAACTTCACCTTTATTAGCTCAATTAAAATGTTAGGAGAGTGATATAGTATCCATATGTACTTATCTCAGTTATGAGTAATTCTGCTGATGCACACAGAGGACCTGGAACTTATAAGTCAAGTTCCATTTGACTCTCTCTCCTAATCAGATGCACAGTATTGTCTGAGAAATGACATATTAGCTATTAATTATCAAGGACTACAATTTATGTAAGAACTGACGTCTCGATTCCCTCGATACCTGTAAATCACATGTTGCCTTATGTATACTTGATAGTCTTTCAATAAAAACGAATGATAAAAAAAAAAAGAAATTCAGCTTCCATAAAAATCTGTAGTTTTTTATTCAAAAAGATAAAATGCTATGCACACATATAACAACGCTGTTTTCTGTGTTCATGTTTTTTTAAACGTTCTTTTCATAAATAAACTACAGATTTTTATGGAAGCTGGATTTTTCTATATTTTTGTATCAGGATTGGTGCTTCCTCATGCAGATGTTGTCCGTGCTACCAGGAATTGCCCACAGATGGACGAGTGCTTTATATTTTATTTCCGTGAGACAGACTTGATATTTATGATGCTCTATAACAAATGATTGACTAAAGGAAGTACATTATTTATGATCATGACTCTTGGGTGAAATACAGACAGACTCTTGTATATGTATTTATGGAAACAGACATAATTCAACACATAATTCAAAAACCTAAAAATATGAAATATAAATCCATTGATGTTTTGACTGATATTAACTCTTTCCCGTTTAATGCCGTAATAGGCAGTTGTTTTGCCCACACCACTGCATGTTGGAGCCAGGTATATTATGTAGCTGGGTACATGTTGGAGCCAGGTATATTATGTAGCTGGTAGCCTGTTATCACTGACAGGAATGGAAATAATTACGATCCCAGCATTTTAACCCTTTATGTCCCTTGATAAATGTTGTAACCAGAATCTAACTGGTTAGAAACCAGGAGGAATCAACCTCTGACCTCCCCCCCCCTCACGCCCCCTCATTGTTGATATGTAGGACTGAAGGATTGCTATGGCAATCGAAAAGGCCTAAAATTTCCCCCAATGTTTGCCATTTCCAACTGGCTCTGCCTTGACAGGGCTTAATAGGGTCAGTTTTTACGGTAACTGATAAACTACACTACAATGCAACATTGCTGCAGTGCATTATATGGACAATTAGTAAATTATATGGGACTTAGTAAAACTTAAACTGTAAGCATGGCTGCATGCTGGAAGCAACTGGGGGTAGGCTGTGAGTTGGACTTTACACTCCTGTAATTTGCCCACAGGCTCCCGGGATTGCCCATAAGGCACAGGTAGGTGAGTGTCAGGTTCCGAGCTACTTGAGAAACCTTGGTGCAGTGCTCGGGCTCAGATATGTCCTCCATAGTAGGATATGTCGGCTAATCTCTCAATTTTAACATCATCTTGAGGGTTTAGTCAGACCGCAGAGTGCACCTGTTTTTGTATATGTTATTGTTATATTGTCACAGTGTATTTTGCAAGAAAATTAGTAAAAATGCCAATAAAATGCTGCAAAAAAGATTGATTAGATAAAAGCACTGTGTATAAATCCTCTCTAATGGTAGCTGCACACGTTATGGACGCAGCATCTATTTTCCTTGCAGATTCTTGAGCAGGAAAACTGCAGCGTAATACAGCGCCGGCAGAGTGTATGAGATCACACAAATGTCATGGACGCTTTTCTTGTCTCTTCTGTACAGAAATTGTTCTGCTGTGTGGATATCTGTATTATGTCCATTCTGTGTCTGATTTTTTTTGTGTGTGTATTTCAAATTTTTCAATTGAGAAGAGAGATCTGCAAAGAAAAACCGCATCAAATTGGGACCAAGAACCACAAGTAACACTTACATTATTTGGTGCAGATTGTGTGTGGAAACAAAGAAATCCACATGGAAACCACATGGTATCACAATCTGCTTTAAAAGCAGAAACATTCAAATTTCAAAAATGGTGAGTTTTTCTAAAAAATTTTGGAATTCTTTATAACTAAAGGTGAAACATATTGACTCAAATTTACCACCAACAGGAAGTACAATATGTCACGAGAAAACAATCTCAGAATCGCTTATATAAGTAAATGCGTTCCAGAGTTATTACCACTTATATTAAAACATTTCAGATTTGCAAAATGTGGCTTGTTCCAAAAGTTAAAAACTAGCTTGGTCTTGAAGGTGTAAAAGGGAAAGGGGCGTCTGCTGTGGAGGTCAGAGGTCACTGTTAAAGGGATGTTCACTGTGGATATTACTGTTAAGGGTGCAGGCTGCTATGGATATCACTGTTAAAGGGGTGAGCACTGTGGAGGTCACTATTAAGGGGGCATGGGCCACTATTAAAGGGGCAGCTGCTGTGGAGGTCACTGTTAAGTCAGCAGGGTACTGTGAGGTCACTGTTAAGGGAGCGGGGTACTGCAGCAGTCACAGTTAAAGGAACGGGCTGCTGTGGAGTTCCCATTTTAAAGAGGAGAGGCACTGTGAGGAGTTCAGTGTTAAGGGGTGAGGTGCTGTGGAGTTCACTGTTAAGGGACGGGGTATTGTAGAGGTCACTGTTATGGGCTATACTGTCGATATCTTTTAACAACACACAGAAACATTAATAGAAATAGATGAAATATACCATACAAAGCCAGGTCCTTCTGCTAGTCTCTTATATTTATATAAAATGAGTTTCTGTCTGTCTGTTCTTTATACACGTCCAAAGGACTGGACTAATCTGCACATCAGGTGTCCAGGAAGGTTTTAGGCCGGGTCTTGGCTCTCTAGGACGTACTGCTCCTGAGATATTCCCAAAAAATGCATATATGGCACCATCATATGATCTGCATTAGCCATTAGAAGCCAAACTGCCATACACACAGTCAAATGACCCTTATGAAGCAATAAAAGCTCACAGCTACTTCTGTCTCGACATGCATACAGTTTTACATAAGGTTTCTATAACAACCCAGCCATTTATCTTCACCGCTGTAGGTCACCATTAAAGGGACAGAGCGCTGTGGATGACACTGTTAAGGGAGCCGAGTGCTGTGGAGGTCATTGTTAAGGGAGCTGAGTGCTGTGGAGGTTAAAGTTAAGGGAATGGTCCGCTATAGCGGTCAGTGTTAACAAGGGGGTGTTATAGAGGTCACTGTTAAGGGGTGGGTTATTGTCAAAATCACAGGATACTGTGGAGATCTACTAATAATAGGGAGGCAATGGTGTAGGTTACTGTTAAAGGGTTGTCTCACTTCAGCAAAGAGCATTTATGTAGAGAAAGTTAATACATGACACTTACTAATAGATTGTTATTATCGATATTGCTTCTTTGCTGGCTGGATTCATTTTTCCATCACGTTATATACTGCTCGTTTCCATGGTTACAACCACCCTGCAATCCATCAGCGGTGGTCAAGCTTGAACACTT
Source organism: Bufotes viridis (assembly GCA_033119425.1). NCBI lineage: Eukaryota > Metazoa > Chordata > Amphibia > Anura > Bufonidae > Bufotes > Bufotes viridis. Next base: position 14,433,926 of record CM065591.1, on the reverse strand, counting down.
CAGTAAAAAGCACCAGCATATGTGCGCCTCCAGGTTCCTGGTCAACAGAAAGGCCTGAACTGTCTTCTATGGCGTGCAAGCACGGCCATCGTTGCTGGATTAAGGGTGGTCGTAACCATGGAAACGAGCAGTGTATATTACAATGGAAAAATGAATACAGTTAGCAAAGGAGGCAATATGGAGAATCACAATACATTAGTAAGTGGCTTTGAAAAACAAAGTCCAGCTCCTTCTTGCGGATAAAAAATCTTCAATCTTTATTTCATATCTCCAGTATAAAAACTTGACATAGAGGTATTTACATTCGTCTACGCGTTTCGGACCATATCACATGAGGGTCCTTACTCATGACAAACTTTTAAAACACTGGACAGACATTTATGGGGAAAGAGGGAAACACCTCTTCCTTACCCACAATTCCTTGCATCGTGAATCTGTATGCACCAGTTTAATTACAACACCTGTTACTCAAACACACCCAAAGTGCTAAAAAATACATATTAGTTGCACTAAAAAAAAAAAAAAAAAAATATATATATATATATATATATATATATATATATATATATATATATATATATATATATAGTTACTATATACCTATAATATATAATACATAATTGCAGACTTGACATTTCAAAGTTATTGGATTAAATCCTGTCTGATATTTAAACCTGCTGGTTGCCTTGTCTCTAGTTGGAAAATCCAAAAAGCTTCTCTATTGAGCAACTTGCGTCTTCGATCACCACCACGTGGGGGCAGCACCACTCGTTCTATGGCCTGCACACGCAAACATGAGGGGTCACCAGCATGAACTAGCGCACAGTGCAGACTAACCGCCGACACATTGCGTTTTCTATAGTGCGGTATGTCAGATAAGTGTTTGCGGATGCGGACCTTGATTGAGTTTGTGGTGCAGCCCACATATTGTACTCTACAAATCTCACATGTGAAAAGATAGATCGCATATTTTGTGTTGCAGTTCACATACGAGTACACTTTATAAACTTTGTTATTTACAGCAAATGTAAAAGTTCTTGACTGTGTCATATACGTACAACAAATACATCTGCTGTGTCCGCACCGATAACTTCCCGGATTGTTGAACCACGTATGTTGTGTATTTTTATTACTTTGAAAAAGACTGGGGCTAAGGACATTTCCCACCGTGCATGCACGGCGAGCTACGCATCTGACACCCTGAGACACAATGGGAGACCATTCACTATCCATATGCAAGACTGGCAGGTATTTATTGACAATCTTGCAGATCTCATGATATTCCATGCTATACCGCGTAGAGAACATTAAAGAGTGGAGAAGGATCTTTGTTCACTACATAAAAAATGCAAAATGGAACAACCCCCCGGACATGCAAATATGTCTAGAAATGAAACTGAGGCTTTGCAAAATTTGCAGGATAGACAGGACCTGGTCATCAAAAATGCAGATAAGGGGGGAGCGGGCATATATAAAAAACAGATAATGCTCATGCTGGAGGATATCCAGGTGTATGCTCGCCTCAGTGCCAACCCTCTCCCCTTTTTCCAAGCCAAACTTAGGGATATATTATCCTTGGGTTTGGATAAAAATATTTTTTCACAGAAGGAAGTAGATTTTATCTATGTAGATGAGCCGGTCCTGTCTATTTTTCATGCCTTACCCAAAATACATAAGGGTGTTTTTCCACCACCATTACGCCCAATTGTAGCAGGGATTGGCTCATATTCTGAAAAATTGTCAGAATGGCTTGATTCATTACTGCAACCGTTGATCCCTATGATCCCAGGTTTTTTACAAGATTCAAGATCGGTATTGCAAGCCTTCTCTAAATTTGTGTGGAAACCGGAATATATATGGTTAACAGCAGATGTTTCATCGCTGTATACCAGCATTCCACATGACTTTGCTGCAAGATCTCTCAGGTGGTTTTTGAACATATATAGCACGTATACGCCACTATTACAGGAGTTTATGGAAGTAGTTTTGGTATTTTTACTTAAGCATAACTTTTTTCTCTTTGATGGGGAGTATTACTTGCAGGTGTCGGGCGTGTCGATGGGGGCCAGGTTCTCCCCCTCCATAGCCAATATATTTATGGCATGGTGGGAGAGACACTTTCTCCTCATTGACACGCCCATATGTGTGCACAATATCGGATGGTATGGTCGTTACATAGATGACCTGCTGATAGTTTGGTCTGGGGATGTGGCGACCATACCACCCTTTGTGACATACATAAATTCATGTATGCAGTCCATCCAATTTCAGGTCCACTTTGACAAATCGACCATTAACTTTCTAGATCTATGCTTGATGGCAGACATAGAAAAAGGGCCAGTGGTTACCAAAACCTACAGAAAAGAAATAGCGGGTAATACCATCCTATTGGCAAATTCATGTCACCCTCCTCATGTAGTGGCTAATATCCCGAAAGGGGAATTAATCAGGGCAAGGAGAAACTGTTCTGACCAAAACTTGTTCTTAAAAGAAGCTGAAAATATAGAGAAAAGACTGGTTCAACGTAAATACCGCGTGGAAAACATTGTTAGATCCAAGAGATTAGTATCTTCTATGGAAAGAAATGATCTTATATCATCAGTAAAGAGGATCAAAAAATTAAAAAATCCGGGGTCTTTAATGTTCTCTACGCGGTATAGCATGGAATATCATGAGATCTGCAAGATTGTCAATAAATACCTGCCAGTCTTGCATATGATAGTGATAGATATGATAGATAGTGAATGGTCTCCCATTGTGTCTCAGGGTGTCAGATGCGTAGCTCGCCGCGCATGCACGGTGGGAAATGTCCTTAGCCCCAGTCTTTTTCAAAGTAATAAAAATACACAACATACGTGGCTCAACAATCCGGGAAGTTATCGGTGCGGACACAGCAGATGTATTTGTTGTACGTATATGACACAGTCAAGAACTTTTACATTTGCTGTAAATAACAAAGTTTATAAAGTGTACTCGTATGTGAACTGCAACACAAAATATGCGATCTATCTTTTCACATGTGAGATTTGTAGAGTACAATTTGTGGTCGGGGCTACATGACACGTAACCGTCTACCTGCCTAACTAACTAGGCTAAGCGGCTTGAGTTGTGCCATAACCGCTGCGTAGGAGGAATGCCTGAAGGTAGGCATGCCCTGCAAGGTGTTTATGAATAATAAGGGTGGGTTGGGAGGGTACGCAGCAGCCGTCGACACGCCCAAGGGAGGCGCCTGCCTGGTATAAATGTGCTACTTACGCCCCTCCCACAAATACAGGCCAATAAACTGGCCTTCTAACTTGTGGTCGGGGCTACATGACACGTAACCGTCTACCTGCCTAACTAACTAGGCTAAGCGGCTTGAGTTGTGCCATAACCGCTGCGTAGGAGGAATGCCTGAAGGGGGCCAAAAAGCCAACAACTAAATGATACACAATAGCACGTAACAACAACACTAACATGACCAATCTCTGGAATGCAAGAACATCTCTCAACTAGGCTGAGGTATGAACCTATTGAACATGCAAAGCGCCTAATTTCTGGATAACATGGAGCCAAAACTATTGTTCCCAGAGGCAGCGCACGCTGCACCTGACCTGAAGGAAAGGCCGGATAGCTGTTGGTTTGGACCCTAAAATTGGACACCGGGATAGGACATGCCGCATAACTGAGAAGTGGTGAGGGGTGCCATGAGGACTCTTATGTCTTGGTCTGTTACTGCTGCCAGTAATTACTAAAAGACACGAAGCCGGGCACTCTGAAAGGACTGTCGGAAAGAGAATGATTATATTGGGGCCAAAATGGCAATGAAACCAGTGCCAGCAACAACACCAACATGACCAACCTCTGGAATGCAAGAACATCTCTCAACTAGATTGAGGCATGAACCTAATAAACATGCAGAGCGCCACTGACCTAGCTTCCGGATAAAATGGGCCAGAACTATCGTACCTAGAGGCAGCATATGCCGCACCTCACCTGAAGGAAAGGCTGATAGATGTAGGTTTCAACCCTAATTTGGACATAGGCATGCGGTCATGCCGCACGACAAAGGTGTAAGTAGAGATGAGCGCAAAGACCTACATTCGACTTGCAACGTCAGACGAACAACCTGCATCACATTCGCTGCGCTTTCGCGATATAGCAATATTCGTTATTTCGCATGCAATATCATGACTAGCGACTAATTCGAGTAATATTTGCGTGCGCATAAATTGTTCGTTATTAATAATGTTTAAACGTATAGAAAGCTTGAAATGGCGGGAGTCATTTGAGTGAATGGAAGGGGCGAAAAGACATGTACGGATTTCCACAATACACTCAGCGTACTGGAGTCTGACACGACCTGTTAACGCTAGGTAGGTAAGGGAATACAAACCGCGAATAGATTAATGCGATTATTCAAGTGACGAACATTATTAAATCTCTATTGTTTAATCTCTACTGTGACAGGAATAGTGGGAACTGAGAAAGCAGCAACTAAGGTTGGGGAAATTATGTCTGAATATAATTTTTTTTTTTTTCAGATACAGTTTCCCTATCACTCACTATCCATCTCAAGAGCGAATATACGTAATTGCGAATATGGGGTCAAGTATTTAACATATTCGCAAACCTCGAAATCACGATATTCGAGATCAAACTCGCCTTGCGAATACTCGTGCCCAACACCAGTGGCGAGTGGGCCGTGGGAACCGCAACACAGTAGGAACCGCAACACAGTACTCGCAAGGCCTTGGTTTGTTACTGCTGCCAGTAATTGCTGAGACACGAACCGGGCACCCTGAATGGAAAGTCGGAAAGTAAATGATTATATTGGGGGGCCAAGAAATGGTAACAAAACCAGTGCCAGCGAAAGCATCAGAAGAAAAAATAAAATAAAAATGGTTGAAACCGCCGTGCCCTGAGCGACGTGTACAGTTTGAAGTTGCGATACTGCAACCTGCCGAAAACGTGACTTACCCAACACTGAACCTATAGCAGTCTTTGAAGAAACATCAAGTAGCGAGTTTGTAAGCTGAAAGTTTCACACATAATTTATTTTCCATTTAATTTTATTTATTTATTTGTTTTTTTAATGCCTTTTTTTTTTCTCGCTACCTTAGCAACAGATGTAATTGACCACACCAACTAAGAATGGAGAGCTGTTACGCGACCTGAAGAAGCAAATGACATGCAAAGATGCTCCTGGCTGTGGTAGTGCCGACACTGACGTGAGGCCTGTAGGCATCAGAACCAACGAAATGGTTGACACCGCCAAGGCCCGAGTGACGGGTCAGGTCTGATGTTGTGACACTGCAAACTGATGAGAAATGACTTACCCAACATTCTGGACCTATAACAACCTAAAAATAAAACGTCAAGTAGCAAAGCCCGCAACCTAATGGGAAATCCGTGAAGTGATTTTTTTTTTTTCCCCTACTACCTTAGCAACAGAAGTAATTGACCACACCAACTGAGAATGGCGAGCTGTGACGTGACCTGAAAAGCAACGAATGACATGTAAAGACAAACCTGACTGTGGTAGTATGCTGACATTGACGTGAGGCATGCAGTAATATAAACCACCTGTACCACACCACTCCGCTATAGGCGAGTACATGCAAACGTCGCCACTATCAGCACATGCGCCCAGTAGGGATGTGGACATATATGCCGTAAAAACAAACTAAACTCAGTTCTCGGCAAAAGCCACCCTTCTATCTATTTTTAGCACAAATAAAGCAACAAAACGAGGCAAAAATAACAAAATAAAAAAGGTCCTCATGGGTCTCTGCAATTACCTTTGAAGCAAGCAGCTCCCCCAGTGTCCAGCTAACACTCTGAACTGAAGATGGATCCCCAGCACCTTGCACAGGTGCTTATTAGGTACACAAACTCAGGTTCACAACCTTAAAGTGGCACACACACATTTTACATTTCCAAAAATAATGAAACAAGACAAATGAAATATACCTCAGCACAGAGGAGCTCACGGTCTACTTAATATACATATCGCAAAATAGCAGTTATACTAAAGAAACAATCACACTATAAACAGCAACTCTGCTCCACCTGGAGTAATCAGCTGCCTCACCCTCTATAATGCGAGTAAGGGGATAATGCTGAATGTCAGTGTGAACAGGGCCTTAGTCTGTCTGCAGAAATAGCGGATAGTGAGAGAGATTTGCTGGGAAGATACCTCCACACAGAGGAGCTTACCGTCTACTCAATATACATATCACAAAATTGCATTTACACTAAAAACAATAACACTCTGAAAACAGCAACTCTGCTCCACCTGGATTAATCAGCTGCCTCACCCTCTATAATGCGAGTAAGGGGATAACGCTGGATGTCAGTGTGAACAAGGCTTTAGTCTGTCTGCAGAAATAATAGCAGAGAGCGAGAGAGGTTTGCTGGGAAGATACCTCAGCACAGAGGAGCTTACCGTCTACTTAAACACGCCTCATAAATAGCATTTATACTAAAGAAACAATAACACTTTGTAAACAGCAACTCTGCTCCACCTGGAGTAATCAGCTGCCTGAACCTATCCCTCTATAATGCAAGTAAGGGGATAACGCTGGATGTCAGTGTGAACAAGGCTTTAGTCTGTCTGCAGAAATAATAGCGGATAGCGAGAGAGGTTTGCAGGCAAGCAGCGAAGTGAAAAGCAGACAAGAAAGACATGCAGATATACACGGACAGACTAAGCAAGGTGACCTGTGCAAGACATGGAAGCCTGCGAGAAAGCGAGACGGAGTCACGCTGACCCCTGCTGCCTAGATGTGCCGCCACGTGGACACCAAGCGTGGGCTGTCAGGCGCGAGAAAACGAGACGGAGTCACGCTGACCCCTGCTACCTAACCGCACTGCCACGTGGGCACCAAACGTTGGTGTGCCAGGCAGGATCGCTCCGGTGCAGTGCTGCTCCTACTCACCAAAGAAGCCGACACACTGCCGGCCGGACTAATCGTGCTGCCGCGTGGGAGCCAAACGTGGGCTGCCAGGCAAAAATCGCTCCGGTGCAATGCCGCTCCTCCTCACCAAAGGAGCCGACGCATCGCCGGCCGGACTGTAACGGGACGATGCTGCACGAGCTGGTTGCAAACCCTCACCCGACCAGAACGACCTCAACTGGGATCCTGGACACTGACTGGGTATGGAAGCTGCAGATTCAGCCCATGTGCTGTAACAGGTGGCTCTGACTGCACACAGGTACGCAGCAGCCGTCGACACGCCCAAGGGAGGCGCCTGCCTGGTATAAATGTGCTACTTACGCCCCTCCCACAAATACAGGCCAATAAACTGGCCTTCTAACATGTGGGCTGCACCACAAACTCAATCAAGGTCCGCATCCGCAAACACTTATCTGACATACCGCACTATAGAAAACGCAATGTGTCGGCGGTTAGTCTGCACTGTGCGCTAGTTCATGCTGGTGACCCCTCATGTTTGCGTGTGCAGGCCATAGAACGAGTGGTGCTGCCCCCACGTGGTGGTGATCGAAGACGCAAGTTGCTCAATAGAGAAGCTTTTTGGATTTTCCAACTAGAGACAAGGCAACCAGCAGGTTTAAATATCAGACAGGATTTAATCCTACAATACTAACTCATATATGTACTATTTATTGAGTTAATAACTTTGAAATGTCAAGTCTGCAATTATGTATTATATATTATAGGTATATAGTAACTATATATATATATATATATATATATATATATATATATTTTTTTTTAGTGCAACTAATATGTATTTTTTAGCACCTTGGGTGTGTTTGAGTAACAGGTGTTGTAATTAAACTGGTGCATACAGATTCACGATGCAAGGAATTGTGGGTAAGGAAGAGGTGTTTCCATCTTTCCCCATAAATGTCTGTCCAGTGTTTTAAAAGTTTGTCATGAGTAAGGACCCTGATGTGATATGGTCCGAAACGCGTAGACGAATGTGAATACCTCTATGTCAAGTTTTTATACTGGAGATATGAAATAAAGATTGAAGCTTTTTTATCCGCAAGAAGGAGCTGGACTTTGTTTTTCAATTTGTACTGGGATCGGTTGGTCCATGATCCGTGTCCGTGCACCAACTTTGTGGAAATCAAACAGGTGAGAGCTGCTTAATATCAAATTAGTAAGTGGCTTATATTAATTTTTTCTACAAGATAAATTCCACTTGCTGAAGTGACACAACCCCCTTTAACCACTTCCCGACCGCCTAACGCACATCTGCGTTCTCGCTGCGGTCGGGCTGTTCTGGGCCGACGCATATGTGCGTCATCTCGCGAGACGCGAGATTTCCTGTGAACGCGTGCGCGCGTGTTCACAGTGACGCGCGTCTCAGGAGTTTAACTACAGCCTGCCAGCGATGATCCATATATAAATGGATCGCATCATACATCGATCCATATATAAATGATGCGATATAAATCGCATCAAACAAGTATATTAGACGCTGTTTTGTGAACAGCGTCTGATATACCTGCTACCTGGTCCTCTGGTGGTCGATCCCAGCAAATGGGACCAGGTAACTATGTAAAGTTGCAACAAACACTACACTAACCCCCCCACCGCCCCTCACCTATTAACCCCTTGTTAACCCCTTGATCACCCCATCTAGACCCCCTGATCACCCCCCTGTCATTGATTACACCCCTTGTAAGGCTCCATTCAGACGTCCATATGTGTTTTGCGGATCCGTGGATTCACGGATCCGCGGATCGGATCCGCAGATCTGCGGATCCACAGATCCTCAAAACTCGGACACCGGCAATGTGCTTTCCGCATTTTGCAGATCTGCACATTGCCAGAACTATATAGGACATGTTCTATATTGTTGCGGAACGGACGTGCAGACCCGGAAGCGCGGATCCGTAATTCCGGATCCGAGCGGGACAAAGTCTGTCCCCATAGAAATGAATGGGTCCGCAATTCCGTTCCGCAAACAGAATTGCGGACGTGTGAATGGGGCATAAGGGTCCCTTATCACCGCCAGTTAGTTTGCTACTTGTTAGGTAGCTAGCGCCCAGCCCACCGCACCGCAGTCACTGATTTTGGCAGAGATTTTTTCATCCACAATGATTGATGCGAATGAAAAAATCTGTGCCGTTCATTTTTTTTTTTCAGCCCAGAGGCTGAACGGAAAAAATCTCATTACCCGTATGCTCAATATACGGAGAATCGCAGAAACTCCTAATGCTGGCCATACGTGTAATGATTACGGAGACCACTAAAATGCCAGGGCAGTACAAACACCTCACATGTGACCCCATTTTAGAAAGAAGACACCCCAAGGTATTCCGTGAGGGGTATGGTGAGTTCATGTAAAATTTTATTTTTGTCACAAGTTAGTGGAATATGAGACTTTGTAAAAATAAAAATAAAAATCAATTTCCTTGTTCCTGCTAACTTGTGCCAAATTTTTTTTTTTCTGTGAACTCGCCATGCCCTCACGGAATACCTTGGGGTGTCTTCTTCCACAATGGGGTCACTTGTGGGTATTTATACTGCCCTGGCATTTTAGGGGTCCTAAAGCGTGAGAATCCAAATGCGTAAAATGCCCTGTGAAATCCTAAAGGTACTCATTGAATTTGGGCCCCTTTGCGCATCTTGGCTGCAAAAGTGGCACACATGTGGTATCGCCGTACTCAGGAGAAGTAGGGCAATGTGTTTTGGGGTGTATTATTATATATCCCATGCTGTGTGTGAGAAATATCTCTGTAAATGACAACTTTTTAAAAATTTTTATTCAAAGTTGTCAATTTACAGAGATATTTCTCTACCCAGCATGGGTATATGTAAAAATACACCCCAAAACACATTGCCCTACTTCTCCTGAGTACGGTGATACCACATGTGTGACACTTTTTGCAGCCAAGATGCGCAAAGGGGCCCTAAAACCAATAAGTACCTTTAGGATTTCACAGGGCATTTTTACGCATTTGGATTCTCACGCTTTAGGTTCCCTAAAATGCCAGGGCAGTTTAAATACCCCACAAGTTACCCCATTTTGGAAAGAAGACACCCCAAGGTATTGTGTGAGGGGCATGGCGAGTTCACAGAATTTTTTTTTTTGGCACAAGTTAGCGGAAATTGATATTTTTTTTTTATTTATTTAGTTTTTTACAAAGTCTCATATTCCACTAACTTGTGACAAAAAATAAAATTTTACATGAACTCACTATACCCCTTACGGAATACCTTGGGGTGTCTTCTTTCTAAAATGGGGTCATATGTGGGGTATTTATACTGTCCTGACATTTTAGGGGCCCCTAAAGCGTGAGAAGAAGTTTGGAATCCAAATGCGTAAAAATGCCCTGTGAAATCCTAAAGGTACTCATTGAATTAGGGCCTTTAGCATCCAGGCTGCAAAAGTGTCACTTATGTGGTATCGCCGTACTCAGGAGAAGTAGGGCAATGTGTTTTGGGGTGTATTTTTATATATACCCATACTTTGTGTGAGAAATATCTCTGTAAATGACAACTTTTTAATTTTTTTTTATACAAAGTTGTCAGTTTACAGAGATATTTCTCTCACCCAACATGGATATATGTAAAAATACACCCCACAACACATTGCCCTACTTCTCCTGAGTACGGCGATACCACATGAGTGACACTTTTTTGCAGCCTGGGTGCGCAAAGGGGCCCAAATTCCAACGAGTACCTTTAGCTTTTACATGGCTGCTCACAATTTAGCCCCGCCCAAAATGCCAGAACAGTAAACACACCCCACAAATGACCCCTTTTCGGAAAGTAGACACCCCAAGGTATTCACTGAGGGGCATAGTGAGCCTGTCTGAGATTTTTTTTTTTTTGCCAGAAGTTAGCAGAAATGTAACTTTATTATTTTTTATTTTTTCCTCAGAAAGTGTCATTTTCCGCTAACTTGTGAAAAAAAATGAAATGATACATGAACTTACCATGCCCCTCTGCGAATACTTTGGGGTGTCTTCTTTCTAAAATGGTGTCATTTGGGGGGTATTTATACTATCCTGACATTCTAGCACCTGAAGAAACATGACAGGTGCCCAGAAAGTCAGAGCTGCTTCAAAATGCGGAAATTCACTTTTTTGCACCATAGTTTGGAAAACGCTATAACTTTTACCCAAACCAATAAATATACACTTATTGCATTTTTTTTTATCAAAGACATGTAGAACAATACATTTAGAGAAAAATTTATATAGAAATGTAGTTTTTTAAAAAAAAATTACAACAGAAAGTGAAAAATGTCATTTTTTTTGCAAAAATGTCGTTAAATTTTTATTAATAGCAAAAAAAGTAAAAATGTCAGCAATAATGAAATACAACCAAATGAAAGCTCTATTAGTGAGAAGAAAAGGAGGTAAAATTCATTTCAAGTTGCATGACGGAGCAATAAACGGGTAAAGTAGCGTACTGCAGAATTGTAAAAAGTGGCCTGGTCATTAAGGGTGTTTAAGCTAGGGGGGCTGAAGTGGTTAAGTGGGCCAAGCCACTGTGGAGGTCACTGTTATAGAGGCAGGAACTGTGGAGGTTACTGTTAAGGGGGCAGGGGACTTTGTAGGTCGACTGTTAAGGCCGGGGGTGCTCTGGAGGTCATTATTCAGGAAGTGGGTTACTGTGGAGATCACTGTTAAGGAAACGGGGTACTCCCTCATAAGAGTTTTCAAATGTCTCACTAGACTTGATCTATACCTAAAAGGTTTACTACATTCTGTATTTTAAAATAGCTTTTCTCCTGTGTGACTTCTCAGGTGTCTCACAAGGCTTGACTTCTGAGTAAAACACTTTCCACATTCAGTACATGAAAATGGTTTCTCCCCTGTGTGAGTTCTCAGATGTTTCACAAGACTTGACTTCTCAGTAAAACACTTTCCACATTCAGTACATGAACATGGCTTCTCTCCTGTGTGAATTCTCTGATGTATGTCAAAATCTTGTTTATGACTGAAACACTTCTCACATTCAGAACATTGAAATGACTTCTCTTCAGTGTGAGTTCTCAGATGGGTCTCAAGATGATGTTTACGTTTAAATGACTTCTTACATTCAGGACATGGAAATGGCATCTCTCCTGTGTGAATTTTCTGATGTTGCATAAGACTTGATTTCTCATTAAAATATTTCCCCATTCTGGACATGAAAATGGCTTCTCTCCTGTGTGAATTCTCTGATGTACCTCAAGACTTGATTTCTTACTAAAACACTTCCCACATTCAGGACATGAAAATCTCTTCTCTCCTGTGTGAATTCTCTGATGTTCCTCAAAGCTTGATTTTCTACTGAAACTCTTCCCACATTCAGGACATGAAAATAGCTTCTCCGCTGTGTGAATTCGGAGATGTTTAACAAGACATGCTTTGTCAGTAAAATATTTTTCACATTCTGAACATGAATATGGCTTCTCCCCAGTATGAGTTCTCAGGTGTATCTTTAGATGATGTTGACTCTTAAACCACTTCCCACATTCCAAACATAAAAATGGCTTCTCTCCTGTGTGACTTCTCATATGTGGTTCTAGATGATGTTTACGCGTAAACAACTTCCCACATTCCTGACATGAAAATGGTTTCTCTCCTGTGTAAGTCCTCTGATGTTCTACAAGATGTGATTTCCGACTAAAACCTTTCCCACATTCTAAACATGAAAATGGCTTCTCTCCTGTGTGAATTCTGAGATGTTGCACAAGACGTGATTTCACAGTAAAAGTTTTCTCACATTCTGAACATGAATAAGGCTTCTTTCCTGTGGGATTTCTCAGATGTTGAGCAAAACTTGATAACACATTACACATTTTCTCTCTTTCTGAACATGGAAATGGTCGTTCATCTTTCTGTATTTCTTTGTGCACAGAAAGATTAAATCTATTTTTCAAATCTCTTCCATATTCAGAACTTGCAGACATCTCAACCAGATTATGTTCAGTTGGGTTATTGCTGAGTTGTGATTGATTGTCTTCTATGTTTTTAGTTACAATTAGATGACCCTGGGAGCCTTTCTTCCAGTCTTAACCTGGAAAAACAAATCATTTTTATAGGATAAAAGGTTCTCTTTTTCCCAATTTACAGACAAAAAGTTAAAATATAACAGTCACTTACAGATAAAAAATGTACAAAAGTTTTAAATACTAATTGCTAATAAGAAATTAAATACATTGTTTACTCTGCACCAATATCAATATCTTTTTTTTATGGCAGTTTTATTGATTAATAAATTAGTTATTACTTATTGCATAAATTATTCTCTTGTACTAGGTTCACAGCTTTACATTTGTCTGTAATCTTCAAGTATAATTTCTTGGCCTAAGGATCCTGCTTCCCAAATGTCTAACTCCCAAACTCCAGCAGAACAACAATATTGTGCAACTCAGTGGGTGCAGATTTTGGGAGAAATTTATCAAGCCCTGCACTTTGGAAAAATAGAGATTTGGAGCTTTTTGTAGTTTGTTGTTAGAAAATGTAACTTTTTGCATTTTTAAACTACTCACCTCAGTTTTGAACAATAGATGGAAAGTAATTGTGGTTAGCGATGTTAACGATGTTAACGAGCTTTACTTCAGATTTATCACTCTGAATTCTTTCTAAGACACAAAAAAAAGTCCCAAAGCCACTCCAGTAGAAGGGCGGTGGTGTAGAAATCTGGAATAGCATTTCTAGACAAGAGCGTTAGCTTTAAAGATACGCTAATTTTATCAAACAATCTATGACATTTGAGATGTTTGGTGCAAAGTACTCAAGAGAACGCCGACTCAAGGAAAACTGAATTCAAATATGACCATCTTCCACTTCTCAGCCTTTTGGCTAAGATCAAGTGTGGTGTATGTTCTTTTCAGTCACGGTGATCCGGTACACTAAGGATGGGTGGAGCAGAGAACCACATGGAGGACCCTAGGGAGTGCGACTTTGGCCATTAGTGCCGATGATAGGTAACCAAAGGCCTCAGGATAGAATGCATGTGCCTAGATGTTTGAAAGCCGAGGTGCCGAAGTGCCCCAGGAGTGGTGACTCTGGGGTGCCTGAACTCACTGAGGGTGGTAGCCCACTGAGTGATGGCATATTTGCACATACTTCACTTTCTTCCATTTTGAGCGTGCTCACCTCTATCTTTGCCAACTTTGTGGCGTAGTGTAAGAAGAGGAATTTTTATTATTCTGGTGAAATGTCCGGGCTGTAACTAGCACACATTCGCCTATTTATTTTTTATGTTCACTTTCCACCTTTTGTTTCTCACTAGGACTTTTCAGGGTTGCTTATGGGTATTCCTCCCTGACATCTGAGGGGAGCACACTTGGTTCCTTACCCCTGAAACACCCATTGGCTTCTCTTGGATCTTGGCAAACATCTGGGGTGACAGTCAGGTAGAAGCTAGAGCAAGATTGGTACTTCACCAGCATTGGCTGAGGGATGGCCACTAGTCCCAGACCCTTGCAGGAGCATTCAGGTGGAGAAATGAGGCTTTGAAATAAAATGTTGTACTGGAAAATCTCTACAACCTGATTTCTGATTAAAATAGGTTATGTACGCCATTTTATATACATTTTGTATCAGATTGGTCTACTGCCAGGATGGAATCTAAATCAAATATTAATAACAGTAATAATAATCACAATGAAACCCATTTTGTCATTTACTTTTTACCTTAGCTTTATATAATTCCAAATTGGAAGATTGTCCTTCAGTAGCTCCTGTTCTTAATAATTCATTTATTATGAAAAGGCAGCATTTTGGGCTGCTTTATGATCATTTATACATATAATGTGCAACTGTTGATTTTGGGACTACATCATATACACTGTTATGGGTGCTTTCTGTATAGAGACCTTCATTATAAAACTATATACAGATACCTATAGAGGTGCTGGAAATACAAGCATCTATGGTAAAAATAACATGTGTACAAACCAGACAATATATTGTAGATTATCCCTATCACTAAAACTCTTTCCATTTATCATTGGTAATTTGGTGCGGTCCAGTGATGGCAGTCAGGATCAGTGATTGTCCGTGTTCCCGGCACAGTTACAGGTATGTACTATCACATGTATGGTCACTGTGTGTACAATTACTTACACACTACTGTGCGGAGAATCACCAGGCACTGCTGCGATCACTGAACCTCCAGGAAAAAGTTATTCCCATTATAAGAATTTCCTCCCTCTTACTGGGTCTGATTCTGAGGTTCAGGGCAATAAAATACAAGAAGAAGTGTAGAAAATGTGTACTGTAAAAGGTGGAAAATCAGTGTCCAGGTATGATGGGAGTTATATGGAGATCTACATGGAGACATACACAAGAGACATTACAGACAGAGACACATTGTCCTTATACACAGCACAGATTACAATATCTTATAATTCCTTCCACTTACAATCAGTTCAGTGACACTTACCAGACATGGACCCTCCACACACTCAGGACTTGATCTCCAGTCAGTGTCTTCTCCTCAGCAAGTCAGTGATCCAAGTAAATTCTCTTGGTGGATTCTGGCTTTCTGGGCCATGCTTGGGTCTTTTATACCCCTTTGGTGGCTATAACTATCTGCTCCTCCTCTTCCCCCAGGAGACGCCCAGTCCCACCTTCATAATCATTAAAAGCTTTCATTATCAGATTTGGCCTCCCCTTATTACCATATACAAAGAAAGAATAATGGCCGCCCTTCTGATCAACAAGTTTAGCATTTTCTGGCCTCCCGAAATGGTCCTTCATTTACACATTGTATTTGCAGGGTAGAGACCTATTGTTCACACTCCTATTTAGCATCTGTAAGAGATTCCTGGGATACTCCGAGACCTTTTCATGTGAGAATCAGTGTAAACAATGAGCATTTTACATCCTGATGAGATACATTCCATCCAGACATACAACCAGATTACATCCATCTATAATTCACATATATGACATACTCCTTATTATAGTCTAGTAGAACAAATTAGACTTTTATTAATCAAGTCCTTATTCCTTAAAGATCTCACCTAGAGGATGAATGACTCTAAAACTACAAACCATCTTTGATTTTACATTTCTTGTTTATAGGGTTGTCAGGCAGATTCTTTTCAACTGGGAATCATACAATTTTCTGTAATTTAAAAATATAAAGAAATTGGGGTTGAGCCAGATGCAGAGCTAAGCAGAAGCAGCAAAGATAAGCTTCAGCAGCCACAGCCAAGTGCAGCATTAGAAAGTGCCCCAGCGGCATCTGAAACTGTGCTGTAGCAGACCTCTCTTCACCCATCCACCTCCAGGAAGATGCTGGAGATGACGAGGATGAAATTACCTCTTTCTTCACAGCAGCACTGATCCAAGATGGCCGCAGGCACATGCTGAAGGCAGCACAGACACCAATGAACTCCAGCAACAAGCGAACTACGAGGCAGTAGGTAGGACATTTTTCCCCTGCAAATAAAACTAGTCATGTAAGTGGGGGTCTGCCCAAAGTCTGACTTGAACATGAGCCCAAATACAAGATCTGAACATGATAGGATCACCCTGTCTGCTATGCAAGATTTAATGGCAGACCTGAAAAGTCCTATGCACTCAGATATTTAGTCAGCCTTAACCACGCCAGGACTGCCTAACGCACGGATGCGTTTGGCAGGTAGGTTATTCTGGGTGGACGCATCGGCGCGTCATCTCGCGTGAGGCGAGATTTCCTGCGAATCACGCGCTCACAGGAATCGCAGGTCGGGAGGAAGGTAAACTACAGCCTGCCAGCGCTGATCATGCGCTGTCAGGCTGTAGTAGTTAAAAAAATCGCATATCAGACACTGTTTTGTTAACAGCGTCTGATATGCCTGCTGCCTGCTCCTCTGGTGGTCCCATTTGCTTGGGACCACTAGAGGAAACATATGTAAGTGCACCAATCACCACACAGACCCCCCCCATCCACCCCCGTCACTGATTAGCCCCTGATCACCCCCTGTCACCACCCTGATCACCCCCTGTCACCCCCCCTGTCACTAATCACCCCCCTGTTAGGCTCATTCAGACGTCCATATGTGTTTTGCGGATCCGCAAAACACGGACACCAGCAATTTTCAGCTCACCCATATGTCGATTTCAGCGTGCACGGTCGTTCAGAAAAGCATCTGAGAAGTAGTTTCAAGAAAAGAAGGATGTCCGGCACTGCTGGATTGTCTGGTGCAATTTCTTCCTTTTATTAACGTGGCAACAAGGATTGTACACACACACTGTACAGCGGTAAAATTGACGCGTTTCGGACTGTAAAGTCCTTGGTCGTAACAGTAGGTGAGACAAACTACAGGAATATATATACAGGTTATATCTGGTTATATCTGGTCAGGGAGGAACCCAGCCTGATTAGTAACCATCTACACCTGAGTGGTTTCACCCACTGGTCGTACTACAAGTACAAAATTAACACAATGAAATAAAAAGTATATATGTATACAACCAGTGTGTCAAGACAATAAATATGGTACCGTTCCTATATCTGTCTGTCTTGCAGCAATCAACACTAAAACTTAGTATAAACAGTGTTAAAATAAAACCAAATAGTACTTCAGGAACGTGGCTGAAAAAAATCGCATAGTGTGAACTGTTATCTAAACATACAAGTACATGAGTTCCCTACGTAAGTTTAAACCATTGGGTGCTCTGGTATTGAGTTTTAAAATTCAGTATGCTTCCCGCAATAGGATTTGTTTCCTGTTGTCTCCTCCTCTTATTGATTTTTTGACCCTCTCTATTGCAAATACTTTGAAAGATTGCACCTTGCGGTTGTGAACTGCAATAAAGCGTCTTGCTGCATTGGAAATGTTGAGGGCTGAGGAGCTAGTAACATAGTTAAGATGTTCCAACACTCTGGTTTTTAGCTTGCGAGATGTGCTGCCTACATACATCATATCACAGATGGTACATGTGATGATGTACACTACACCTTCGCTGTTGCAGTTAATGTAATTTTTTATTGTAAATGTCTCTGTATGGTCTGCATTGTGGAACTCCTTGATAGGAATCACATAGCTGCAGGTTTTACATCTAGAACTGCCGCACCGTGTGAATCCTGTGTAGCACATCCAGGTTTTAGAAGTGCGTTTTTCTGTTGTGTAGAGGGAAGGGGACAAGCGTGTAGTTAGGGCGGGAGCTCGTCTAGACACAATTCGACACCCTTCTCTTAAAATATCATGGAAAACCTCGTTTTCAAATAAGATGGGTATGCAATTTTTCACAATTGAGCTAATTTCATTAAATTGTCGACTGTATGCAAGAACAAGAGTGGGAAGGTGATCTGCATTTCTGGATGATAGGAATCTGGGATCTTTTGTATTTTTTTCTTTTTTGTTTTATTAGGAAAATGTGTTTTATATTTAAAGAGCAGATCATATCTATTTTTGCTGGATGCTATTCTATAAGCCCTGTCTAGCATCCACTGTGGATAATCTCGGGCTTTCAGACGAGAACTTATAATTAGTGTTGATCACTAATTTTCGAATTGCGAATTTTAATCGCGAATATCGGCACTTCGAGAATTCGAGAATATTTAGAATATCGCAAAATATATTCGCAATTGCGAATAATCGTTTTTATGCGAATTTTTTATTTGCCCAAATATTCGCGAAATATCGCAAATTCGAATATTGCCCCTGCCGCTCATCACTACTTATAATCCTACATTCTTGTTCATAGGCAATTAATGTGCTACAATTTCTGCGTGCACGTATAGATTCCCCTACTGGCACACTTTTTATAGTTTGTTTGGGGTGATGGCTGTTAGCCTGTAATATCGTATTGCCAGCAGTGGTTTTTCTATACGCTTCCGTAGAAATGCTCTGAAGATTTCCTGTTAGTTTCAAGTCCAAAAAGCAAATAGTATTTGGGTTACTTTGTCAGGTGAAGCGGAGGTTGTAGGGGTTATTGTTGAAATATGACAGTAAGTCTGGTATGGCAGACACGCCTCCCTTCCAGATAAGGAGCAGGTCATCGATATATCTGCCATACCAGACTATAACTCCATGAAAAGGATTTTTGTCATTATATGTGAATCTCTCCTCCCAATATGCCATAACCAAGTTGGCAAGGGACGGGGAGAATTTTGCCCCCATAGAAAATCCCCTCACCTGCACAAAGAACTTCGAATCAAATGAAAAGTAGTTGTGTGTCAGTAGATACTGCATCACTTCCAAGACATAGTCAATGAACTCATGGGAATGACGGCTATATTTATGGAGGTGATATTCTATAGCAAGAGCAGCTGTTTCATGTGGGATAGAAGGGTATAATGACACAACATCTGCTGCCATCCAAAAAAAGCTGTCATCCCATTTGACATCATAAAGGGATCGTAAAACATCCGTTATATCAAGCAGGTAGCCTGATATTCTTTTGACCAAAGGCTGGAAAACAGAATCCAGCCATTGGCCCAGACGTTCATTTAGGGAGCCTATCCCCGAAATAATAGGATGCAGTGGTGGTGGATCCAGACCTTTGTGTATTTTGGGAAGTGCATGAATTATTGGAGTAATCGGATTTTTCACCGACAGGAAAGTGGACAGTTTAGGGTCAAACAAACCCAAATTTTTCCCTTTATTAATCAAAGTTTGATACTTAATTTTGAAAACCTCAAGGGGATTACTGTCCAGTCTTTTCACTTTCCTGCTGAAGCTCCCGAAGACACACCAGGGAAAGCTGTTCATAAAACTGTTTGTTTTGGTAAATATTATTGAATATAACCTGTATATATATTCCTGTAGTTTGTCTTACCTACTGTTACGACTAAGGACTTTACAGTCCGAAATGCGTCAATTTTACCGCTGTACAGTGTGTGTGTACAATCCTTGTTGCTACGTTAATAAAAGGAAGAAATTGCACCAGACAATCCAGCAGTGCCGGACATCCTTCTTTTCAAGAATAGGACATGCTCTATCTTTTGCGGAGCTCTCCGCATCACCGCCGGCCCCATTCACACTGAATGGGTCCGCATCTATTCCGCAGAATTGCGGAAGAGATGCGGACATTTTTGTGGACGTGTGAATGGGGCCTTACTTCTTTTTTTTTTTTGCACATTTTTTGGCAGAGATTTTTTCATCCACATTGATTGATGCGAATGAAGAAATCTGTGCCGTTCATTTTTTTTTTTAAGCCCGGAGGCTGAACGGAAAAAAAAAATCTCAAATCTGTATGCTCAATATAAGGAGAATCGCAGAAACTCCTCATGCTGGCCATACATTGTCGGGTTTATAATAATTAAATTAAGAATTATTAATTATGGTCATAAAAATATTTTTTTCATAACTTGTAGAAATCATGACCTGGTGAATTGTAGATAACCCAATCGATATAATTCACATCTGAGGCCGACTATTTCCTCAGATAATTAGTTATTTTCATGTGAGATGACATTAATGCTAAAGATGTAGTTTTGACATGAAATAATACGCAGATATTCTAAAAACATGCACAGTTTATTAGTTACACGATTATAAACAATTAAGTATATAAACACGATTATATATGCCAAGGAATATATATGGCAATGATATATGAAGCATTACAAGCTTATCATAAGTAAATAAACAATGATATATGCCAATTAATATATATGGCATTGATATCATGCATCAGAAGCTTCACAATAAGTAAATAAACACATGTGGGTAAGAGCAGCTTGTCACATTATAACAAAGCTATTTGGTTAGGATATCAAAACAAGAAGTTAAGTTATATACATCACTTCTGTTCAGAGGAAACCTCATGATATCAGGATGGGCCTGTCTAATCCTAGACACCAATATCGAATGCTAACTACATTCTGCCCCCCTCTAACCAACTACACCTCACATGACTTCAGGAATGGGCAAATCCATCCAAGGATATAACTTAGAAGAGATAACTGTATCCTTCCGCCCCATCCTGGACTATTCTCACATGTATGAGACTTGGTAAGACTATTAAGACACACAACAGAAATGTTAAGAACTTGGAACAAGTCTTTCCAGTGGGAATTTATAACCTAGCTTGGCGAAGAATGCTACTATCAATATATTTATATATATATATATATATATATATATATATATATACAATCATTTAATACTTTGCTAGATTATGAGTCTTGATTCTTCTGCAGGTAGAATGAAGCCTCACAATATCCTAAGACTACATCTCAATATGGAGATGATCGATTAATTAATGTGTTTATGTATTCGCCAATCTATATGGTATGACTTCACCCACATTATCCAATTAGTCTTAATAAAATGAAATATCATTCTTCATGTCTCTTACCAAGTCCTAGCAGGAATCACACTTCTGCTCCTAGGAAAGCTGGGTGGTCCATCATCGCATGTCTCACCATGACTTTCATATTGATAGACCCCTCTCTCTTGGGTGTTCTGCTGAATCCTGGAATGTTCTTTGCTTGTTGCTTGTTCTGCTTGTTCTGCCTCCTTTCTTTTTTCTCCTCCTGATGCTCATCTATCTAGGGTAATTATCTCCCTTGTAATCTAACATTACCACCTCCTGGATTAGTATTCTCCAATCAATTGAGGGGGTGTAAAACTTTTTACACAGACTGAACTCTGCATGACTTCAAATCTTGGCCTGTTTCAGCCATACAGCAAAACTTTGTAATTTTGGTTCAGTCTGTCTCTTAAAGACAATGAGCATCAATTTCATGAATATAATATGATCAGGTATCATATACACTCATGAAAATGCCCGACAACATGTAATGATTGCGGAGACCCTCAAATGCCAGGGCAGTATAAATACCCCACATATGACCCCATTTTAGAAAGTAGACACCCCAAGGTATTCCGTGAGGGGTATGGTGAGTTCATGTAAAAAAAAAATTGTCACAAGTTAGTGGAATATGAGACTTTGTCAGAAAAAAAAAAAGTCAATTTCCGCTCACTTGTGCCAAAAAAAAAAAATCTTCTATGAACTCGCCATGCCCCTCACGGAATACCTTGGGGTGTCTTCTTTCCAAAATGGGGTTACATGTGGGTATTTATACTGCCCTGGCATTTTAGGGGCCCTAAAGCGTGAAAAGAAGTCTGGAATCTAAATGCGTAAAAATGCCCTTCTAAAAGGTACTCATTGGAATTTGGGCCCCTTTGCGCACCTAGGCTGTCTATGGGAGATTTTTTATTTTTTTTGCCAGAATTTAGCAGAAATGGAAACTTTATAATTTTTTTTCCTCAGAAAGTATCATTTTCCGCCAACTTGTGAAAAAAAATAAAATTATACATGAACTCACCATGCCCCTCCGCGAATACTTTGGGTTGTCTTCTTTCTAAAATGGTGTCATTTGGGGGGTATTTATACTATCCTGACATTCTAGCACCTGAAGAAACATGACACTTTTTTGCACCATAGTTTGTAAATGCTATACCTTTTACCCAAACCAATAAATATACACTTATTGGATTTTTTTATCAAAGACATGTAGAACAATAAATTTAGAGACAAATTTACATAGAAATGTATTTAAAAAAAAAACAATTCAACAGAAAGTGAAAAATGTCTTTTTTTTTGCAAAAATTTTGGTCATTTTTTAATTATATCAAAAAAAGTAAAAATGTCAGCAGCAATGAAATAACACCAAATGAAAGCTCTATTAGTGAGAAGAAAAGGAGGTAAAATATATTTGTATGCATTGTATGCATTTTTTGCTGGTGATTGCCATTAGCAACGGACTACAAGTGCAGGATGTGCTCCCCTACAGAAATGCACAACTGCATATGGGTATGAGCGCATCCTGCTTTCTTATCACCACACTTTTTGATGGTTTATATATATATATGTATGGAGGTGTATAAACTCCATTTTAAATGTGCCTGTTTTTCATCTTCAGGTCACATTTGGGTGCACCTGCTTGGCCTTGGGCTATAACAGTCAGTCTTGGGTAGGGCTCATAGACACCTCCCACCTCCCATTGCAAGCATGGCCACATGCTGGATGTAACAGAGGAGATGTTTGTGAGTCGTCCTAATGCTCCTGTAATTGCCCACTGGCCCCTGATATCGCCCATATGGTGCAGGTAGGTGAGTGTTAGGGCCCACGGGCTACTTGAGAGACCTTGACGCTGGTGCCCGAGGCTTAAGACACGTCCTCCTAGTAGGATATGTCGAACTAACTCTCAATTTTTAACATCAGTGTGAGGGTTTAGTGTGACGGCAGCGTGCACCTATCTCTGGTTCTGTGTTTGTTCTGAATTCCTGCCACATCCACATAAATTTCACCTTATGTAGGATGTCCATTGTGGTACTTGTAGTCCGTTGCTGGCATCATCCATTGTATGCATTTTTTGCTGGTGATTGCCATTAGCAACGGACTACAAGTGCAGGATGTGCTCCCCTACAGAAATGCACAACTGCATATGGGTATGAGCGCATCCTGCTTTCTTATCACCACACTTTTTGATGGTTTAAAATATATTTGGGTGGTAAGTTGTCTGACGGAGCAATAAACGGTGAAAGTAGCGTAGTGCAGAATTGTAAAAAGTGGTCTGGTCATTAAGGGTGTTTAAGCTACGGGGGCTGAAGTGGTTAAACACTATAAGGGCAGACATCACAGCCATTGGGGTTCGCACTGTGCACCTTCAGGAAAAGATGGAGGAATTTAGGGAAGCACACAACTCCCTAGTGGATTCCTATAATGAGACACAGGATGTGGTTGCTTCCATGAAACTGAATTAGCAGACCTTGAGGATAGGTCTAGAAGGAATAATATCAGACTGAAGACATTAAAGAGGACTCTCTCCAGCATTATCTGATAGATTTCTTTATATCAATTCTTCCGGACACTCCAGAGAGGGATTTACTTATAGATAGAGCACACAGAGTCCCTAAACCCAAATCTATGCCGGCCAGCACGCCAAGAAATGTACCAGTACACTTTCACTTCTTCCATTTTAAAAACAAACTTCTCAGGGAAGTAGGAAGAAAAAAAAGGCATTCCTGAGCGTTTTAAACAAGTTTCTGTCTATGCTGATCTCTCTCCAGCAACTCTAGCCAGGAGGAGGGAATTTGCTAAATATACCACAATTCAGAGAGAGAATGGAATCCCATTATCGCTGGGGTTTCCCAACTTATTGTCGTAGAAAAATGGCACTAACTTTATTTTACTTTCTCCATCTCAAACTGCAAACTTTCTGGAGAGAAGATCTCCAGGGAAACTAAACGCTGACCTAAGAATGGACCGTGGTGAGATCTACGAAGTGATAACCTTCATAGGTGCCAACCATGTAAGGTACCTCACTTGCCTACACCATTCTACATTGGGTCTGCTTTTCTCCACTCTTGGCCCATCTATATATTTTGAAACACACAAATATTATAGTCCTTGACTTTCTTATCTACTTCGGAGACTCCCCCATATATGAGCTGTTGGTTGCCTGTTGAGACATCCAATAAGTCATGTCTTGGCGGTGGCTGTTGGACATCCCCTGTTAGATAAAATTCAGATTTTTCACCACATATTATTATTAGAGTTGAGCGAACACCTGGAAGTTCGGGTTCGGCGAGTTCGGCCGAACCTCCGGGAAAAGTTCGGGTTCGGGATCCGAACTCGACCCGAACTTCATCCCGAACCCCATAGAAGTCAATGGGGACCCGAACTTTTGGGCACTAAAAAGGCTGTAAAAGACACCCAGAGGGATAATATACCGCAATAAACGCATTGCGATTTCAACTTTGAGCTAATGATCACCATGGGAACGCCTCCTCCAGTAGAATGTACTGTCGGATCTGAGAATTAAGTTGAAATCGCAATGCGATTCTTATATATTTGCTTAATCGCATTGCGATTTCAACTTAGCATTGCTAAATAATTCCATCCATATCGTTAACTTACTGAGTCAGTAAGTTAACGAATATGGATGGAATTATTTAGCAATGCTAAGTTGAAACGACAATGCGATTAAGCAGATATATAATAATCGCATTGCGATTTCAACTTAATTCTCACATCCGACAGTACATTCTACTGGAGGAGGCGTTCCCATGGTGATCGGTAGCTCAAAGTTGTAATCGCAATGCGATTAAGCAAATACATAAGAATCGCATTGCGATTTAAACTTTTTAGTACTCAACTTTTAAAATCGTACACCACTTTAAGTTCCAAAGTTGCAATCGCGTTCGAATAGAACTTAAAGCTGTCTCTTAGTCAGTTTTAGTATTGGTGTGCTGTAATAGAAGTTACTAGAGGTGGGACGAATCCATATTTTTTTCAAATCCGAATTCAAAACCGAATCCGAAAAGGTTCTCCAATATCTCGAATCTTTAGATTCTCGAATCTTACGAATCCTGTGCATAGAATTTTGTGAACGGTGAAAGAAACAAAGTGATCCAAACTCAATATTCCTTTAATATGAATAAAGAGTTCTTACTTTTGTAACAAAGTATTCTTCAACAGAAAAATAAAGTAACTTTAAGAACAACTGAAATGAGAGGTATATGGAGGCTGCCAGTACTTGAGCAATACCAGTTGCCTGGCTGTCCTGATGATTCTCAACCTCAAGAACATTAGCCATAGTCCCTGAACATGCATGCAGAGCAGGTGTTTCTCAGAAATTTTTGTAAGATCAGATAATATTACCTGCATGCTTGTTTCTAGTGTGAGTCACACTACTAGTGCCAAATAGACAAGCAGGGCTGCCAGGCAACTGGTATTGTTTAAAAAAGGAAAAACATGGCAGCATCCATACACCTCTCACTTTATTAGTCATTTAAAGCACCTGAAGTGAAGGGGATTTGGTGGCTGGCATGTTTCCTAAACAATACCAGTTCTGTCCAGCTGATCCTCTGCCCGTGATGCTTCTGTGAGCAACTGTACCAGGCTACTTATTTACTTTGAGCTACTATACCTGGCTAGTGGCTATTTATCCTGGGGGCAACTATACCTAGCTACCTACAAATGGGACATCTATAACAGGCTTCATATAGTGGGTGCTTCTATACCAGGCTACCCATACCAAAATCCAAGTGATATAGCTTACTGTCACTACTGCACTTAATTGCAAATTCACCTCTTCTGTGCAGGTCTTGTTTAACTACCAGGGTATATCTTATCCTATGTGTTTTGACAGGTAGGTTTTACTGTGTTATTTATTTACTAGAGTGGGTTTTATACTGAGATGTGCCAATAGCACCCCTATATGATGGCATTATCTTAACCAGCATCAAACATCTGGAACTACTATTTCAAAATATCACAGAAATATTGCAACCTGTGCCCAGAAAAGACTCCCATACCACCTCACCTCAGCTCTATACTAGATTTTTTTACTACCTCAGATTGAGGTTTTAAAGAAATTTTAAAAATCATGTTTGCACCTACTGTACTATGATTAATTTAAGAGATGCAAGAAAGATCAGCAGGACAACAGGCAACCTGTATCCATATCCCGGCCTCAAGCTAAAACAATACACAGTCCAGGGATGCTGGAGCTCACCTGATCTCCACCCAAGCATAAGCATCGGACGGGAAAATGCCAGGAACCAGGCGATAGAGCATTTAAAAAAAAAAAAAAAAACAGAAGATCATCTGGCTTTTCAAACTTGGTAAAAGAATTTCTTAATTTTGTTTATTTCACATAATTTCGTTTAAAAGCCATACGTGCAATACATACATATGGATTTTAAAAGGAAATGATGTGAAATAAAGAAATTCTTTTACCAAGTTTGAGAAGCTGGATGATCTTCTGTTTTTGCAAGCTAAAACAATGCATGCGCCATGCACCCGCCTCCATATCCCAATTTAGTAATTTACTAAATCAAGATTTTTGTTCAAGGAAGATTTTTGTTCAGGAAAACCAGCATACGAACTCGTTCTGGGTCCAATCTACTTCGTTTCCTATCAACTATGATGCCTGAAGTGCTGAATAGTCTTTCAGAAATAACAGTGGACGGTGGTGTAATTAAGAACTTTTTAGAGAGTGTTCTCAAGTTCGGATATTTTTCATTTTCCTTCCAGTACTTGAAAATATCAGAGGATGGTTGAATCAGTGGTTCTGCTAAGTAGGCATTTATTTCTTCCTCCGGAGATAGAGAATGCTCGCTGCTGCTGGAAGTTGGTACTACCATCAATTGAGAATAATAACTCCACATGCTATGACCTCCTTGTTCACTTTGTGATGTCTGACTGTTATCTCCTCCTAGTTCTTGTGCTGATGAATGTCGATCAGTGCCCACGCCTTGCAAACTTGTAATCTCAATGGCCAGTGTGGATTTAGCTTCCTCAAGTTTTTCTCTATCGATAAACACAGTTCCCTTGAATCGGGGATCCAGTAAAGCTCCAAGGGCATATAACTTTTCTGTCTCAACAGAGTGATAGCGCCTTTTCATTGATGCAGGCAAATCATTTCTGAATCCCTGTATGGGACCTACAGTGGATTTGAAATTCTGCAAAGCACGAATTGTACTGTTGACTAAAGGAATTATTTCAGAGATTGTGACTTGGCTTGAACGGGCCACAAAAGTAGCTCTATCAAATACATCAAGGATTCGTATCACTTCTTCTATAATTGTCCACTGCCGAGCACTAAGATCTACTTGAAAATTTAGGTCTGAAGCAGACAATAAAACAGCTGGCTTTTGTTCCAGGAGACGAGCTAGCATGTGAAGCTGAGAGTTCCATCTAGTTGGTTCGTCTTGTATGAGACGATGAGGTTTCAGATGTAACTTTTCTTGAGCCGATCTTAAGGTTTTCATGGCTTTTGAAGAGTGTTTGTAATGTCCTACAATACTCCGGCAGGATGCCATAATTTCCTTAATTTCACTCTTATTCAATAAACCATCTTTCAGAACTAACTGAAAAGTATGAGCCAGGCAAGGCAAGTGGTGATACGGACTGCGCTGTAAAGCTGCTACCACATTAGGACCATTGTCTCTCATAACACAGACAACTTTTTTTGACAGATTCCATTCTGTCATACTGCTGGTAATGAAAGATTCAATGGCAGATGCTGTATGTGCAACCTCAGGAAAGGGAATACATTCCAAGCACAGGTGATGATACACAAAGTTGTCATCTATGAAGTGAACTGTCAAACTCAGATAATCATCATAAGATGTAGATGTCCACATGTCTGTTGTTACTCCAATAAAATTGGTTTAGAAGGTCCTGAACTGTAGTCTTTACCTCTTCATACATTTCTGGAATTACCTTTTCTGCAATGTGTTTCCTGCTTGGGATGACATATCTTGGCTCTAGGTGGTTTATCAACTTTCTGAAACCTTTATCCTCTACTATAGATAGTGGTTGGTTGTCCCGGCAGATCATTTCAGCGACTAATCGTGTAACTGTTTTAGCTCTTTTGTCTCCTCGTTTGAAAAGTTGTTTTTTGTCTAAAAAGGCTGGCATAGTCCATTGCTGAGGAGGTGGTGGTGTTACTGCTTTGCGTTTCACTGGGGGTAGTTTGAATGGACTTTCCGTAAATGATGACTCTGCTGATCCTGGACTAGGAGCTTGACTAGAGGATGATGCCGGACTTTTAACAAAAGCTATTTCTTCGTCTAGATCTTCGGATGTTAAATCCTCACTTACAGACTGAGGGGTTGAGGGTGAAGCTGGAGGAAATAGTGGTGATGGTGAACGTGTGCCTTTCAGCTCCTGAAATTTGGAGAAATGTTTTGTTTTCAAATGTTTCCACATAGCTGAGGTGGTATTGGAGTGTTTTCCTCTGGATATTTTTGATGGGCACAGGTTACAATTAGCATAATTTTCATCTGGTGATATTTTGAAATAGTTCCAGATGTTTGATGCTGACTGAGATGCCGCCATCATATGGGGTGCTATTGGCACACTCTGCCTGAAAGTGACAAAAAAAAATTAACCTACATTTTTGGATTGCTCACGGTCACTGCTCCCTTCTTCTCCACCTCAATATAATGGCCCCTTAGTA
Organism: Bufotes viridis; assembly: GCA_033119425.1. Taxonomy (NCBI): domain Eukaryota; kingdom Metazoa; phylum Chordata; class Amphibia; order Anura; family Bufonidae; genus Bufotes; species Bufotes viridis. The sequence continues at coordinate 14,405,100 of CM065591.1, read as the reverse complement.
GACCAGATAGATACTACTACTTACCTACACAACAAACAAGAAGGACCAGCTACGTTGCTCCAGGCAAGGGTAATGTATGTTTTGCTTGGCGGCTCCAAAAAAGATGGGGTTGGGTCTCCACTGCAGGCAACAGCGGTAGGTGCTTGAGCGGGACCTGCACAGAAGAGGTGCATTTGCAATTAAAGTGCAGTAGTAAGCTATATCACTTGAATTTTTGTCAAGAGGTAGCCTGGTATAGTTGCCCACACTATAGGGAGCCTGGTAGGTATAGATGCCCCCACAGTATTAGGTAGCCAGGTGTCGGTGTTGTTAAAAGTACCTACCTACACAACAAACAAGAAGGACCAGCTACGTTGCTCCAGGCAAGGGTAATGTATGTTTTGCTTGGCGGCTCCAAAAAAGATGGGGTTGGGTCTCCACTGCAGGCAACAGCGGTAGGTGCTTGAGCGGGATCTGCAGAGAAGATGTCAATTGAAGAAGATGAGAATGTTGCAGTGAACAACTCCAGGTAGGTAGCGAGGTAGATGTCCCCATTTGTGGATGGCACTTATGGGAGGATCTGTGTGGATTTGGTTATGGGGAGGGGGATCTGTGGATGACACATACTTACAGTATGCTATATGTGTCATCCACAGATCCCCTCCCCATAACAGTGCAAAATCGACAGATCCCCCTCCACATTATCCACAGACCCCCATCATCCACAGATCCCCCAATGTCATCCACAGATCCCCTAGTGTCATTCACAGACCCCCCCTGTATCATCCACAGACCCCCAGTGTCATCCACAGACCCCCAGTGTCACCTACAGACCCCCAGTGTCACCTACAGACCCCCAGTGTCATCCACAGATACCCCAGTGTCATCCACAGATACCCCAGTGTCATCCACAGATCCCCCAGTGTCATCCACAGACCCCCCTGTATCATCCACAGACCCCCAGTGTCACCCACAGACCCCCAGTGTCACCCACAGACCCCCAGTGTCATCCACAGATCCCCCAGTGTCATTCACAGATCCCCCAGTGTCATCCACAGACCCCCCAGTGTCATCCACAGACCCTCCATCATCAACAGACCCCCCTGTGTCATCCACAGACCCCCCAGTGTCATCCACAGATCCCCTGTATCATCCACAGACCCCCAGTGTCATCCACAGACCCCCAGTGTCATCCACAGACCCCCAGTGTCATCCACAGACCCCCATCATCAACAGACCCCCTGTGTCATCCACAGACCCCCAGTGTCATCCACAGATCCCCTGTATCATCCACAGACCCCCAGTGTCATCCACAGACCACCCAGTGTCATCCACAGACCCCCATCATCAACAGACCCCCTGTGTCATCCACAGACCCCCTGTGTCATTCACAGATCCCCCGTGTCATCCACAGATCCTCCAGTGTCATCCACAGATCCCCAGTGTCATTCACAGATCCCCAGTGTCATCCACAGATCCCCAGTGTCATCCACAGATCCCCCAGTGTCATCCACAGACCCCCATCATCAACAGACCCCCTGTGTCATCCACAGACCCCCTGTGTCATTCACAGATCCCCAGTGTCATCCACAGACCCCCAGTGTCACCCACAGACCCCCATAATCAACAGACCCCCTGTGTCATCCACAGACCCCCTGTGTCATTCACAGATCCCCCAGTGTCATCCACAGATCCCCAGTGTCATTCACAGATCCCCAGTGTCATCCACAGACCCCCATCATCCACAGACCCCCTGTGTCATCCACAGACCCCCTGTGTCATTCACAGATCCCCCAGTGTCATCCACAGACCCCCAGTGTCACCCACAGACCCCCCATAATCAACAGACCCCCCTGTGTCATCCACAGACCCCCCTGTGTCATTCACAGATCCCCTAGTGTCATCCACAGATCCCCCAGTGTCATTCACAGATACCCCAGTGTCATCCACAGATCCCCAGTGTCATCCACAGACCCCCAGTGTCATCCACAGACCCCCATCATCAACAGACCCCCTGTGTCATCCACAGACCCCCAGTGTCATCCACAGACCCCCAGTGTCATCCACAGATCCCCCTGTATCATCCACAGACCCCCAGTGTCATCCACAGACCCCCAGTGTCATCCACAGACCCCCATCATCAAAAGACCCCCTGTGTCATCCACAGACCCCCAGTGTCATCCACAGATCCCCCTGTATCATCCACAGACCCCCAGTGTCATCCACAGATCCCCCTGTATCATCCACAGACCCCCAGTGTCATCCACAGACCACCCAGTGTCATCCACAGACCCCCATCATCAACAGACCCCCTGTGTCATCCACAGACCCCCAGTGTCATCCACAGATCCCCCTGTATCATCCACAGACCCCCAGTGTCACCCACAGACCCCCAGTGTCACCCACAGATCCCCCAGTGTCATCCACAGATCCCCCAGTGTCATCCACAGACCCCCAGTGTCACCCACAGACCCCCAGTGTCACCCACAGACCCACCACCACCAACCATCCACAGATGTCCCATCATATCCCCTGCCATATTAGGGCCCCTGTGATGAATAAATACCTCAGCAGAGGTATTGCTAGGAGCGGAGGAACGAGGATCAGCGCAGGCGGCGGCAGAGCACGAGGCGGCGGTGCAGGCAGTGGCGCGCTGCTCAGTAACTGACGTCACACACTGGCGTCTGCCCTGCACCGCCTAGAGGGAGGAGGAGTTGCCGCCTGCACTGCAAAAAGGTTAGTACTTGCGGCCCTGCTGCCGCCGGTGAATAGCAGTGCGGACGCGGTACTTGGGATTCGTAGGGGACATTTAAGAGGTGGGGATTCGAGTCCAAGAATCCCACGAATCCTGCAAGATTCGTGGGATTCGTGGATTCGTTGGATTCGCCGTCCCACCTCTAGAAGTTACATTCGTACGCGAATATAACTTAGAGCAATACAGTCAACTTTACACTGTTAGTGGAGATTGGTGACTGTCCCAGCGATTATGGCGAAAAGTAATTTCTCTAAAGAAGAGCTGGATTTCTTAATAACTGTAAGTAATTGAACTTAGTTAGTGTGTAATGCAGTAATGTGATTTAAACTTATTAATGATTTTTATTAGCCAAGAAGCCTGCAGGCCTTCACTGATCTCATAACTGCCTTACACTGTCACTTGTCCTACTGCTTGGTGACATAAACTCATCACAGGCTTTAGCAGACTGCACAACTACATGAGTGATTCGTGAAAGACACTGTTAAAGGGGTGGCAATGTTCAAGTCACTTTTAAAGGGATGACGATGTTCAAGTCACTTTTAAAGGGATGGCGATGTTCAAGTCACTTTTAACCACTTCAGCCCCCCTAGCTTAAACACCCTTAATGACCAGGCCACTTTTTACAATTCCGCACTACACTAATTTCACCGTTTATTGCTCCGTCATACAACTTACCACCCAAATGAATTTTACCTCCTTTTCTTCTCACTAATAGAGCTTTCATTTGGTGGTATTTCATTGCTGCTGACATTTTTACTTTTTTTGCTATTAATCAAAAATTACCGAAATTTTTGCAAAAAAATGACATTTTTCACTTTCTGTTGTAAACTTTTTAAAAAAACTACATTTCTATATAAATTTTCTCTAAATTTATTGTTCTACATGTCTTTGATAAAAAAATCCAATAAGTGTATATTTATTGGTTTGGGTAAAAGTTATAGCGTTTACAAACTATGGTGCAAAAAGTGAATTTCGGCATTTTGAAGCAGCTCTGACTTTCTGAGCACCTGTCATGTTTCTTCAGGTGCTAGAATGCCAGGATAGTATAAATATCCCCCAAATTACACCATTTTAGAAAGAAGACACCCAAAGTATTCGCGGAGGGGCTTGGTGAGTTCATGTATCATTTCATTTTTTTCACAAGTTAGCGGAAAATGACACTTTCTGAGAAAAAAAAAAAAAAAAGTTTCAATTTCTGATAACTTCTGGCAAAAAAAAAAAAATCTCAGACGGACTCACTATGCCCCTCAGTGAATACCTTGGGGTGTCTACTTTCCGAAATGGAGTCATTTGTGGGGTGTGTTTACTGTTCTGGCATTTTGGGCGGGGCTAAATTGTGAGCCGCCATGTAAAACCTAAAGGTACTCGTTGGAATTTGGGCCCTTTGCGCATCCAGGCTGCAAAAAGCGGCACTTATGTGGTATCGCCGTACTCAGGAGAAGTAGGGCAATGTGTTTTGGGGTGTATTTTTACATATACCCATGCTGGGTGAGAGAAATATCTCTGTAAATTGTCAACTTTGTATAAAAATTTTTAAAAGTTGTCGTTTACAGAGATATTTTTCACACAAAGTATGGGTATATATAAATACACCCCAAAACACATTGCCCTACTTCTCCTGAGTACGGCGATACCACATGTGTGCCACTTTTTGCAGCCTGAGTGCAAAGGGCCCTAAACCAATGAGTACCTTTAGGATTTCACAGGGCATTTTTACGCATTTGGATTCCAGACTTCTTCTCACCCTTTAGGGACCCCTAAAATGCCAGGACAGTATAAATACCCCACATGTGACCCCATTTTGGAAAGAAGACACCCCAAGGTATTCTGTGAGGGGTATGGTGAGTTCATGTAAAATTTTATTTTTTGTCACAAGTTAGTGGAATATGAGACTTTGTAAAAAACAAAATAAAAAAAAACAAAAAAACAATTTCCGCTAACTTGTGCCAAAAATAAACATTCTGTGGACTCACCATGCCCCTCACGGAATACCTTGGGGTGTCTTCTTTCCAAAATGGGGTCACATGTGGGGTATTTATACTCACCTGGCATTTTAGGGGCCCCTAAAGTGTGAGAATCCAAATGCATAAAAATGGCCTGTGAAATCCTAAAGGTACTCATTGGTTTTAGGGCCCTTTGCGCATCTTGGCTGCAAAAAGTGTCACTCATGTGGTATCGCCGTACTCAGGAGAAGTAGGGCAATGTGTTTTGGGGTGTATTTTTACATATACCCATGCTGCGTGTGAGAAATATCGCTGTAAACGACAACTTTTTACATTTTTTATTCAAAGTTGTCAATATACAGAGATATTTCTCTCACCCAGCATGGGTATATGTAAAAATACACCCCAAAACACATCGCCCTACTTCTCCTGAGTACGGCGATACTACATGTGTGACACTTTTTGCAGCCAAGATGCGCAAAGGGCCCAAATTCCAATGAGTACCTTTTAGGAGGAGCATTTTTACGCATTTTTCTTCTCACGCTTTAGGGCCCCTAAAATGCCAGGGCAGTAGAAATACCCCACGTGTGACCCCATTTTTGAAAGAAGACACCCCAAGGTATTCCATGAGGGGCATGGCGAGTTCATAGAATATTTTTTTTGGCACAAGTTAGTGGAAATTGATTTTTATTGTTTTTCTCACAAAGTCTCCCTTTCCGCTAACTTTTGACAAAAAGTTTAATTTTCATGAACTCATTATGCCCTCAGCGAATACCTTGGGGTGTCTTCTTTCCCAAATGGGGTCACATGTGGGGTATTTATACTGCCCTGGCATTTTAGAGGCCCTAAAGCGTGAGAAGAAAAATGCGTAAAAATACCCTCCTAAAAGGTACTCGTTGGAATTTGGGCCCCTTTGCGCATCTTGGCTGCAAAAAAGTGTCACTCATGTGGTATCGCCGTACTCAGGAGAAGTAGGGCAACGTGTTTTGGGGTGTATTTTTACATATACCCATGCTGGGTGAGAGAAATATCTCTGTATATTGACAACTTTGAATAAAAAAATTTAAAAAGTTGTCGTTTACAGCGATATTTCTCACACCCAGTATGGGTATATGTAAAATACACCCCAAAACACATTGCCCTACTTCTCCTGAGTACGGCGATACCACATGAGTGACACTTTTTGCAGCCAAGATGCGCAAAGGGCCCTAAAACCAATGAGTACCTTTAGGATTTCACAGGCCATTTTTACGCATTTGGATTCTCACGCTTTAGGACCCCTAAAATGCCAGGGCAGTATAAATACCCCACATGTGACCCCATTGTGGAAAGAAGACACCCCAAGGTATTCTGTGAGGGGCATGGCGAGTTCACAGAAAAAAAATTTGGCACAAGTTAGCGGAAATTGTTTTTTTTTTTTTTTTTTACAGTCTCATATTCCACTAACTTGTGACAAAAATAAAATTTTACATGAACTCACCATACCCCTCACGGAATACCTTGGGGTGTCTTCTTTCTAAAATGGGGTCACATGTGGGGTTTTGTACTGCCCTGGCATTTGAGGGTCTCCGCAATCATTACACGTATGGCCAGCATTAGGAGTTTCTGCGATTCTCCGTATATTGACCATACGGGTAATGAGATTTTTTTCCGTTCAGCCTCTGCGCTGAAAAAAAAAAATGAACGGCACAGATTTTTCATTCGCAATGTGGATGAAAAAATCTCTGCCAAAATCAGTGACTGCGGTGCGGTGGGCTGGGCGCTAGCTACCTAACAAGTAGCTAACTAACTGGCGGTGATAAGGGACCCTTATGCCCCATTCACACGTCCGAAATTCTGTTTGCGGAACGGAATTGCGGACCCATTCATTTCTATGGGGACAGACTTTGTCCCGCTCGGATCCGGAATTACGGATCCGCGCTTCGAGTCTGCACTTCCGTTCCGCAAAAATATAGAACATGTCCTATTCTTGTCCGCAATTGCGGACAAGAAAAGCATTTTCTATATAGTTCTGGCAATGTGCGGATCTGCAAAATGCGGAAAGCACATTGCCGGTGTCCGTGTTTTGAGGATCCGCGGATCGGATCCGCGGATCGGATCCGCGGATCCGTGAATCCACGGATCCGTGAATCCACGGATCCGCAAAACACATATGGACGTCTGAATGGAGCCTTACAAGGGGTGTGATCAATGACAGGGGGTGATCAGGGGTTTAGATGGGGTGATCAAGGGGTTAATAGGTGAGGGGGGTGGGGGGTTAGTGTAGTGTTTGGTGCAACTTTTACTGAGTTACCTGGTCCTCTGGTGGTCGATCCCAGAAAATGGGACCACCAGAGGACCAGGTAGCAGCTATATCAGACGCTGTTCATAAAACAGCGTCTGATATAGCTGTTTGATGCGATTTATATCGCATCTACAGCCTGCCAGCGATTGATCATCGCTGGCAGGCTGTAGTCCAACTCCCGAGACGCGCTTCACTGTTCACAGGAAGTCTCGCGTCTCGCGAGATGACGCCCCGGCGCGTCCAAACAGAAGATCCCGGCCGCCCGCAGGACGCAATCCTGCGTACGGCGGTCGGGGACTGGTTAAAGGGGCGGCAATATTCAAGTCACTTTTAAAGGGATCGCAATGTTCAAGTCACTTTTAAAGGGATGGTGATGTTTAAGTCACTTTTAAAGGGGCAGCAATATTCAAGTCACTTTTAAAGGGATGGCGATGTTCAAGTCAGTTTTAAAGAGATGGCGATGTTCAAGTCACTTTTAAAGGGGCTGCAGTGTTCAAGTCACTTTTAAAGGGGCGGCAATGTTCAAGTAACTTTTAAAGAGATGGCGATGTTCTACTCTTTGACTGTTTTGATATTAAATGTTATTTTTGATGGTTCTTATGACTATGATAACTAATAATTGTATTTTAGAACTGTGGGATTACATTATTTAATTGTTATCTTGCAGGAAATGTTGGAGAAGGGGTACGACCACAGAAGGTCAAGGGGCGAAAAGCAGGCCATAGTGCGGAGAATTGCTTTCCAGCTGTGGCAGAAGCATGGGTGCACTCATCGGAAGGATGCGATTCTAAAAAAGTGGTCAGATCTGAAGCGCCACAGGATGGATCTGATCACTAAGATCAGAGATAAATCTTTTCCAGGTACAATACTTATTTGCATAACTGAGCAGATAGATAACAATATGTTGGTGAGAGAAATAAGTATTTTAACCCTTTACAATAAATCACTTAGTACAGTGGTGTTGAACTGATGGGAAAGGGTGCTAAAGGTGGCAATAAATATGAGACCTCTTTCTGGGCCACATATGTTTTTTGACTTTACACAGTTGACCTTGGCCCCTGAAGCTTGTCCAAACTCCTCGCACGTCTGGACGAGTGTAGACAACAAGCATCGATCAGGACAATTAGGCCACATGCCCAAATGAAGTCATAGACTCGAATCACTCTTGTTCCCTGGGGAGTGGCCCAACACCCAATAGCAGCAGTGAGTTGAAGCTGAACTTAATCAACGATGCTCAAAGGCAGAGTGCAGGGGGTACCCACAGGGTCCTGGGCCGGCAGGTCAAGGCAGACACTGATGATACTACACTTGATCTAAGCCAAAAGGAGAAGAAAGATATGTGTAGTTAATTATTATGCCATCCAGACACTACAATAGATTAATTTGTGTACCTTTAACTGTAATTTGGCGTTACTTGTTTATCTTGGCATTTTTAAAAAATTTGGTCATCATCATTACAGATGCTCCGCTTCCCAAAGTGAGAGCCAAGCTCTCTAAAAAGAAGAAGGCGGTGGAGGTGGAGGAGGAGACAGACCACTCGGACGAGGAGGAGCAGGAAGAGGCAGGGCCATCAGGCTATCGGGCCCATAGCCCACCTGCTGCAGTGGAGGAGGGTGATGACTCTGAGGAGGCAGAAGAGGAGATGGTCACTACCCCCGACAAGAAGGTAAATGGATGATGTGGATATTTTTATTTATTCAGTGTCCCAGAAAGCTAATGTTACGGGTGGAAGTACTGATTTCCATAACGTATCTAACTGACACATACATTTTTGGAAGTACGATATAACAAGCATGCAATATATAAATTTTTGTGAATATATTTTAACAAACTATATTATTTTTTAAATGAAGAAAATATAATAAAACAGGCAACAAATAAAGTACAACACATAACAGTAATATAAAAATAAACACTAAAAAGTAATTGATCAACATCAAAACCATTAACGTAACTACTAAGTCAATAACCCAAAACTAAAAGGAACTATTATTAATCCTACCTAAACCAATATATAACAGATTTCAAGAAAAAATATCATCTGCTTTATATAACAATTGATGATTGTATTTTAATGTACATTTCCAAATTTTATTTCATTTATTTTACAGCTGACAACATCATGTTAAAAAAATAAAAACAATGCGAAGGAAGCACCAGCTGCGAATGCAGCAGTTCAGGGAGCAGCAAACCAGGAAGATGAGGCAGCTCAAGATGCAGTTCTCCCACCAAATGCGAGCCATGGAGGAGGCTCATCTTAAGGACATCGATGATCTGCTGGAGGAGCAGAGGAAAATTAAAAATTACCTTAATTTTTTTGGTTATTTATATATTTATGTTAAAAAATAATTCTATTTTGTTAAAGATTATTTTATAAAACTATAATGTTAAATCAAATTTATTGCGTTTTGTTTGATTGGAAACAAAGGGTACAGATAGTGTTGCCCATATTAATAATTATTTTTCATTACTGTAATCTTTCAAGGGTTTCAAGTTCAACTGGTTTATGTGCTAGATCTGGTAAGGTTTCTGGTAAGGCTGTAAAACACACCCGGAAAGGGCTAGAGGGCTGCAAAAGGCAGCAAAATGTAGGTAAATCCCCTGCAAACAAATGTAGATAGGGAAATGATGAGTTAACATAAAATAAATAAAAATTAAACAATATTAATTGGAGTGAGGTCCCATAGCACAGAATCAGGCTTCAAGTCACCCACCAATGGAGAAGGTCACTTACTATTATTTCGACCCCAGCACCCAGACAAAGGAGAGAGGTCCCACAGCAGAGAATCTGGCATCATATCAACCACCACAGGAGTAGGCCACCATTTAGTTACTTTGACCCCTTCACCCAGACAGAGGAGAGAGGCCACACAGCACATATTCAGGCATCATATCAACCACCACAAGACTAGGCCACCATTTAGTTACTTTGACCCTGCACCCAGGAAGAGGAGAGAGGTTCCACAGCAGAGAATCAGGCATAATATCAACCACCACAGGAGAAGCCACCATAAAGTTACTTTGACCCCTTCACCCAGACAGAGGAGAGAGGCCCACAGCACATATTCAGGCATCATATCAACCACCGCAAGAGAAGGACACTTTTAGATACTTTGACCCCTGCACCCAGGAAGAGGAGAGAGGTCCCACAGCACAAATTCAGGCATCATATCACACACCACAGGAGAAGGCCTCTTTCAGTGACTTAGGCCTTTGGACCCAGACAGAGGAGAGAGGTCAGAGATTAGCTTCATATCCCCAGCACAGCAGAAGACCGCTTTATTTGACTTAGGCCTCAGCACCCAGACAGAGGACAGAGGTAGCATGGCAGAGGTTATGGCTTCATGTCACCCGATAGTTTAACAGGCCACTTTCATCTAGTTAGGCCCCGGCGCCCAGACAGAGGAGAGTTTCATTCAACTGTGGGTTACATAAAATTTGTATTAAATAAAGAAAGTGGCCCGTAGTACAACAAGACATGTTTTAGGCAGTTATTAAGGACTACTCTGCACAAGGGAGGGACAGGTCCTGTGGGATCCATGCCTGGTTCATCTTTATGAACGTCAGCTTGTCCACATTGGCTGTGGACAGGCGGCTGCGCTTGTCAGTAATGACGCCCCCGCCGTGCTGAATACGCGTTCTGATAAAACGCTGGCCGCCGGGCAGGAAAGCACCTCCAAGGCATAACATGCTAACTCTGGCCACGTGGACAATTTTGAAACCCAGAAGTTGAATGGGGCCGAACCGTCCGTCAGTACGTGGAGGGTGTGCAGACATACTGTTCAACCATGTTAGTGAAATGCTGCCTCCTGCTAACACGTTCCGTATCAGGTGGTGGGGCAGTTAGCTGTGGCGTGGAGACAAAACTTGTCCACATTTCTGCCATGCTAACCCTGCCCTCAGAGGAGCTGGCCGTGACACTGCTGCGTGGGCGACCTCTAGCTCCTCCTCTGCCTTGGCCTTGGCCTTCCACCTGTTCCCCTGTGACAGTTGGGAATGCTCTCAGGAGCGCGTCTACCAGCGTGCGCTTGTACTCGCGCATCTTCCTATCACGCTCCAGTGCAGGAAGTAAAGTGGGCACATGTGTCTTTGTACCGGGGATCCAGCAGGGTGGCCACCCAGTAGTCAGCACACGTTAAAATGTGGGCAACTCTGCTGTCGTTGCGCAGGCACTGCAGCATGTAATCGCTCATGTGTGCCAGGCTCCCCAGAGGTAAGGACAAGCTGTCCTCTGTGGGAGGCGTATCGTCATCGTCCACCGTATCCCCCAGCCACGCACTAGTGATGGGCCTGAGCTGTGTGGGCTGCCACCCTGCTGTGAACCTGCTTCATCCTCGTCCTCCTCCACCTCCTCCTCATCCTCCTCGTCCTCCATTAGAGTGCCTTGGCTGGCGACTTGTGAACCTGCCCTCTGCTGCTTCAAAAAACCTCCCTCTGAGCTACTTCTAACAGACTGGCCTGAAAGTCTTAGAAACGAGCCCTCCTCCTCCTCCTCCTCCTCCTCCACCTGGGCCACCTCCTCTTCCATCATTGCCCTAAGCGTTTTCTCTAGGAGACATAGAATTGGTATTGTAACGCTGATAACAGTGTCATCGCCACTGGCCATGTTGGTGGAGTACTCAAAGCAGTGCAGCAGGGCACACAGGTCTCGCATGGAGGCCCAATCATTGGTGGTGAAGTGGTGCCGTTCCGCAGTACGACTGACGCGGCGTGCTGCAGCTGAAACTCCACTATGGCCTGCTGCTGCTCGCACAGTCTCTCCAGCATGTGCAAGGTGGAGTTCCACCGGGTGGGCACGTCGCATATGAGGCGGTGAGCGGGAAGGCCGAAGTTCCGCTGTAGCGCAGACAGGCGAGCAGCGGCAGGATGTGAACGCCGGAGCGCGCACAGACGGCCCGCACTTTATGCAGCAGCTCTGACATGTTGGGGTAGTGGTGAATGAACCTCTGCACCACCAAATTCAGCACATGCGCCAGGCAAGGGATGTGCGTCAAACCGGCTAGTCCCAGAGCTGCCACGAGATTTCGCCCATTATCGCATACCACCAGGCCTGGCTTGAGGCCCACTGGCAGCAACCACTCGTCCGTCTGTTGTTCAATACCCCGCCACAACTCCTGCGCGGTGTGGGGCCTGTCCCCAAACATAAGAGTTTCAGAATGGCCTGCTGACGTTTACCGGGCTGTGCTGAAGTTGGTGGTGAAGGTGTGTGGCTGACAGGAGGAGCTGGTGGAAGCAGTGGAGGAGGAAGCCGAGTAGGAGGAGGAGGCTACAGGAGGCAGAGAATGATGCCCTGCGATCCTAGTGTCAGATCCCTGTCTGCACAGCTCAGCACCATGGATTCCAGGGCTGGCTTGCCTTATAAGAGACGCAGGCGTCCTTCAGCATATCGCCACATCCATCCTCACTACCAGGTGTCATCTGAGGCGCTATAGAGCATGCGCGTGCACCTCTCCCTGTCTTATAGGGGATAAGCAGCTGGTCCTGATTATCCTCCCCACCCATAGGTGGGGCTTTGAGTATTTAGGGCAGCTTCACTCTGGAGGAGGTGCCTAAGCGTGGTTGTTGTACCTCTTGACTCCCGCTGAAGCGCCCATCTGTGTCTGTTGGATTT